>JAAAKM020006971.1:107324589-107338873 GCA_010016025.2 Alatinidae sp. Z8VKAUB7J3 | reverse complement strand
CTGATTGTCTCTGTTAACAGTTGATTAAGTCACTCAAACTAGGGTGACCAGAGGTCTTCTGATAGTCTTAACCGTTTCTAGTAGGCAATCTCTCTAGCAGCATAAATTGTTAGGTAACCCCAAGTTGGCTTTTAGAAGTGCTATATCTTTGAAAGATACTCTTTTTATAGTTAAGCAAAATGAACAAATTACCGAAAACAGTTTGGTTGTTGTGTAAGTTGAACAATCTAGAAGGCACATATTATAACATTTTGAATATTCTTTTATATAATAGAATACTGTAATTGTAAAGGACAAACAGAGGAAATATTGAAGATCAAAATTATTATTATTATTATTATTATTATTATTATTATCAACCCATTAGTACTTTGTTGTTGAAAATCCTTCTATTAAAATCATTTAAGCGTTTTACAGTGCTAACCATAAAGTTAAAACTTATCCCTAACTTGTCTGTATGCTAAGAGAAGACGCAGATACGGAAATTTTGGGGAGTTAAGGGAGATCTTAGCTTTACAACGTTTTCAGAAAGCCCTCTAGGAAAAGAAGATGCAAGCCTCTGCACTTTGTTTATCGTCATTCCTGCTTAGTTTAGTATTCCCCCATCAAAGAAAAGTCGGTTACACTCTTAAATGTTGCCTAGGACCTTAAATCGTAGTAGGATGGGGAGTGAGTTTATTTTTCCTGTAACAATTTTTCTCTTACCTTTTGAATATACACGTAGAGACTTGAACTCTGTGGCTGTGGCTTTCCTAATTTTCATCAGATAAATTATCGTATTGTTAATACTGCTATTACTGCAAAAAGAGCTAGTCTGTTTGAGAACAGACAGAAACAGTGCATCCTCTTGTCCTATATTTAAAATACATTACGTAATACTATCAGGGAAGACAATTTGAAACTACTTTGAAGAGGATTCACCTTGGGGAGGTGTACTAACATAATCCTTTGCTAATTTTTCTTAGTTCGATAATAAAACTTTTAAAATATTTATTTATTATTTTTAAATATTATTTACCAATTATTTAGTACAATATTTCACCTTCAATACTTACGTTTTCTGAATGTTAAAACGTTTTGAAAAAGTATAGTGATGTAACTGCAAAGAGCTATTGTGTGATGTAACACGAACTGTTGTTTATGAAGCGCGGTTTATTTCTGTGGTAAAGAATTTATCTCTATCTTACCAGACCACCTCTAACGATACCGTCAGCAGACAAAGGATCTCGTGTAAGGTTTCTGCTTAGCAATATGTTATATTTGAAATGGGTCAGCCCAAGCATACAGAAATTGTTCTCCTTAGCCTGACGTCGTGGCACCTTCTGCTTTATTAAACAACTATTTTTAGACTTTCCGTGGGCAAATTATATAAAGAGGATTGTAAATAGCCATCAATAGAAACCCTCAAACTTGTTTTAAGCTATTGTATTTCTTTACCTATATTTGTACAATAGGCTGAGAAATAGCGTGGTTTAGACATAACCTACCCCTATGTAGGTGGCAGGAAGTCTTACCTAAGGTTGAGTAGCACTGACACTTGAATTCATATAAGAGATCTGAGCTCAGAAATCTAGCCATTCGATGTTAAAAGTGAGAACACTCAATTAGGAAGTCTATTAAATGTAGGAAAGGATACATACCAGGGCCCATCGTTCTTAAGAATTTTTGCTCTTAAGGCAAGAAAAATTGGCATATAGCCCTTTTTTAACATTCATCAACACGCTATATCCGCGAAACATCGCATACACCTTAATGACTTAAAGACCCTGGATTCCGCCTTCTCTAATTTTCTGCTAATACTGAAGATAGAGTATGATAAGAAATTCCTAGCTTAAATAAAAATTATAAACTACATAATACATATAGAAAACAGGTGCACCAAGATTACAAAATGAAGAAAGCTGTAGAAAGTGTTAATGATGATACAAAACAGTTACCTAATTACTCATCCCCAAAATATTGTTATCACCTAAAAACTGTGTACATACAAGGAGGGCACATCGATTAACAGATGAAGACAAAGAATGCAAAAATGAAAATAACGGAAGAAAACTATAGGTACGAACAATTGATATTAATTAAACAGTTTTAACGTCACGGATCCATCCTGGATATTTAAATTTGATTTTTCTTCTTTGACACGCAAAGCCTCTTCTATTCTCCGTTTCCAGACTCGATTTGATGAGCCACCAATAATCGAGAAACCTTCCTCATCAATTTGATGTCCGGTCTTTATTCTATGGTCGTAAATATGTGAAGGTCCTTTAAAATGTTCAGCTTTCCTCACACTGTATCTTCTTCCAATTTCACATATATATGTACGCGAACAATTTGGAACACTAGCGAAGATACGAAAAATTGAGATAAAAATGATTGCAAAACTTCTTGTAATTCTCTTTAGTATTAAACTTGTTGACCAATCTAATGTATTTAATACTGAAAAATATGCAGTAATCAAACAGACAAAGCCTACACTCTAGAGTAACGCTTCTCTTCACTATCATTATTCTAGTTCAGTCATGATGCATAGCCATAACTAACACCAAGGTCTCAGTAGAGTACTGCTCCTGATCAAAAGGCCGTACACTGCAGTTTTTAGATTTACTTGGAAAACCAGTAAAGGAAAAACAATAAATATAAGATTTTAAAGTCATTTTGTTTAGCCTAAGTGACAAGAAAACGATAATATTTTATATTACACAATAAGAACATACGACTAACCTCTAAATTAACAGTATCATGTGTTAACGATTCTTCGTAGAATAATCTCTTGATAATTACCCAATACCCTCTTTGCACTTTCATTTTTAAAACATGCCGAGCCCTAGTTCCGTTCGTGTTGCCTGTTTACACCGCCGTTAACGAGAATAAGGTAACGGGTGCCATGGAATGTGCTCGCCTTACACCCACATATACTACAAGACGGAAACTGACTGCGTTTATTCCTCTCTCGTCAATTTGTTTATCACTTTATTACTTTGTTAAGCATATTCAGCGTTTGAGAGTCAAGAAACATACATTATATCAAGTTGGGAGTAGTCTTCAGTAGAACGGATGGTCTTGATGTAGCGCAGTCTAAGTGGCGTGCGACATGGAAATTGGCAAGCTTAAGATTAAGTTGAAAGAGCGCAAGCACAAGGGCAGTTAGAACCTTGCAAGGCCCTTCTTAGTCTTAACATTCATGATTTTGCATCGTGCAAGACCTTGAGCTGTTTTTGGCATACCTCAATGAATCGTGCCAGGAACCGTGTTTAAACGAATAGTGCTAAGCATTTTAAAAGCATTGATAGTAATAATTGAACCTGAGCCATGGCCTAGCAACTTTCCTGATACGGTTCAAAATGATAGTGTAAACAGGGTGTAAGTTGGAATTACAATGTAAGAACAGGACACGACTGCAGTTGCAATACGGTTACAACGCGGTATACGTATTATATGTTTATAAGAATTATGCTTAAAATAGGAACGAACCATAACTGTATGCTCCTTTGCTGTTCAGTATATCTTTTCGGCACGTTACAAGTGCACAGAAACAACCAGCGTACATATATCTGAAATAAAAATTATAACTAACGCACTTCCTCTGGCTCGAAACCTGCATAATCCAAGCAGAAAAATCTAAGCCGAATATAAATGAATAGATTCAAGTACAGTTGAGAAATTGTTAAAAATTGGTTATTAAACAGAGCATATACCTCCTTTTACTTTTATCTAACCAGAGGAGCATAGAGCTCTCAATAAAAATGAGATAAAGTGCAAAACAGAGGATATACATTATGTCCGACATAATTGAGACATCTATGAGCGCTTTGAGAACTATCCAAAAACAACGAAAATACATGCTATAAGTGTATTTGGAGGCCAGAAGATGTGATAATAATAATAATAATAATAATAATAATAATAATAATAATACTTAAGTCAAAACTCAACAGTGCCAGTGATAATAGAGGCATTAGGGACAGTAACAAAGCATTCAAGTGGATTAAGAAAACAGGCTTGCAACTGACAGTTAAACAATTACAAAAGCCTTGATAGCAACTGCAATAATAATTCAAAAGGTGGTTAACACATGAGATAAAATAGGGAAGCTGCAATACCTGAGACCAGTGGTAGAGGTCTGCTATTGTGGTTTATCACCTAAGATACAACATCAATCTTGAGAAAATACAAATAATTTTTTTTTTGAAACTTCAATTTATTGTCATTATCCTTATACAATTCCAGTACTCTCTTACAAAAAGGTATACAGGAACTATTATGGTATATGTCTACCATGAAACTATATTACTTGCAACAAATAGAACAACGTGACTACGCTAAACCCAATGTATAAAGTGCTTTTTAAAATGTAAAATAGGAAATAAAAGACTATCAGCACTGCAACACTCAGCTCAATTAGTTTCAGAGACTTGTCTTTCTGCGTTCAGTGACTAGACCATAAAAGGACTCCCGCTTGGTTCATTATGTCAAAAGTCAATCCAAAGTTATGTGAGCTAAGCCATGTGCCACGATAGAGTGGGGCCCGGATTCGAATCGCAATGATTATATACTCTTATTTTCTGGTGTATTTATACAAAACTCATACTGTTACTTTATTAAAAGTTCCAAATCCTCTCTCCAAAAATGGAATATTTTGTATAACCCTACAAAAAGACCTTGAGATGTATCATTCCTATCAAAAGAAAGTGACAGGGATTGCATTTAACACGACTTTAAAAACCCTCGTTGAAATTAAAACGAATAGGAAAGTTATAATGCACGAATATTAAAACAAAAAATCAATAGCAGTTTATACAGTCGGCTCCCATTTAAATAGCTTCTGCTATTAAAAATTTCTGAAATAATATTTCGGTTTCACATACTTTGATGACAAGCAGGAATTCTTAATTATTGATAGTGTCCCTTCCGACGGTACGGGGCTAAGTTCACTTTTTTTCCTACAGTAATATATACAAAAAGGGTATGATATGAATGCATTTAATAGAATATACAAATTAACTAGTTGAATATTAGGAACAATGTTTTAATGGAAAACTAAGAAGAAAAGCTAAAATTACATATTTTTATCTACATTTCATTAAGATGTAATTGAACTAATAACACTTTCGATTTTTCGGTAAAACAAATCTGCAACTTCTTTTCCGGAAATATTTGTAAAATATGTAAAAGTCCAGCAAAGGCGCTTGTCAATAATCGATACATTATTTGCAAAAACAGGCCCACCTTCGTGTTCCGCGGCAGCTATGTAGATCTCTTTAAGTCGAATTTTATCCTCGTCCGGTTGCGAAAATTGTCCGTAAAAATTTGTTACAAAAACTTCATTACCCTGTCTTCCATCACGCGTTGCTTTATGTTCTTCTTTTATAACCTCCCGTTTCTTATCCCCAATTAGACTACCAATTTTATAACCCTCCAGATCTTTTTCGTTTTGTACACTTTCCTCTAAACTTTTAGTGCAGGCCTGTGAAAGATTCCATAGTGATTCATTGTCTAAATCGTAGGGATCCACTTCATGTTGGCATGGTACCTTACTAACGTAGCATCCACAGCACGTTTTGTTTCCACTTATACGGTTTCTAATGTCTAATACAGTACCAGAATATATTGTTAGGGGCTCTTTGCTATCTTGGTTGTTATGGGATCCAAGAAACAAGGCCATAGCTCTAGAACATACGGCATTGATGAAAGCATCGAGAGATACCGCGTACGTTTTACACAGAGTAACGATCCGATTCGTTTCCATAGCTGAAAGAACAAAGCATACGACTTTGCTTTTCCGCTCAATATCTGGTGTTTTCTCTGAGAGTGGTGGATATAGAGACAGAAACTGGTTTTCGCTGTTTCCTCTTATCATCGAGAGTACATAGGAGTTTATTAAAACTGACGCCAGCTTTTTTGTGACCCAACTGCTCTTTACTTGGCTACCGAGAAGACTATGCGTTGAAGGCATAAGTGCATGAGGTGTAATGAACGGTGTAATGCCATCATTCAGTGTTTGAATATGTTGTAACAATTCCAAACACAAAGCTACGATAGATCTGCAATCTATTATTCCATGGTGAAAGCTGAATATGAGAGTTCGCGTAAATCCAGAGGTAGTTTTGGTTGAGTTGAGTATTCCCACACTCCAAAGAGGACCACCTTCCGCGTTGATTGGCCATGCTAAGCTCTCTTCAAAAGATTGCAGCCATAATGAACTCGGAACGTCTAATGATGTAATATTTGGTACAAAATCAGATATTTCATGAAAGTAAAATTTACTTCTTCCCGACGACCCACCAGCTACGATTTTTGATCTCAAAAGAGGATGAGTTTTCGAGAGTAGTTCCAATCCCTGGCGGATAGTACTCTCCTGTATGTCAAACGTTGATTCTAACACAACAGAAGCTGATAATGTAAAGTCAAATTCTTTAAGTGCGATATGAAAGAATTCCTCCGTACCCTTCAGTCTCCTTGGTGTAAAAGAAACATTGTGTTCAACAGGCTCCATAACTGACAATATAAGAGTGTAAAATTGTAAAATATGTTATATTGATTCCAGTAGATGAGGCTGTCTCAAATATATATTTTTAAGTCATCAGATGACAACAATAAAGTAGCCTGTGTTATTAAGTGAGGAATGACAAGACTGAAAAGATATGAGGGAATAACAGAAGATCAAACAGGTAATTATTCAAGAAATTAATACAATGAAGTGAGGGTGGATGACCTTCATGGCCATTGTTCCTCACGTTCCATGCAATGCTTAATGTCTTGTACTTTTACATTGGAATGTAAGTTTTGTTCAAAATTATGATGCGTGAAGTAAGTATAATAGCATTACGTAGCTAGAAGGTTTTTGATTGTACTTAACTCCTGCGAAAGCAGCCACATTCCTACAGACACTTTAATCTATTCCTGTTCAATGTAATCTAGGGAGGCCACAAAAGCTTTGTTTCAAACACTAAGGTGATTTTAGCAAACAAAGGGGTTTAAGATAGTCTACCTCTCTTCAAAGATTTGCAAAGACAGTACAAGTATTTAATATTGCGTTGGATGACGAATTCATTTTGCTAAACGTTTTTGCCATACACTGATCACAGCAATAGTATGGGGTGAAGTGAGAAAGCTTTTACGATGAATTTATAGGAAACGAAAAGACCAAAAGCGCTTCGCACAAAATAACGGTCACGAGAGTGGCACGTTTTCTGCCACTCGTGTTATTAACAGAGGTGTAAATTGTAAACAAATTCTTTTTGTCGACAGAGTACTGGCTACTTTATTTTGAATGCGGCTTTTAAAGCGGCAAGATGAAAAGAAGATTGGGCTTTGGCTAAAACCCTAAACGAATCCTCTCGATAGTTGCCAGGACATGATGGGTTTTCAGTCGAATGCTGTACTATTGCCGAGTCTGTTTTGGAATCTGTTGGCTTGGCTTTGTTTACGTGATTTGCTAAAAAAAATTCCCAACCTTTACTGCGTCTACTAAAAAGGCCGGAAAACTGTTGGTCAAGGCCGTTTTTATTCGTTCATCAAAACTTAAGGAAACATTTCCGATCCACGGTAGTCGCAAATATACTGGGCACTTCATCGGGCCATATTTTGGGTAAGAAGAAAACATGGCAGTTTGATCAGCAGTGACAATGTCGATGATATTTTTCTGGGTAGCTGTTTTCTAGAAAAATGGTTTTAATGTTGGCTAATTCCTGATCGAGATTACATATTGAGCAAATGATAAGAGCACTGTGAACTAAAGTAGTGATGAGACTGGTTTTGGGAGTTTTAGGGCAAAACGAGTGCCAGCGAGAGTATTCTCCCGTAAATGTGGGCTTTCTATAAACACTAGTTAGAAAATTGGACCTATCTTTTTAAACACGAACATCGAGAAACGGTAAGGATTTGTTTCCTCCCTTTTCATACGTAAACCTAAGAGAAGGATGCAAGCCGTTAAGTTAAGTGAGAAATTGCTCACATTATTGCTCGTTTTGGAAAACAGAAAAGGCATCATCAACGTAACGAAAATAGACAAGTGGACGACTACTTATCAAAACAAAGAAACGAAACGACTCCAGAACTTAACAGAGGCCCTCGGACATCTTCAGCATTCTCCAAATCCTTCTTTCCTCTTCAATGACGATATCTACTCAGAAAGTAATGGCTTACCCATGTGAGCTTCTACATCGTCCACTGTTGCTGAAGTAGTCATGCAAGCCTTTGAAAACACAACTCTTATCACCGCTGACCAGAAACCATCTATACGGGAAAGATATGTTCACGATGTTTTAGCCATCATCAAGAAAGCAGATCTGCATACTTTCTTTGAACATATTAATGGCATCCATCCCAATATAAAGTGCGCTATGAAAACAGAAGACGATGGCAAACTACCTTTCTTTGACCTCCAGCTCACAAGAAAAGCAGAACTCTGCATTGCTGTCAAGATTTACATAAAGCTAACCCACACCGACTAGTATTTGAATACTTCATCAGATCATCCATCCTCAGCTTGCAACCCAGTCATCACAACCCTCTTTGGAAGAGCGAGGAAAATCATATCAGAGCGAATCACCCTGAAGGAAGAAGAGAAACACCTCAAAAACATCCTCTCATCCGATGGATACAGTCAGAAAGACATTAGAGTGGCCTTGAGGAAAAGAAAAACGCGCCCTCAGGAACAGGAAACGGAGCCTCTGAAACTCTTATGCCTTCCCTACCTCAAAGGCACGAGCGAAACCATCAAAAGAGTACTCCAACAACACAATAACCGATGCACATTTTTTACAACTTCCACCAAACGCAAAACTCTGCCAAAACCCAAAGATCCGGTCCCAGCAGCAGAAACAAACCACATTTTGTACAATATACAGTGTAAGGAACGTCCAGGGACCTATATTGGCAAGTCAAAACGTTCTTTAGGTAAGACGGAGAAAGAACACAAAAACGTCGTTGCAAAGGGAGATATCAAGAGTCAGGAGATCTTAGAACATTGCTAAAAAAGAAAGAACACACTTTTGATTGGAGAAACAACTGAATTATAAACCAAGAAGCCCACACACCAACCAGAAAGATCAAAGAAACTCTTCACACTTTACACCATCACAGCCACATCAACAGCATATCCTAACAATTTACACACATACGGCATCAAGACCTTAAAAAGAAAGCACAACAAACACAAAACGGCACGGCGCCCCCTCACAACCTAAGTTTCTCTCGAAACGTAGCTCGCAACAAGAGCGCGACTCAAGACATGATGAACTCTATCATCTACGGCAATGGCTGAATGGAAAAGTGTTAGAATATTTAAAGATATAGGTATAGTTTCACAACTAAAAATGTATGCGGAAATGTAACAAAATGTTGTGCTAAAATGTAAAACATAATAAATGTAGTATAGGCCTGTAGCAGCGTTTGTAGTAGTTATTCATCGGTGCTGAAATTACACTTAAGTCGTGTTAGATTGAGAAATGTAGGATTACTAGACACAGTAGAGATGCATTTTGTTGTATTTTATATATTTTGAAAATTAAGGATACTTTCCAAACTGCCTTTGAATAGGTTCTGGCGTGGCTTAAACGTTTTCTATGAATTTACCAATCTTTACCAAAAAAAAGAATTTACCAATCTTGATTGTTAACAAGTTAGTTAGATGAGGTAGTGGGGAATTTTGCATATCAACTGTAAGTACTGTTACAATGGAAACCATACAGCAAGGAATTTATCCAAGAAGCTGATCCCTCCGAAGCCAAACTCAGTCGAGTGCTTTCAGGATTTTTCTGCGTTTTAATATTGCATTGAGCCTGGGTGCTTCTTTTCTATCTATGGGCAGCTTAAGAATTACTGCGTTGGAAAAGTAGAACTTCGCTGTCATCCAAAGGGAGATTCTGCTGTACAAATTTGGAATTGTTGCCTTGCTCATTTGAAGAAACCTTTGCGTGGATTTTAAATGAGTTTGGACAAGTTGCGAGACATATGCGAGGACATATGCGAGAGGTTTGGACAAGTTACTCAACTCAAAGTGAGAAGAATTTTAAGCAACTCCAGAATTTTGTTAAGTTTAAGCAACCTAAAATTTTAATCGTACACTTCTTCGTATATTTGTGTAAGTAAAATGTTGAAGTGTTGAAAATACTGGAGTTCAACCATTACTTTTGTTTACCCCCAACAGGAAATTGGACATACTTTCTTCAACCCATTGTTACAGCAACGCCTCTTACTTATGTTTTAAACCAACACGTATCTAAACAAACAATAAGTAACCAGTTTAGCAACAATGGTACTGTTTCGAGCGTGAAAAAATTAAGAAACTCGCGATCAAACCCAAAACGGAAGTTGCTAATAAAGAATTATACGTAGCGTATCTTACGTAACATTGTAAATAAACTCATCCCCAAACCTCTCATCAATATTACGTCATAATGCTCTCTAAACACAGGCTTTGGAACGTCCTTGTTTATCCTTTTCTAATTCTCAAGAAACCAAGACGAAATTGCATCTACAACCTTTCAGTATGAAATATCTAGCTACAGTATATTGGAATTTTGACGTAATCACTTCTGCATTAATTCTGATGCTGGTCTCCAACAATGCAAGTGCTACTTCTTACAATGACTGTAAGTGGGCCAGTAAAAAAATGAGTTGTGACTCTCTCAGTCGATTACCATCAGACCGCTTCCAAGTCGCTGAAAAAGTGCTACATCTGTAAGTTTTATAC
Organism: Alatinidae sp. Z8VKAUB7J3; assembly: GCA_010016025.2. Classification (NCBI taxonomy): domain Eukaryota; kingdom Metazoa; phylum Cnidaria; class Cubozoa; order Carybdeida; family Alatinidae; species Alatinidae sp. Z8VKAUB7J3. The sequence continues at coordinate 107,328,177 of JAAAKM020006971.1, read as the reverse complement.
TACTTAAGTAAAGCAGGGAAATCGAGAGGAAAGATTAATCTCTGCAAAGTTGTGTACCGTTGTATGATAGCATTGTTTTGCCGACAAGAAAAGTTAGGTTACATATCATATCAGTACCGATGGTTACATTTAGTGACTTTTAGCTGACCGCAGTAAGTAAGTTCGATGATAAGATAGGGTCCTTTACTATCTAGTAATACGCATTCTTTAGCAAGATCCTCTACTGACTGTTATTTAAGCGGGGAAGTTACGCCTTGTGGTAATAATGCGCTAAGAGGTGTTACGTTTGATGTTTCGTCGAAGAGCAAGCCAACGTAATCAGTAGCAGTAAAGGAAAGCTTGTTTAAAAAAGAAAAGTCTTGAGCGTTTAACTTATTTGATCTTGAATCTATAATCAAAAATTGCGCAAATAACTCCAGGAGTGAGCTCTTCCTACAATACAAGGGTGTTCGAAAGTGTTTAATTTTAAACAACATCATTTGTTCCGGTAAAATAATGACATTTAGGGGCAGTGCAATCCCCATCGACAGGTCTACCGGCGTTCGGTATCAATCACATGACTTTTAGTATTTGCAATGATATCCTCTTCGAGAAAGAACAACAATCATTTAAAATGTTAGTTAATTTCTTAGAACAACGCAGAGGATTTTGTAATTTCGCAAATCAAAGACAAGGAAATTCGTCATTTCTTTGAAACCTTTGTTGGATAAATATTTAATTAAACTAACAGTCTATAATCGTTTCTGGGAATCCATCTCAAGTATTTGCTTTTCATCTCAGAACAACTCAACAAGGCATTTCGTCACATCATCAATCATAAAAATATTGTGTTTCTGAACACATTTTCTCGATCACCAAGCGTTAGCTACATGAACTGAAAGATTTGCAATTTCAAGTAGAGTGATATCTGAGTTGTGTCAACAGCGGGTCAAAAACAGATGCTTTCAGCACTAGCAAATTTGCTTCTGGCTGCAAGCTCTTGAAGCGTCTGGCATTGAATTTACGGTATTTTCTTTGGAGAATTTTTCCAAATGTAATACCCACTCTGCAGAGTCCAGACAATTTCTGCGAGATCAGCAAAATTTTACCGAAATACATACCAAAGCACTGGTGAAATCTTTGGCTGGAAAGCTAAAAACGCGTTTTCAATTTTGAAGCTTCCGTTAACGAGACTTGGTATATCGATTACTTTGCAATGAGCCTCAAAATTACTAATGAATACGTCTCCATGTCCTTATTAACAATATTCCATTTGTATACAGCAAAGAAACGGGAACTTACTAAAGCGAGTTCTTTATACAAGTTGATGTCTAATGAAAGCTGTGAAAGTTAAGGGCATACATCAAAGGATGCATAGCAGTGGTATGTATTATGAATAAGAGAAATCTGATTACTATCTTCGTAGGTTGTATAGACTAACCGCTACTTGAGTCACAGACTCTTGCGTCACAACACCTTACCACTTTAGAAGACAGGAAGAATGTTGAGTCATAAACAATGTGATATATGTAACTTAATATGCCAGTCGATCTTTTTCATATCTCCAGGAACACAAAGATCCTAAACGTGACGTAATAGATAATTTGTGATCTACAACATGACAAGAGATTGGTTTCATCGGACCTGGCACAATCGGTTGGTGGCTAAATGCCTCTAAATGCCTTCCCAGAGGCTTGTTTGAAATGCCCTGAAACCCATGGAAAGCATGCCAATATTCTGTACCTACTCTTTCGAGAAAAATCTGCTGAACCTGTTTTTAAACAGAACTTTCTGAGTAAAACGAAAACAGCGACTTCCGGGGGCACAGAGCACAACATCTTGTAACGATACAAGCATGGACCACAGCATCTGACAATTGCTCTTTCCCCATCGGAGATCCTGAGCAACGGGACCGCTGTATGATACGATATCCATTGATTTAAAGGAAGATGGGGAGTTGTTACGGAGATGGTGCTAAATTTCTCCAAAGTCTTTAGGTTACCTCTTTTTGTTGTTCTTCTACGTGGACCACTCTTTGGTCTCTAATAAACGGGTGGTGGAATAAACGGGGGGCTGGAAACAATTTCAAAAAATTAATAAACGGGGGTTGGAATAAATGGGGTGGTTAAAAACGATTTCAAAGCTTAATAAACGGCAGGTGAAATCAATTAATTGGAAATAATTTCTAGCAGCTGTAAAATGAAACTAAAACAGAAAAGATATCAACATACGGCACATTGTAGCCTCAGAAACCTTGATATCACTTTTAAAATCATTATCATAAAATAAATCCGAAAGAGTGTTCCTTTCAACATCATCAAAGCTGACTTCTCAAAATCAATAAGCAAGGGGGGGATGTAATAAGCTCCGGGGGGTGGGTAGAAAATTTCAAAAACAGATCAGCATCCCCCTCGTTTATTAGAGACCAAAGAGTAAATGCATATATGAAGTGCCCTCTTTGTTCTTGGCATTTTCAAATGCGCTTTACAATTGACATTGACAATGCAGATCAGGCCTGCTACTAACAATGTTTTGCTGATCCACTCCCTGATCCACCCACTTCACTATTGTCATTAATGAACATTCTGAGTACAATTTAACTGTCTAATCAACCTATCTTCAATGACAAATGCAAAAGTCAACGTTGAATGCCAGGTAGGAGCGTGTGGACTGGGTAGCCCTCATAGTGGAGACTACAAGAACAATCTATTCACAGTGATGGGCTACTATTTACTTGTGATTTGCGCAATAAATGACATACCGGAAAAATCGCTAGGCACTCATCTAAACAGCACTACGAGGACTGTGCTTTCTAACCAACGGTAAAGAAACAGTAAAGTGAATGAAGACACTGCAAAATTTCTTAACTCCTGATATCAAAATTGCAGAGATTTGAATCCACTGGTCACTATAGCAGGCCTTTCTAACTCCTCTTCAATCTGCCCATTGCCTGTGATATGGGTCTTATGTTCCCCATTTTGGTGTCACGTTCCAGACAGTCAATTCCGAGGGAAAAGGAAGAACCTCAACATTCCTTGTACTTACATAATGTTCAGTGTATCATATGAAATGTATGAAAACCCTCCCAAACATCTATGTTTCATCATGTAAAATCGCAATTTAAATCAAGATTTTGAAATGTTGACATCTGAAAATTCACATTAGAATCACACAGTTAATGAAACAAAATGAAAGTAGTGAAACTCACAGCAATACCAGACCTTGCTGTTTTCTTCTGCCTTTTCAACCCTAAGAAGAAATAAGAATGAAGTTGTTGAGAAAAAATTACGAATCAGTAATCAATCTTTGAGTAGCAATGTAGCAATCATTCAGAGTTCTCAACACTTCCTTCTTCCTCGTCGCTTTTTCATTTTCCCCCTCTAAGCCACCAGCATCTTCTGACAGCAGCATCACCATCAACCTCATCATAATCATCATCATTACATATATAACTCATTATCAGTCATTTTAACTGGTGGCACTCTCCTTCCATTCTCCCTTGTTTTGGAAGCGCACAGTGAGAAAAATAAGAACTCAAGCTTATTTTAGTTTAATACCTATGTTAGTTTTAGTTTAATACCTATGTTAGTTTTAGTTTAATACCTATGT
>JAAAKM020006971.1:107311968-107324489 GCA_010016025.2 Alatinidae sp. Z8VKAUB7J3 | reverse complement strand
ACTCAAGCTTATTTTAGTTTAATACCTATGTTAGTTTTAGTTTAATACCTATGTTAGTTTTAGTTTAATACCTATGTCTCTTCTACCTCTCTTTTTCTGCCAATGACTTGCTATTTTTGTTTCAAGACCATAATCTGATAAAAATATACCAGCTGGACTACAGAACATGAATCACGGATTCCACTGAACAGCAACAAATCTAGTAGACTGCTTTGGCATAAAACTGCAACGTCCTAAGTTTTTCGCCATCATAAAATGTTTCCATACTAATTAAGTAGAAGTACAAATAGTGTTTATTCATGGATCCGTTAACTTCCCTTCCAAATTACAATAGTTTCTATTAATAAAATAATTACTTAAGTCCTCTCCCTATAGCAAGACAATCTGCAATATCTTATACTCTTTCTTCATCTAAAGTGTCAGCAATTTGTAATAAAACCCTTTCCTAAATGACAACTGTTAGGTCTATACCTTAATTCTTACCCAAATGTTTTCAACTTTAATGTAAGACATATAACACCTACTCCAAAGTTCAAAAATTTTACTATTCTTTGTCTTGCCAAATTTTGTAATAATTTTACACTTACCTGCACTATTCTCATCAAATATGTATCACAATGTTCCATGCATATTTAGCCTATTGTGTCTCTGATTTCATATCTGCTTAAGTGTAAAACTCTTAGTGAACTACAATCAAACCTATATATAGCGGACACCTGCAGTTCCTGAAAAAAGTGTCATGAATTTTGTCAGTTTATATTCTACTGACAACTCAGGGACCACAAAGCCATAGGGCTAGGGGAGCTTAAATAGGAGTAAAATACCAATGTCCATTGTACAAAGGTTAATTTTAAAGCAAATATTTACGCGGTTCCGAGTAAAAGTGTCCGCTATAACAAGTGTCCGCTATAAAACTGTCTGCTATATAGAGGTATTTCAATGAGAGTTTGACCATGATACGGCCCGTTCCTTGAAAGTGTGTCCCCTATTACCAGGTGTCTGCTATATAGAATGTCCGCTGTAGACAGGTTCGACGGTACTAGTCGGTTCACATCATTAAAATGCCTTTCTTATCAAAATCTTCTTCATCTTCCAATTATATTTCAAACCTCTGTGATAATACAACAAGATTTACCACTTACCAACTCTCATTCCATGAATGTGCAAAATCAATCAGGAATATCATTTGCAGGAAAATGAACAAGACAGCACCAACAATGCCAAAATACATCCAGACTATTAAAGCAGAAAATAAAGAGAAAAATTTAGCCAAGAAAATGTCTGCTTATACTCTACCTCCTCTGAACATCCAATAAACACAGTGCTAATTCATTGATTGTGTGACTTTCAGCATCAGCAGAAACCACAACTAAACAGCTTGTATTATTGCTAGGGGTAGTTTCTTCATTCTAATAGGTTCTCACCACTCAAACATTTTGCAGCTGAAAAATTAATTTCAGATATAAGATTGTGTATTGGCATGAAAAAATGGTGTCAACCTCTGTTAGTCAACAAAATCATATGTTTTAAAATATGTGATGGAAGGGGTAAGAAGAAAAAAAGGAGAGTGATCATATAGTAACTATTGGCAGCATCCTTTACAGTAAATTTATAGTTTATCTGTCTCAACGCAGGTTTTGCATACACATACATACAAATATATTATTACTTGAACTGATGGTATTAATTTTTTTTTTCTTCAATGGCCAATTAACTGGACAAATCATTCCATTTTGTAAGCACACAACAAAGTTTGTGGATCTGATTCTACTTGTGATACTTTTTCAGTGGCTTTCCCGTAAAGAAATGAGTTTTCCTACCTTTCACAAAGTCATCATCCTTGATAAAGAATGCAGCAACAATTAAGCCAATCAGAATGAGCAGCTTTATTCCCCAAAATCTGTTTTTAAAGGAATGATATAAACAGGCTTTAATATTTCTATAAACTTACAAATATATACTCAAGAACACATAAACAGGGCTATTTATGCCTTCCCAAATTAAACAATGTCAGCACATGTTCCAACACCTATATCCATTTTTTATTATCTTTCCATATTAATTATAGGGTAAAATTGTCCATTCCTAGTACACAACATACTATGATTATTACAAAAATAATGAAAAGAGAATGAGGAAACAAAAGTCAGTTGGCATTGCACTTATGGCTTATAAATATTAAGTTCGGATATAAATACACCACAGCAGAAAAAGGTGGTAGGTTACAGATATTTCCGTATCATGACCATCATTACAAAAGGCTGCTGTAATACATACTGTTTCATTGCCTTAAACGTGTAGTAGCTAACTACAGGGTTCATATTATTATACAATGATCCAATGAACTCAATATTAGTGGATGATGAAAACTTCGAGCACAGGATTTAAATGTCTTATTAAAGATATGGATTAAAAGAAACGTTCATAACAATTTTGTTTATTTCAACATATTCTTTAAATGCTCCCAATTAAATGGACTACAATTTATAATCTGTTACTTTGACCTTTGCTACATCAACTTTTCGTCCATGGGCCAAACTTTTTACCAACCATTTCCAGTGGGCCATTCCACTCAACATAATACATTGCACATGTAAAACTGCTTTCCCATGCCAAACAACCAGAGAAGCATTTAGAAGCTTGTATTAGGCGCTATATAAGAAATATATATTATTATTATTAAGCTTCCCCATTTTTTTCGTCAGGTCTGATCCCATGTTCTCCTCACTTGAACCATATAGTCATTTCCTGTTTGAGCTTCACTTTCACTCTCACCTTCCTACGAAACCCTCACTTGTAACACCCTCCATCCAGCTCACTCCTGCCATTATCACAGCATTTTCCCATTGCTCAAGATACTCTACATAAATGATCAATCTTTGCTACATATAACATGACAGATACATCATGCTAAATGAAGCAGTGGGATCTAAAGTAGTAGCAGTTTGGAGAAACTAGAAAGGGGTGCTGAGTCTGTTTATCAACAGTCATATTCCATTATGGATCAGGCGGAACTACATGCAGCATGCATGAGATCTATAATTTTCATTGGCATGAGACAAGGAGACAAACATGGTAATACAAGATACTTAAAACAGTGCTACACATAAAAGATTTCTTTGTTCAACAACTACTATCCTGGAATATCTGCCAAACTGGATAACACAAAGACCAAGTGCATCTTATTCAATGGAGGTAATGGATTCATTCGTATTACAATAAATGATAATTATGCTATGAGCAAAGCCAGGACTATTTGGGGTTATGGACCACCACATTATATGATATGTAGCAGATGGCAAGGCATGATTAGCACTCTTTGAACTAGACACAATTTATATGAAATGCAGATTTGTCAAATGATGTTATAAAGAATACATATGTAAGGGTGGCGGCGGTCGGGCACAACAAGAAGCAACAAGTGACACAAGTTGCGGTTAGCTTTCTGTATCACTGGACGTTCTCCTTCGTACATACTTTTATTTGAAAGAATGAAAATAGTCGGGGGGGGGGGGGGGGGGGGATAGGCAACAAGTACCGATTTTCCAACGATACCAAATATCAAACCTTTGCAATTTATTCGAGGTTCAACAAAAATTCTCTTGGACTAGATTTCATTTCCTCTAAACCAATGCATTATGGAGAGAAATGTGATTAACGTTCATCCATGGTAAACGGAAATGCCCAGCTCATGGAAATTTCTATCCATAAATACAAAAAATTGATTAATTTTCATACCCAATCTAATTTCTAGCCGGCTTTTTTCTCAAATTTAATACCTTGTAGAACCGGCTAGATGACAATTTGAGCCGGCTTTAGCCGGAGCCGGACGGTTATTTCGACCCCTGGCATACAACTAGATCATGTTCTAAAGAAGGCCAAACTTAAACAAAGATTTATATTTGTTACACTTCTTGACCTGAAGAAAGATTTTGGTGAAATTTATTATTCCTTGATACCAGCGGTTCTTAAATATTACAAAGTCCCGGAGTTCATTAGCTCTGTAGTATCAAATTTATATGATGGTTTCTATACATCTCTTACCTGTGACAAAGTCCACACTCACTTTGTTCATGATGGTCGAGGAGTATTACAAGGAGACTGCTTAAGTCCTCTTATATCTAATCTTGTCATGAAAACCTTTATCTAATACATAAAATCTGATAACTTTTCCAGTTGGGTTATTCATTCTCTAAATAACTTCGACTTCGTCATTGGTTTCAGTTTGCCGATGACGCTTATGTTCTAACAAGGCAAGAATATGAGAACCAAATTTTACTAAATGCATTCAGTGCTTAGTGCACGTGGTGTAGAATGACTATCCGTGTCGATAAATGCAATGGTTTTGGAATTACGAAGTTTGGCACCCTTTCCCAACAATATTTACCGAAGGTCTTTATCTGCGGTAATTTGGTTCCAGCGGCACCTTTAAAAGGTAGCTTTCGTTACCTTGGACGGTATTTCAATTTCCAAATGGACAAAAATGACCATAAAAAATTCTTGTTGACATGATTAATGGCATTTTAGAAAAGCTAGATTAACTTCCTTTGCATCCAAGATATAAATTACTGGTATATCAGCGATACCTATTGTCAAAAATATCTTGGCATCTTACGATTTGTGACATTGACATTACATGGGTGAAAAATGTTCTTGACATAAAATGTCATAATTCCTTTCGTCGATGGCTAGAAATTACAGCCTGTGGCACACTTGGTATTGCCATTTTAGGAAAAAACAAGTCTGGTTTAAATTTAGTAGATGTCTCAACTAAATTCATCCAATGTCAAGTGATTATGCGTAAAAAGTTATCGACTGCCGAAGGCTCTGATATTCGTCACGCTTAGAATGCCACACAAAATAAGCACATACAATTTGATCACTACAAATCAACTAAAAATGTTATAAATAAAATAAGGGATCAGAAAGAGTCTACAGTGACCAACTGTCACACGTCTCAGGATTTCATTGTAAAGACCTTGATTAAGGATAGTTTAAAAGATCACTTAGACATGTGGCACAAAGCAATTAATAGGGAATCCTCTTGCAAAGTACGTTTTCAAGAGTAGTAGATGGTCGTCATGGATAATAATGTCATATTTACAAAATAGTTGTTGAGATATGATAAAGAAATGTGACAATACGACACTGCAAGGAAGGTAGCCAACCTTTTCAACATGTGCGATGACCTAAATATTATTCCGTCATGATCTCTGGATGCGCTGAGAAGCAGTCAATTACTTGGATTGCTGCTATTATGTACATCTTCTTTTTAGATCATCTTGCTTTACTGATCCACTATACTGCACAGCAAGTGCGTGCAAAGCACAATTTTAAAAGCGGGGAGTAACTGTTCCCCCAGTGTTGTTCAGTGTGAGCCTTTCTGCGGTGCAAGTAATGTTGCAACGTTATGGACAAAGTTTACCAATAGAATTTATTAATTAATGACCGCACTGTACGTTATATCAGGGGTGGCTAACCTTTTTTGCCCTGTGGGTCATAATTTTATTGTTGAGTCATGGTAGCAACTGCCATCTTTAAATTATCTGTTAGTAGGCCTACTTATTTTTGTGTTAAGAACCATAAAGATTTTGGCCGAAAGAAAGAATTTAGGATTTTTAAGTCGGTCTAACCAAGAGACATTTTGGACGGTATGCGGAAAGTGGCCGTGGGTTGGCCAACCATGCCCTATATTCATTTACACGAGCATGATGAAACCCCAAGCTATGGACAATGCAATTAAACGTTCCTTATTTGCGTCAATCGTCTATTATTACCATAATTCTCTGAATAAAACTGACAAATCTACATTTGATGGCGCTAAAGTCGAAAACTAAAACCTCAATGTGCAGCAAAAAGGATCTAAATATTTTGTTGGCCTGGCACTAAAATGCCTAAGAAAGGTAATTAAAAATACAGAATTTAATAAATGCGTGTAATTATTAAATCATATTATGATCACGTCATTCTCAGATACAGCTTTATACCACTGTTTTTTACGCTATGAAATGGTTTAGCTTGAGGTGAAATTAAAAGTTATAGTATTTTTGCTCGGGGGAAAATTTCCGCGGGGGCTTTTTCCAAGGGGTTTTCTCTGGCACCCAATAAATGAACTTCCTTGAAATGGATTCACACTTTAACATTTCCCAATTGTTTTTATTGCTTCAGTTGCAATACTATTGTCTTCATTTAGTGTTCTGGTCATTTTATTATTATCATTTTTATCATTATCATTATCATTATTATTATTTTCAAATTTGATCTCAGAGATTAGATATTATTTCTCGGTGAATTTGCCTTGGGAGCAAGTAACAACAAGTTACCAAGGGTCCCAAGAATGTCATTTTCCTGAGTCCTTAGATGGACAAAACACTCCTGAGAGTACGTGCTGTATCCAAAAATGCTGGTTTTTGAATCACGTGGAACCTTAACTTGATTTCATAGTTTCTCACATAATTTTTAAACTCCTTTCATTTGTACCTACTGCTCCAATCACTGTTGGGATCACCACCACTTTCTTCATCTCTCAAAGCCTGTCAATTTCCCTCCGCAAACATTAGAACTTTTCTAACTTTCAAACTCTTTGTCGGTCACTTACGTATCTCGTGCAATTGCAACATCTATGATCAAAATATCACTTTCCTTTTTGTTCGCAAACACAATATCTGGTTTGCTTGCATCGACTGTTTGCTCGCAGTATATGTTGACATCGCAAAGAGGCTTAAAACTCTCATTACCCACTGCTCCATTAAGCTTATGTTCGTACAATAGTCTATCTCTTTCAACTCCTGGTTTAGCACATAATAGCCAATGTATATTCCTAGCCAGATTATCATGACGACACTTATACTCCCTTTGAGCAAGGTTGCTACATTCACTCCCTAAATGATTTTAACTCTCACCTTTCTCTGTACACATTCTGCAAAGACGTGCCTCACAACTTTTTTTATATATAGAACTTGTTGCAAGTAGTTCTAAACGCATATTCCTTAACAGGGTAATGTATTATCCCCACTACCAGAGTTTAACTTAAACGTATCTTGAACATCGTAAACCGTTAATTGTAAACTGCAGACAGAGAGAGATTTCCTTGGAAGAGTTGCCTACCTGGGCATATTAACTTGTCCGAACAAAACGTATCTGAACAAAGTTAACAAACAGTTCTACGTTGTGAAGGTCGTTGATTGAAACATTTCCCAATTTTTTTTTGTCGACAGAAGTTGTAAATTTTACTGTAAGTGGCACATTTTCCATTGCGATGGCTGCCGGTAAAGTCCCTACACTGTATAATGACTTTGGATAGAGATTTATGGTCAACTGAGCTTCTGGTTGCAATGCCGAATTTCCGCGGTATGTACTTTGGGCTCTCTCAGAGTTGAGTCCGTGCGCTAACGTAATCTCTCGTAATTGGTTATCCTGCAGATGATTACATCCGACAATTGAAACGGAACAACTTATTCCATTGCAAGTCACTTCTGACGCTATGTCGTGATCAACCTCATCAATAAATAGAGAGTGGGAAGAGTCAGCGTGTTGCTTACATGGTATTCTTTGGAAAAATATTGATCATATGTGTATTACAGAATAATTACAATCATACAGTCGAGACAATTTCAATATTTAGAATACTCATGACAATAGAACATACTTCATTTCTTGAAAGAATAGATTCCAGAAATCTAGGACTTCTGGAAAAACCCAAAGATTACTTGCATGAAAGAGCATTAAGGTCCCTGTATGGCTCAATTAGCAACGCATATCTATGATATGCAGCTACATATTAGGGCAATGTCCCTATGACTTAGATGTTAGAAAGATTATAAATGACGGCAATAAACAAACGGAGAGAAAGTCGTGTGGTCTATGAGCAATGAGCAAGCTCAACATAATGCTAGGCCAAATTTACGTCAATCTATACAGGGATGGCATCGACAGGGTTTGTACATTTTCTAGGTCTTGCCAACAAAGTACGGGCAAGTGGTCAGCATTTCCAATCATCTAGCCGTATTCTACAATTCCACGAGGGCTATTCATCAACATTCCATCAAGCGGGATTTGACGACCGTTGACAAAAAGAGCTTACGTACACCATGATGGAATGTGCTATGATAATGACGGCATGTCAGCACAAGCCTAAATGCCAGCTCGGTACTATTAAAGCTTTTACACAAAGACAGCATCATGTACTTTACTACAAGTAAGTACAACGTGAGTCATTTCAACAAACCGCACAGTCAAATAGCTGCTCACTGCAGGCTCTTTGTCACTTGCGTATTGCTACATTGTCCCTTCCTGCTCTTGGCAGATTGATGCTACCCTGGTGCACGTAGGCAGGCTGAGTAGAGATTGACTGGTGCTTTTCCAAGAGATTGGGGCTGCAAGAAGGGATGCACATGAACAAGAAACTATCTCACTTCATAATTGCCAGAACAACGGAAAAGCGGGCCAGCCTTCTACTCCGCCACTGTTGAATAACAAAGTTTCCGCTTGAACGTGACATTACCTTTTCAAATGTCTGCCATTTTAGACGTCTGTAATGAGCACTTCTTTAGCCTACTATTTTTCCCATGCAAAATAAACGGCATATTTCTTTCGCTTTTTTACTTAATACAGTTAATTACACTCTTTACAGCTGTCCCTTACTTTTGAATTTAGAGATTACGGTCGAAATATGAATTGAGTACATTTATCAGGAAATTTCAATTGGCTGCATTGTATAAATACAAGGACCGTCATAATTAACCAAAATGTCTGAGCCCTAGAAGGTGGTACCGTTGGGGGTTACGATGAAAAAGAAATACGAATTCAGCAGATCAGAAATTGTTCTTCTTGCTTTCAGATGTTAATCACCTTGTCAAAATACAAGGCGAAGGTCTTGGTTTTCAATTCTAAACCTGTCAACTTTCCTAACCTTTTCATTTCTTCAAGCTACTGAGATTTATGTTGAGGCTGCAAGGGCTGCATGTCACAAAGATTGGTTTTCAGATAAGAAATAGTCAATTGGTGAACGTAGCAGCGTTTACATTTGATGTATGAAAATGTTGTAATAAACATTAGAGAACGAGCTTGTAATGATCTCTTGAATGACATGTTACTTTCCTTACCAATGTTCCCCTTTTGCCTTTCTGTTATAGCCAATCCAAATCACAAAATTTCAAGTGGCCACGAGCCAATGGACACGATTTACACTCGTTCGAATCAAGAAGAAATTGAAATGTTCGACGCGCCTTGGTTTTCTTGAACTGTCATTCACATGAATTTGCATACGCTCCGTGCTCACTCTTTCGCTGTATAATGTTAGAGAAGAAACAAGTAGGCCATTGAACCTGTTCAGCTACACTGTCTGATAGAAAAAGTTTCTAATCAGTGATGGTAATAACTAGGCTATATCAAAGTATGCATGCTGTCTGATGTTGAGCGAAGTGGCAGCCAAGATTTGTTATTTCAAAGCGAGCAAGCCCAGAGTGTCTTGACACACACAGACATCACTGTTTTGTTTGCTTTCACGTTGGTTCATATTGACTTGTACGGCTACAAGCTTCATTTTCGTTGGCAGCAAATACAAAGGTAGGTAGCTACGTTACGAACAAATTGATTTTAACGCGTAGAAACTGGCAATAGCAAGTTTGAGTAGTTTCCCCGTGCATTCTTGAGTGTGAGCGCCATTTGCTATACCATGAAAACCAACGTTCGTCTTGTGAGGAAGACGTCCTGCTATTAAGTATAAAGTATTCCATTTTAGATGAGCTTTCATAGATTTGAGCACTTGGGTTTGATTGCATATAGACGGAAGCATTGCAAGATTTGATGGATTGAGTTTAAAATCAACAAACCACAAATGTGATGGCTTCTAGGCCTTACCGTCATTGTTCAAGAGGATGTGGTCATACGAGCTCATGAGTGATTTAGCTGATCCTACTCTGTTCGGGCTTTGTTATCTCATAAACGTTAGCTGCATGGGAGATTGGGTGAGCATAGGAGATGCCTTGGGTAACCTTTTGCAACCGTACGTCATCAGGAAGGCGCAGTAGGCTTTTGACACAGTTTAAAATCATGGCTTCAGTCTGAAAATTGGGAGTAAGGTTTGGTTTCAAATGCCCTAGTTTAGGTGGTAGCGGTCTATGTATGTACAGAAGGCACTGCTCATCATCACGGTAAAGTAAAAGTTGGTGTAAATTTCGACTATGTCTTCCTATTGCAAAGTTTCTTTCAGATGGAATGTCAAAAACCTGAGATTTTGTGCTACATGTTTTCGTTCTTTTGTTGACAATCTGTTTACATTTTTACAACTTACTCGTTTTTCAATTACAAGGGTGGCAGAAAAGTGGCTGTTACTTTCTACGATGTGTTTTGGTCTCCTCGTCATATGCCGTTGTTTCTAAACACCCCTCCTCTTGTCGCCTTTAAATCTATGGTACAAACTTCTCTTGACATTACGAAGGACCACTTCTATTCTTTTCATCAACGCCTCTGAGGCTGGCCCTCCCAAACTAGAGACTACGAATGGAATATGGTCTGTGATGGGCAAAGTGGTTGACAGAAATGAAAGAGTTCAGGGTTTAGACATATTTTCAAACCTCAATATTTGTACATTTGGAAGTCGAACAAACACTTAATATAAACAAATCATTCTTATCTGTGACATTAATTAAGAAAATTTACAAATATATATACAAATACACAAAACATGGGTGATTTATTTATAAATAAAACAGTGTAAGTAAGCACTTGATGAATTACATAAAATCAAAAAAAGAGTATATCGACATCATTTATTTTCACAAAGGCACTATAAGAAAGAGGTTACCGGGCAATGTTTAAAGATAATCTAAACTAGCCTTTTGACAAACATGAGGATGAATATTATCTGGAACCTTCATATCAATACGTAATTAAGATTTTTCCTAAAAATGGAATAAATAGAACGTTTTTCGTGATAATACGCAGCTGAGCAGGGTAATCAGTTGCCTTTTCAATGACACAAAGCATGACTGAAACTTTGAAAAGTTTTATCTTAACGACTGTTAAAGATGTCGTCCTAAAACTTGCATATTATATCTATATCAAGAAGGAAAATTCAACGTGCAAAAAATATTATCAAATGTCCGATATTCATTAAATTATGACGGTCACATTTAATTACTCTATTGTGCAACAGCCGATGAATGAAGTGAGTTTTTCCGAAAACCGTAAGATGAATATCCGTAAATAATTGGATTTAGCAAAGAGTTGAAAAGTGCAAAAAGTAATACAATGTGACTGATATAACTTTGATGATAGTGCTTTGCTTCGTCATTTGGAAATATCTCAGTTGTGTATGCCAGAAGAAAATAGATATTAAAAGGCAACCAGCAAATAACGTACGTAGATACAAGAATTGCCAGCAAATACACGGCACGCTTTCGCGGGTTATGGTTTATGCTTCTCAAATGAGAGGACTTCATCCTCAGGACGTAGCAGGCCCCGAGTAATGCTATTAGCATCATCAAAAGTGGCAGAACAAATCCAAATGTTGTACTAGCAACAGAGTAAATGTCCACTTGAACATACGTTTGCCATTCTCGCTTGCATACTCCTTGGCAGTAGTCGAAGTTCCGAGATAGCACAACGGGGCAAGTTAAAGCAATACCAAGAATCCAAGTAGCGATCGCACATCGAGTAGAAACTTTAGGGTTGTTGAAGAATATTACAAACTTGTTAAGAGAATGCCTGATCACCAGGTATCTACCAACGGCAATAAATGCCAGAGTCTGCATAGAACATCCAGTTCCTAACCAAAACAGCAGCTGACCTTCCGTTAAGGCACAAATTACGTTTGCTACGGCATGAGAAACATGCCTTAATGTTTCAGAATTAACTGTCAGTGAAGGAACGTAGCCTATTACAGTCACTAGATCTGAAACAGCTAAATTCAGGAGAAGTATGTTGAAGGCTGTTTTGGCAATACGTCCTTTTTTATAGTGATAGAGTATCGTACAGTTAAGTAGAGTTGCAACCACAACTATGAAGCCTTGAGCAATTGAAACGCCTTTGTAGATGTCGTTGAAATATTGTTCTT
The DNA here is from genome assembly GCA_010016025.2 of Alatinidae sp. Z8VKAUB7J3. Lineage (NCBI taxonomy): Eukaryota > Metazoa > Cnidaria > Cubozoa > Carybdeida > Alatinidae > Alatinidae sp. Z8VKAUB7J3. The sequence continues at coordinate 107,312,431 of JAAAKM020006971.1, read as the reverse complement.
GGAATTTTAATATCCTTGTATCTAGGGTGCAATTCGGAGGATACATGATTTCTAAGTTGTGAAACGAACAAATTAACCTTAAACTGGACTCCTCAATAGAAGCTGATTGTCCTGCTTTGCTCCTTAATTGCAAATAATCCCATGTATGAGAGTGGAAGTTAATTCGGATATTTGACACATGCAACGGCTTTCTTTAACCCAGGGCAACAATTTGTCAAACTTGCGAAGGTATGGAATGCGGAGAACTTCAATAAGTTTTCAGGATACAAATGCTTGCAAAATACAGAAGTCAAAATTATTAACCGTTTGCCCAGTTGAAAGATGTTGGTTCTTTGCTCGCATATCAATTATCGGCCTCAGAAATCTCTATTAAGTTGGGAACAGCATACCTCAAATATAGTCCTTGTTGAAAATCATAAAACGTGACTGTTACTTGTGATGATGAAGGGCCTTGTTTAGTGGT
>JAAAKM020006971.1:107296726-107310237 GCA_010016025.2 Alatinidae sp. Z8VKAUB7J3 | reverse complement strand
AAATAACCATTGTAATCAGATTTTTAAGAACAATTAGAAGTGCTAATTTTCCAATTAGAGGAAAGTCGTCAAGTCTGTTAAGATTGTACCTCCGACCATCGTCGTTCAGGCAGGTAGACATCGACGGCTGTCGTTTATGACTCCACGGCCGTGTGTTGCTTTCCTCTTTTGCCAGTTGGTGCTTCACGAATCTACTTTTGCGCCCAAGCCACCAATGCACAAGATGTCATGACAGGTAATATTTACGCAGAGCATTGCAGCTTTTCATACAAACTTTTATTATTTTCTTTTAAGAATCCTTGACGTAGCATCATATATATAATTGGAACGTGGCTGTGATGACTAAAACACCTACACATCTTGTGTTGCTGTAGAGATTATTGACGTAGGTTGGATTTTTCTGTTGATTGCTGTAGTCCATACTCCCCGGAAGTAGATCAGTAAATATTTATTGACAGCATACCTCAGCTGCTTGGGAAATGTTAGCTGTAAAGTGTCTTTGAATGAACCTTGCATAGAAATATGCAACATAAATGCCATGTAGTTTAATTTTTGTGGGTGAATTACGAAATTTAAAACAAAAATTACACTCTTAGGATCCACCCTGAACCATATTTTGCAGAATGAAATCTTGATATCCTTAAAAATTAGTTCAGATATATGCAGAATAAAAGGCCAGGGGGTTGTCTTCTCATGGAGATAACAAGCCCCCTGCCCCCCATCCGTCCAGTAATTGAAATAGAATATGTGCTTCTAGAGGCTAATTCCATCGTATGCGGTTTGTTGTAGATGTATTTAGCTCGCACTCTAATACACTGTATTCTATTAACCTATACACCATACAATCTATTCATGTAACTCCGATACCCTACCCCTTTCACTCTTTAATCTCCCCTCCCCCTCCCCTCGCCCATTTCGGACGATCTGATGTAATCTTCACCAAAACCAACAATCACAAGATCTTCAAAGATGGCTACCGAAGCCGGCGTAGATAAGTCACTGATCACAGTGCTAAGAGAGCTGCATAAACAACAACCAAACGGGCCTTCAGCAACTAGTGGTAAGTCTGGCATGTTTAATTATTCCTCTGGTGTATTTATTTCTATGGCATTTAATTACAATTTGCTCTCAAGTGCAATATTGTTTGAGGTAATTAACTTTTGTATTCAACGATCGAATCGGAACTACCTGAATGTTTTGCTGCACTCGCTTGTATATTCAGTGTAGAATAAACTTTATAGTCTTTCAATGATGGACTGAGAGTGTTTTCATTCCAAAGGATCTCGTATGCGATGATTTGCCGTAACAAATCTGCAGAAATTTGTGTAGGCTATGTGATAACTGTCCTACAGAGAGAATAAGAGTACAGGGTTCCTAGTCGGTGCAGGCTTCTGGAATGTTAGCTCAATTTTCGGCTAACAGAAACTTTGTTCAACAGCCCTTTACACATATTAAAGCTAAAACCTGCTTTTTGCTGTCAGATGTACAAGCAGATGACGAGGGTAGGAAATGCCGAGCTCATCTCGTGATGCTGTGGTGAAATGCTTATAATCCGCTATGTTAACGCACACGACAGAACATTTGAGCCCTTGCATGCTAAATGTTTGCAATCCAACCACACGCAAAGAAACTGGGCGCGCAACTGGATTGTATATCTATATTTCGCATTTTATTTCGATAATAAGTGGGCTTTGAGCAGGATGGTTACTAGTTGCAGCTTGTAAACAGGCTTGCATTAGATAGGGCAGTCTTCGAAGACTACATGTATTGTGTAGAATTTAAGATTTTGGGTCCAAGGTTTGGCAAAATGCCTTAGCTTTCTCAATATTATTGTTGTATACATTTTATACAAGACGTCTGGTCTTCCATTTGAGTAATTTATGGTTCGGTTAGGCAAAAGTAGATGTACAGGCACCCCTGCTCCTCAGTTGTAAAGGGCATTCCTAAAATTATGCATGATTTAATGTACCCCTCTCCACCTTTGTAACCTGAAAAATATATAACTGTTTCCTCCTTTCTTCTTCATTCTCTTCTGCATCATCTCAATATAGTTTCTTAAACTTTCTCAAGTTCTGCAGCAAGTAGATGCTTATCAGAAAAGGACACTAATTCAGGGAATGCACTTATCTAAAACAGGATAAACAAATATTTTATGTGTTGCTTTACACGTATTTAAGATTACATATTAAGGCTAAATATTAATGTAATTTTCTTTTTTACCAATATCATCTACTATTGAACAAAATACAGCATTGATTAATTAAATCTCAACTTGTCCATGAACTCATTAAAAAGACTGTCTTCATGGTCATTTAAAACTTTCACTTGAGTTTTCAGTCTATCCAAGCCCTTCTGACACAATTGCATATCTTTGAAACATTGGTGCTGCTAATAGACACTATGACATCAAAGGCACTATGTACCATTCAAGGATGGGAGAGCAGGGGGCAAAGGGGGCATGCCCCCATAGATTTGCCAAAACTCAATTTTTTTCATTCACTTTTCAGCTTTATCAAAATGAAATTGATTATGACAGACAATGTGTCACATTCACAGCAAGACATGTATATTGACACAAAACACCCCGTTCTACAGAATGACCTAAGGCAGCTTAATAGAATGTGAAAAAATAAATTTGAACCCAGCCTACTTGGCTCCCCAATCCTACTTACCTCCCCCTGTCACTGCCATTGGTTGAACCACTGGGAAGACCTTTTTGGCCAACAAATTTTTCTCTGGCAAAGAGAACAAAGAAAATATGAGAGTGATATAACCACTGGTTCAGAGTTCGTTGTAAGAAACCTGAAGATTGATGATACTAGCAAACATTTTGTAAATTCTTTTTTCCGACGAAGCTTTTGGTTACCAACATACTGCTACAGGGACAATCATTAAGTAGTACAGCAAAGATTTTAAAATGCACATGGGAATTTACAATAAATGAGAGGAATGTGATTGAATAAAATTGTTAAGCATGGAAATTGAATTTAAATTGTTGATAATAGAGAATTTTTATAAAAATTTTTTAGAATATATATGAAATTACCAAGAAAACAACACAGACCTCTACAACAGTCTCGTCTTAGAAACAGACTCTTTCTGCCTGCTTAAAGAGGGGTTCCATAGTTTAATAGTGCCTGCCTCAAGAACCCAGTGATATAAAGATCATTAGTTTATGGTTTAGTATCATTTGGCCACTGATATACACGTGATTGATAAAAATTAATAAAATTTATGGCGATGGGCAATATCAAATGCACATTATGCATTAAACCAAGACCAAAGGAGAAGGGTCATTATAAAAATTTGAATTCGCTTTGTAAATTCAGAAGCTGGACCAGGGACTGCTTTTCCAAATGCAAAGTCCCCGAAAACATCAGGGACGCAAGGAACAAAAAGTAAACCCTAATGATTCTTTGTAAAGTTGAATGTCTTACGATGATAAGGTGGTCTACTTGTAACTGGAACAACAGCAAATCAACGTTGAGAGTGATTACTACATGGTCTCTTGAGCCAGATTGGGGGAAAGCTGCTTTTGAACAAGCTTCTTTGAAAGATGATGATGTAGCAAGTGAGGTGTACAAGGAGCAAACTGTATGAAATTGGGGTAACTATGTCGCAATTTAGAGTCCTTGTACCACTGGTACCCTTGGGTATCTCTTGAAAAGATAATCAACAGCTCTTCTCTGCATACTATTTGCATAGAATAATATTTACCTAGAAAAGCTTTAAGAAACCTAACTGCTCAAGTTTTCACCGTGTTTTGATCCCCTTTTTCTTTTACTGTACAAAACACAGTTGTAATTTTTAGCTCGTGTTGACGTACTGATGAATCTAGCCCACATTGTAAACCTATGGTAACCATGGTAGGAATAGACAAGATGTCATCGAGTTTCATTATGAATTGGGCTTTCATCACGAAACACAAGGCACAAGCTACAGTCATTACAATATTTGCAACAAGAAACTGCGATTATATATGAAGGACTCGAAATTACAAATGAAAAACTAACAAATCAAGGAAAACGTAACGGGGAAAAGAATTATGCGAGAACAGTTGATAACCCACTGCGGATGTTTAAGGGGATACATATGCACGTGATAGTTATTTAGAAAACTTGTTTATTTACGTAGAGGGAGGGATGAGGTAAGTTTAAACCTCTAAACATGACACTTACTTATACCATTTAGTTTCAAAATGACGCGGAATGTTGTCTAGGTTACCCAATTGATCTCTTGCATTTTATTTTAGTATTCACTTGCCCCACTTTCACCTGTGGACAGTGCCAGTTTTAAGGGGTTCCCGTTGCACAGGGCCCCGCACTTAAAATGGAAATTACGGGGCCTCACACAGCTCATTCAGTACATTCAATGACAATGAAGGGCCCCCAAATCACTTTATGGCAATAGGCCCCCTCTTGCCGAAAACCGGCATTGCCTGTCGACCCTCCCTTACAGCATTCACTGCAACCTGCAACCACCCTATCATAGCTTGCTACACCCACCGTTTCAACATCATTATTATCATTATTATCACCATCATCATAGTCATCATCATCATAATCGTTATCATTATCGTTATCATTATCATTATCATCATCGTTATCATCATCATCGTTATCATCATCATCATTATCATCATTGTAATCATCATTATCCACCGTTCATGCTACTGAAGGCAGATGGTCTCCACAATTTCATCTGCTCAATGTGCCTTTTGCATCTAGTTGGTGCCAGTTTGTTCTTCTATCTCATCTCCCCATCATTTACTTAGTCTTACCGCTTTCCTTCGACCCTCTCGTGGGGTCCATTCTGTAGTTATCTTGGCCCACCTATTGTCCTGTATTCTAGCTATATGGCCAGCCCACTTGCTTTATGGCCCCTTGCTGTCTGAATGAAATCCTATACCTTCTTTATAGAGAAACATGGACCTGTGTCTCTCTATTGTAGCTCTATGATTCATGACAAAATAAAGTAAAACATGATGAGCCTGATTTGTTTGCGTTCTGGCATCTTTATCTTTATACTAGATAAACAACGTTGTAGAAAGTAATGAAGTTATTTTGTCATGCCCCCTTACAGAGTAAGAAAGATCTTAAATCTACGTCTCTTTGGTGAAGAAGGAGCACGATGGAAAAAGTCTGTAAAAGATGAGGGGTTGGAAATTTTGTGTGTTAGTCAAGTAAGTCCGTTTGAGAATTGCAGTCACGTTTTTACCAATAAAATTTCGCAGTCATCTTGGTTTCCTTTGCTTACCGTTTGGGATGTACTGCATGAAAATTTTTGCTCATGAGCGCATGCGTACTATATTACTCTCCGCCCTTTTACTTGTCACCATATTTTCAAGTTTTCTCTGTCATTTCCATTGTTACTCTACTGTTTTGAATCCCGTTGCCCTATCCGTCTTTTGGCTATATCCTTATCCTCACCCTTCTGTTTTAATATTTCCTCCATAGTCTCCCGTACTACATATATTATAGTATACCACTCCTCTTTTCTCTCGCTCTCGTTACGCTGTTGGACGCCAGCAATTATTTAGTTATGATTTCAAAGGGGCAGTAGCTGCCGTTATACGTAAAAGGAGGGTAATTTCAGCTATTAATTTCTGAGTATATGTACTTGATTTGTTTAAGATAAATTTCAGTTGAGAGAGACGGAAGATAATTGTTGTCAAATGATGCGAGCTATTAGTGAAATATAATCGAGTAAAGAGGATTTCAAATGTTAGTTTTGAAAAAAAACACTAGAAAAATAGAAAATCTATCACCACCGGGAAAGCGTGGGTTATGGGTTTTATTCCCGATAGTGACATATTTTCTATTTTTGTGTTGTTCTTTTCAAAACTAACATTTCAAATCTTCTCTTCTCTATGATACTTTCTAACTTCAATGGGCTTTGGACAGATAGACGGGCCGGAGGGCAGTCCTTCCTTGGGCAAGTCACATGGCGCAAATAAGTTGGTCTTCAATTGTGTTGAGCTGGATGTCGATGCCCACCGGGGAATGATTGGGAGCTAATGTGGTGAGGAGAGAAATAGAGCATGTTGACATCGGAAGGCCACCTAGCTCAGTTGGTAGGGCACATACTGTTGGTCACGAGTGGAGAAATAGAGACTAAAAAAGACTTCATTACCATGCAGTAAATTTTAAATGGCAGGTTACAAGTTCGATCCCTGGTGGTGACATATTTTCTATTTCTCTAGTGTTCTTTTCAAAACTAAGGAGGAAAAGTGAAAGGCAAGTTAACAAAAAAGTTAACAAAAAAGATTTGCTGTCATTAGAGGGTAATTGACTTTAAAATAACATAGGTAGATGCCGTAATGTTATTTGTTGTACTGATCATCTTTGAAGGTTGAATCCGTGTTGAACATGTCTTTCTGTTTAAGTGGGTCATAAGTTTTGATGTTCATGAGTACTCCCGATGTATTATGCCGATCTGCGGTGGTAAATTTTGAATTTTGGGTAATCCTGCTAAATTTCTCAGATAAGGGAAGTTTTTCAATATGGTCAGCTAACACTACAGCTTAACCTGCCGTTTAACATCTGCTTCGTGGTTATGAAGTCTTTCTTAGTTGTACCGTACACTGAAGCAGCGAATACTTTCCGACTTGGTCGCGGCTGTATCCAGCTTCCTAGGAGCGTAACCGGTGATACACTTGTTACTAACTCATCCTTATCATGGTACACCTTGCACATCGATAGTTAAAAGATCAACGCATTCCATAAGAAGTGTATCGATCAGAACAGACGATGCTCAACACATTGTTACGATAATTATGCAGACATTATGGCCATTGTAATCTCTCAGTGTTATCTGTGCTTATCACTAAAAGTGTCTTGTTTTGCAACATGAAAACCCTCTATGTCTACTGGCACATTTTCACCTTTCTCTTTAGTTTACTCTCCAAAGCGTTCTTAAAGGAAACAAACTCGACTTCCACTGTGCCATGGAGGCCGGAAAATCCCAAACCTTTTATGAAAATTTTCTCCATGAGCTGAAAACGAACTACAAACCGGAATTTGTGAAAGGTGAGATAATAATGCACGGACTTGCTTGGTATGGATCTTAGGGTCAGCTCAGGTGTAATGGGAAATACTATCTCCTGGAGTGTTACCTGTTAACATCAGTTATTAAATACCTTCGTTTACCGTTACTACTTTTTAAAGCTGAATTCGTGTGCGTATGACCACAGAGACTTGGAGACAACTACGTTAGATAATCAGATTCTAGTCATCGAGTGATTTATGTATTTAACATTCCACATGTCTGTGCATGCACTACCACTTTGAATGCATCATCACGGCCATTGATGTCATGATCCACGCTTTAGTTATTTGTAAATTCCTTTATCGCAAGAAAACATCAGGATACCAAGAACCTAACGAAGGAAGAACATTGTCTCTAATCCAGTGCTCACATACTCAACACCTGTAACACTCAGCATGTTTTGAAATTTTCTTCAACCGAATGTTTGTCATCCGTAATATCTATAAAACCAGCTGAAAAAGCACACTCACGAGTCAATTTATTCAGTCACCTTGGACATACCTATTCTTACGTCATAAAAAACTGAGACATCTGCATCTCGGCCTTTTGGCTAGGAATGGATTTAGTATCTGTTGTCATTGATGACAGATTCTTTCCGTGATTCGCGAGCAGCGGTCCTACTGGGCGGTTGAACCTGCCTCATTGCTTGCTTCTCCGTCCGGTAGCCTAAATTGAGGGTAATATTGCTCATGGGCCCCCCCATCTGTCCTTTATTTATTATTTAACCTGTTTGGTGGTTGTTCGGTTTGTTTAGGGCAGTTTCAAAACCGGGCCCACTACTCATTAGGGGTCTTTGATTGAGAGACTGCTGACATCTACCGTGGAAGATATTGAGAGACGCAGACATTGCCTCAACTAAGTCGCCCATGTTTTTTGCTCTCAAACGCTTAGATGCCTATCTTTGAGACACTCAAACGTTTGTCATGACATTGTTCTTATACGAGGCACCAAGATTCAATCCAACACGTAAGGACTTACCGAACGAACGTCGAACTACTTTCCCTGGAAAGCATTAGTCCGCAACCTTTTACCCAGCCCCGCATTCACTGATGTGGATTCCTTTGCGGATTGATGTAATCTGTCAAATGTAAATGCATAATATTGTGTGTGCGTTTACGTAGATCTGCAATGTCGTTTATTAAAGGTGATGCTTTTGGTTGAAATTAAGGACCAAGGATCTGCAGTTGACCGCTTTTACTCTGTGATACCTCTTTCGACGCCGAAAATCATTTGTAGATGAGGGGCCTAGAGACTTCCAGTTGCTGTCAACTGCTGTACACCACTCCAATAATTCCCCAAAATACCACTCACCAACTTCCTACCCGAATTTTTTCAATAGTAGTTTGGTAATACCTACATTTTGCAATAATGATGTATTGGAATTTTATATCAATAGCGATTAAAAATGCATCCTTGTGTTTCAGACGGACGGTTCGCAGCATACATGCAAGTTCATATACAAAATGATGGACCAGTAACAATTTCACTGGATTCCTCTCCACGGAGAGCTGCAGAGGTATAAAATCTCAGTTTGAATAAGACTTTTAAATTGTACATTGTAGAAGCTGTGGTTTTTAACTGTAAAGATAGTGAACACCCTGTAATATTGCTCCTTCTTCTGGTTTTGCGTTTTTTTAGAAATGCTTTTACTCCACACACTGCGGGTGCCACTTTTACATGTGTAGTGACTAATTTTAAAAATATCTTTTTTACTTTTTACAATCATTTTTTCCCCTTTTCTTTCCTGTTATTCTGCTGCAATATTACCTGGGACATAATTCCTAAACCTGAAAGATGCAGGACCATCGTCAGTATATGGCGGAATAAAAAGGCCCGATCTAGGCGGCCATTTCAATTGAACGCCCCAGGACTACCAGGCGTATGCGCGGAGAATTAGTCCCCTGTGCCACCTCTTTTAAAAACCAAGTGCTGACCGATAAACGCGACGGCCTCCAGTTATGGCTTCCGGTTGCGTGTTGTTATTCCGATCGCCCTGGTAGCAATCTATCGCCATTCAGTGAATATTGCGGCATAAGCCACGTACCGTACTGAATTGGCAAAAGAGTCTTCTTCTTTATATTTTACTTTATCCTAACCAAGGCCCAGTTGCTACTTACCTTCACATGGAATAACAAATGGGTATGAATGTCCCTTGCGACTTCCAAAATGCTTAATTGGTGGCAAAAGTAGGTTTGTAAGAAATTATTTTGATGCTCATTCTGACGTGTTTGCTATCACGATAATAGAATAGGGAAAAATATTCATCTGGTAGGTGGAAATAATTTTCAAAAATAAACTAATAGGCAATCGAGTCGTCGTGGTTTTGTGGATAGTTCACTTCCCTACAACTTGTGGGCTCGAACCCTCAAAGGACAATAAATAAATTACTTGCTTTTCTTCAAAAATGTTGTACAAAAATGTTGTAAATACTCAGAAAAAGAACTCTCATAATGTTAGTGAAGCTTTTCGCCGATTCTCTTCAGACTAAATACATCGGTACATAATACATCTAGAAAATGCGCTCAGATTAGTGGACGTTGTGAATTGCTACCGACAACTTTCTTTCCACTGCAGCCTTAACGAAGTAATTTATCCAAGCGTTTATACCTTTGATGATAATGTGTATTGTTCCTTTGGGCTGCCGTGCAGTTCCCTTATCTCCCAGATATGTATGTAAGATAGTAATGGCTTTGTTGTAATTTTTCTGTTGCTGCTGAACGAGTCAATAGCATTTTCACCTTTTCAAATTGGATATTGTACACTTAAGTGTCATGAATCGCTCCAGACACTACCCTTTGATTATGTGATAACAATTGAGTGTGCAGATTATACATGTCCGTCATTTTAATGATGATGATATATGCCTGATGATCACATGTTTGTTGACAGATTCGGGTATAAAAACTGTTATTATTGTGTGGTCTCCCTTAAGCAACTGAAGTATTCATCATCCTTTTCTCACATCTTAGGTGTCCCTAGCTGATAGAAACTTATTGTTGATATGGAGTTAAGAGTTATTTTGCACGTTTTAAAAAGTAAGTTCCAAGCTTAACTGTCCAAACGTGAGGTGTTCCCAAGACACCGAGAGACAAAGAGATAGGAGATAGGGTTATCATGGGACCCTTAGACATAGCATAACTTTGGAAATAGTAGTTTCTTCTAGTTACACATTTTAGTTTGCAGTTATTCTGTCTTTGCCAATTCGTACTCTCTTTCTAAGTGATGACTGTTTTGATGATTCTTTCATGCTCACAAAAGAATCAATTAGAATAATGTGAGTAGTAGAGCGTATCTATCATAGCGTCTGGTAAGTTTAGTGAAACCATAGTAGAGGATATCATCCTGTATAAGTAGTATAAAATGCAAGTACTCTAGTGAGACACGTTTTCACTGTGTTTACTTAAAAAGCGTAAATTTCCTTTAGAGATAAAGTCTTTGCTAAGTTTTAGAAATTTTGGGTAGCTTCAACGTCAGGTATGAATCTTTTAGTGTTAAATTAACTTTTACATTTTCCTCCTCAGTTTTACTGTGTGAAGATCATGTGTGGTCTACGATTGTAAGATAGATCAAATTAAATTTCTTGAGACGTGAATAATATTACTCTGTTCTTCCAATTGTAGGTGAAGCATAATATTTGGTAGGTGTTTATTTGATAGATGTTTAATATCCTTTTAATTTTAAGGATCATGAGACCTAGGCTTCCCCCCTCCCTCCATCCAGCTTCTGTAAATGCAATTGTGTCTTGTACATATTTAATGTATTGTTGTCACTATAAGACGCCTGGAAAAAGAAGAAGAAAAGAAAAAGAAGAAAAAAACTGGGGTCTTTTAGGGGTAGTTATGGTGGCTTTGCAAAACCATCTTTTTGTCCCTTTTATAACCTATCTAATCTTGCAATGTGGATCACGCGTAAATTGATCCAAATTAAACATAGGTACGATAGATGGGCGTGATAAGTGAAATATATTTAAGAACGTGAATGGTCTTACATGTAAGCAGTCTTTCACCTTTGCAGACGACCTTATATTTCTGGAGAGTTCTGTCCTGGTAGTCATGAAATGTTTTTTGCACTTTAGATTTTGATCTATGATAACCTCAGTAAGATGTTGTTTGCATGCTATACTATCTCTCCCGTTCCGAGATAAAGTGGTAATAAACTTTGTTTTGTTTGCTGAAGAAAATGTAGTTTAATATGTAGTTGGTTAGATTCCTACACGGTGACCATTTCTAATTTAACGAGACTTTTGCGTTCACGTTCAAGAAGAATGTTTTACATTTGGTCGATTTAAAGATATTGCTATTATCTGCAGATAATAGTGTATATACTTAATAATGCATATAGTTTGGCTAATACCAGAGATTCATGATAAATCAGAAATAGTAATGGTCCAATGATACTCCCCTGAGCTACCCCCCCTGTAACATTTAGTGGAGATGTTAACTTTTTATTGATTTAAGTGTTCCATTTTGTAATGTTCAATGTATCTCGAAATAATTTCAGAGGATCTTACGATCAGTAGTATCACAGGCTTTTTTCTGTCAAAGAATATTCCAACTCATCAGTTAATTCCCCATGGGTAAGGTCTTCTGTACACTATTTATCATGTTTCAAATCCGTAATCACCTTTAAAGTTTAGTCTGAAGTCAAATTCATATCTTAGAAGTAATATATTATGCATTCTTCAGTTTATTTAAAACACTGAAAGAACGAAATTCCCTTAGTTTGGGCTATTCTTACTCAATTCGCCCGCTTAAGTGGAGCAAGCCAATGCTCACTCTCAATGGTCAAGTAGTCTTTTAATGTTATAAAAGATAATAAAAGTAGAGAAACGTTAAAAAAGAACAAATAGAAAAACAAACATTAAAAAACCAATGAAAAGTGAAAATTTGATGTTTTGGAAACAAATTAAACGGAGACAAAGAGGAGGAAGGGGGAAGTGCTCTTGGAGATAGGAAAAGAAGAACCTTGAATTGGGAAGGAGCGAGATAAGAAAAAATTGACACTCGCAAAAAGGGAAGAATGTTAGAAAGTGATATTATAAAGAATTAAAAGAAGCCAATTGAGAAGAAGAGAAACAAGAAAACAATTAAAAATGAAGCCGCAAATGGAGGCAATTAAGAAGAAGGAGAAGACGTAAACCAGAAGAGGAAGGAAAAGAAGAGTGGAAAGCAAACTTGTAAGACAAAGAAGAGCAAAAATGAGAACGATAAGAAGGATGAGGAAGACAAAACGTAGAGTTTGAGAAAGAAAAGGGAAAGGCAAAATTCAAAAATCAAAGAGAAACAGAAGAACGAGGTGGAGTAAAAAAGCCCTTAAATATTTTGGAGAAAAGTAGAGAAGTATCACAGGGCAATAAGGGAGACAAAATAAGTTTCAAAGCATGGCCAATACGGTGTTGCCCTGACTCTCAACAATAACTTAAGAAATACAAAGTGTACGCAAGTAACAAGCCACAAAACATTAACTGGGTCCAATTTTTAATAGTTTGCTGACCCTTTAGGTATCCTTTGCAGATCTCAGATTGCAAACCAGTGCCATAAACACCCAGGTGTTGGTACATTTATATTAGTGTTGTGGAATCATATATATATGTATATATATATATATATATATATATATATAAATATGGGCGCTACGCCTATCCCAATTCACGTTTTGGCCACATCTCCCAACATAACTGGTACCCATTTTACGAACACCGTAAGTATGGAAGGCTGAGTGAACCTTGGCATCACAGTCTGGAATCGAAATCCGGTTTCTTGATTTTGAGTGCATGTCCAGCACCACTGGGTCTCCCTGCCAATTTTTTCTAAAATATATGCACATTTTTCTGCAATGACAGCAATCATCAATTTCAGTCTAATTACAAATTTACTTTAACAGAAGATTAAATGCTTTTTAAATTTTTAACTTTATACGTTTGGCAATCTTTTGTCTCAGATATTTCCGACCTGACTTCTTAGTACCTAAGTAGCAAAAGTTCCTTCTATGCATTTATGGTTCGTTTCGATCTATTTGAATTTGGAAGGTCTATTGCATATCTTTCAAGTAAAGTACAGTTCTCAGGGGAGGCGCCATCTAGTCAAAACTTGGGGGTAGGGGTGGTTATGATAAAAGTTTTTTTCCAGTCAATAATTATCAGAGAAGTTTTTTTATCCTGATTTGACAAAGTATTTTATGTTCCTCTTTTCTTTCTTGTTTCATTGTTCTCTTTGCCAGCGAAAAACATGACTTAGTATAAAAAGAGGAGGGGTTTAACTCCCCAGTCCCCGGCAGTGATACCACTACTGACTTTGATAATAAATTCAATTTATTATTCTATTAATGTAGTCATAATGTGTTTCTCAGTATATATGGTGTGTATACGGTATGGTTACAGGGGGACGTGGAATAGGGGTAGTAGTCACCCCTACCTTTTATTAAAAGTAAGGCATTAATTTGCCTTCGACTGCCGTAACCCATCT
>JAAAKM020006971.1:107278760-107296626 GCA_010016025.2 Alatinidae sp. Z8VKAUB7J3 | reverse complement strand
GGAATAGGGGTAGTAGTCACCCCTACCTTTTATTAAAAGTAAGGCATTAATTTGCCTTCGACTGCCGTAACCCATCTAGTTTTTATAGTTTTTAATGATTTGCTATATTATCTGATGACGCTTTCTATATTTAACATTACCATACTCAATGCGCTTCCTCCGCCTGTATCTCTTGTGAAAAAGCTAAGTACTATCTGATGTATTTTAAATTTCTGTATCGGCAAGCCACCTATAGACTCCATCTTCATGCGGTAACAAAAAACACAACAAGGGAGGAAAAAGACAACATTTATCCTCAAATTTATAGTGACCTTTGGTAATCCAGGGCTACAAGCTGTCGCTAAACTGTCTTTTGCCATATTCTTTCTATTTTTAGGTCACTGCGTTATCTGTAATACTGACTTGCGATCCTAATTTCTCCACATTTTAATGAATAACAAACACCTCCTATACATGGACTACTCTTTCTACTAATAGCGTTCTCCTAAAACTTTTGAAAGTAGTTTATTTTGTTACATAATTCCCTTTACAAAAACTGATCATTTTGTGTTGTTCTCCAGTTACATACAGACTCTTTAGTACCACTTCAATGGTTTTGCTTGCCAACGTTGTGAATTCTTACTTGAAGCTGATCATGAATAGCTATGCTTATTTTACCCTGTTATATATATATATTTTTTTTAGTAGGTGTGATATTGATCATGTTGTGAGGTCAAGACAAAGTATAGGACTTCATAGAGAAACACATAATATTCCTATAAACTTTTTTGCCAATATTTTATAAGCACGAAAGCTTAGGAAATTGAGAGATGTCCTCATTTGTTGCTATTTATATTAGTGTAGACTATTTACAAATGTAACGTGATCTACGTTATCATTTAAAAGTCATCAAAAAATGATCACCCAATCAAACGGCTGTAAGATTAGGGCGTGAGTGGCAACAATTCTTGCATTCAGCTCTTCCTATTAAAGTACGACGTGCTTGTGTTATTACATTGTATTTTCTCAGCCTCGGTGGGAAATATCGCCACAGGAGAGGCAAAGTACTATTTCCATGGAGCCAGTTACATGGACGGGTTTAGTCCATCTAAAGATATAATCACTGGCGTCGGTCACATTAATCTATTGGTAAGGCTTTCCTAATACGAAAATATCAGATTTTCTGTAGAAAAGAGAGACAAAGTATACCGCTGTGATAATTAGGCTAAATGAGCACTTCCTTACAGGTATTGGCTGAAACTTTTTAATTTATTAGACAGCTTACCAAAATAAGCCCGCGTCTACCGAGGAGAAGATCACAGGGTCGGGCTCCGATCAGACATTTGTGTACCCCATTATACCTAGCCGCCGCCATGAAAGCTCCAGGACAGACTTGCTCAGATAAATCTGGAGACGAAACGGCTAGACGTATACAAGCTTTGTAATGGGCTTAGGACGAAAACTGGTCCGATGAATGTAGGGAGTTTACAGAGACTTAGATAGCATACTGCGCATATTTAATACTTGGGTTTCCGAAGAAAGCTCGAGAGTGAAATAGAAATACGATATTTTGTAAAAGCAAGAAACGAGCCTTTAAAACAAAGAAAATGCGCACAAAAACTAGAAATATTTGACCCTTTATGTGAAGTAACTATAGAGGGAGAATTACTGAAATTTCACATAGTTTCATATCTGATTCCCAAATTGCAATATCTACAAAGAGGCGCAGCAGCAATTGAAGTTACCTTCATTTGCAAATACTATTTTTATTTGTTTGAACAGGGACCTAGAGGTATAAATTGGAATATATTATACGTGGTAAGAAAAAGCCCCATTTCAATTAAAAAAATTCAAGTAAAATCTAAATAATTCTTTTTCTAAGTGTGAAATAACTGCAGAGGGAAGTTTACTGAATGGTTCACTTTAATTTCAGATTTTATGTTTACTAAGAGAATCTATGAGACTTGAAATTGTATAGGCCTCGATTTGCATTATTCGTTCTATTTAAACAAAGACCTTAAGACCAAAATTGGCAAATTGCAATTCGACTATTATTGTGTTATCTCAGAGAAAAATAATAAAATTTGGGAAGTTTAAATAGAAATAATGAGTTTCCTACTCTTAAATACGAAATAAATGTAGGGGGAACTTGTACTTAAAATTTCACTTGGTTCTGCGTATTGCTTTGCTTCTTTCGTTCTGAACTCCCCAAACACTTTGAGCATAGAATGCAAGAATGAAGTTGCAATATTTTAAGAAACTTCGAAAATTTCAAAAGGTACAAGAGGAAACTATTACTGCTTATCAGGGGGTTGCATTGAGAGATTGAAACTCTAAAGTTACTAAATTTAGCAAAATAAAATTCTACTATAAAGTGTAAATAGCTGAAGAGGGAAGAATACTAAAAGTAATACTTTTCCCATAAATCTTGAAGGGTGTATTCTACCTTGCGACTGTATCCTAAAATTACCACTAAAAACGCCTTAAATGTGGAATGGAATTTAATATAGAATGGAAGTTTAAATCCCAGTCTAACATTCCCTAATGGTTAGGTTCTGAGAAATGTTCGAAGAGTCCGCTTTGTGGAAATATATGTATATGTATATATATTTTTTTTTATCACGGAGTGGAGCATTACCACAATAGCTTGCTTTCCTTTCTCACTAATGGAGCTGAGGGGATTCGAACCCACGACCCATTGGTTTAAAAACCAACACCTTAACCATTGGACCATCAATGCCCAATAATTAACTGGATTCTGTTGATCGTCGTCTTTGCTGCGTCGAGTAAAAAACGACCCCTCCCCACCTATTTTTTCTGATTTAGCGGTTGCCTTTGGCTGGTGGGGGGGGGGGGGGGGGGGGGGGGCTCTTTGTAGTTGAAGAAAAGTACTGTTCAAATAAACAAACCAAGCTCTTTCGAATAGAATGGGCTCACATTAAGGGACTTCCTTTGTACTTTAGAAAAACTAGATGAAATTATTGCAATCGCGTAGAAAGGAAATTGTGCCTGAGATGTCTTACTTTGAGGGGAGAAGTGACAACTTTTAAAAAGGTTTGAATAAACACGCTGGAAGTTCCACTATTTTATTGAATGCACGCATCCTGGAAGTCTGACGCCACTCGCACTTACCCCAGAACATGTGACAGAATAAACAGTTCTTAATTAGATGAATCAATTAATACGTGACAATTGCAGACGAAAAATTCGAACAGCAGGAGCTTTTTGTGTATAACTCGATTTCACTCCTGTGAGTCTTGGCAGATCGCACCAGACCGTTCGAACATTCTTTAACATTCTTGTACATTGGAACTATTTGTACACATTCTCGCCAATGCTGTTATTAATCTTGCAAAGCTAATCAAAATGAAGATAAATCAAAATCAAAATGAAGATAAATCAAAAAGCAAATGAAAAAAGTGGGCATATAGTAACACGTAATACCTTACTCAAGCCCGTCCTACTATAAAGAGGAGGTTACTGTTCTAAGGTATTCAAAACTACTTACTGATCTCTGGCCCACATCAATGGGACCAGAGGATGTGTTAAAACTGGCAAGTAGATAAGTATGTTGACAAATCTTGACATAGAACCCCCCCCTCCCCCTGGCCTTGGAGCACCCAGAGGAGTATAGATAGGTACATCCCATTGAAGAAATCAGCCACTCAAGAGACACAAAAGTAAAAACCTAAATTTTTATCTCAATGTCGCAAACGACACATATATTGCATAAGAGGTGCAAATTCATATGTTTCACCGCAGCATTAGGTCACTGTTTAACTATAAAATTGGTGATATTTAAATAATTCTTTTGTTGAAAAGCTTTACCATTAAGCACGATTGAGAGTAACAAACCAGCATACAGCGAAACAGGAGAACTTGAATAAACCCTTACATTAAGACAAATGACGTGAACCCTATACAGTAATATCAAACCAGTTACAAATGGTTATCAAAATTAACAACAAAAATGTTATTCCAAGAAAATATCATATAATAATAACGATATGCAGGAGAGCTCCAATTTATATAAGCTCTTCATCTTCCTAAATTAATATACGTAAATAAATGTAAGCTTATAACCAATCTATATAAAAGTGTGACTGTAAACTGTGAACTATTACAAAGCGTAGGTGTCCTCTATGATAGGGGTCCGCAATCTTTTTGCCGCAAAGGGTATTTTAAGGGTCAGTAAGCTATTGAAAATTGAAACCAGTTAGCAAAAATATCAAGGAAGACTTGTTTACAGAACATTTTGAAAGCATAATTAGGGGTATTACTGTCTATGCAGCGTAGGTTGGCGTATGGAAAAGAAGTATGCCATCACCTATACCCCTTTAAGGACAAAGACACTTGACGTCATTGAGAAAGGATATACATACCTATCTTAGAATAGGGTCTCCGTTAACAGACAGTGTAAGGCGGAACTCCTACATCCTTGACAATTTAAAAAGAAGGCCTGTTATACTGTAAAAGAAAGGCGCGTATGTATGCTTTACTTAACGGGATTACGGATAGGCACTTACTGCTAAACCTGGTTTGAAAGGACAACAGTTTATTTTTTAGGGGAAGGTACCAATTATTGTTCTATGAAAGGAAACTTAATGCACAAACATAAGAATATGTCTTATTACGGAACAGAAATTGAAGTAAGAACTTTTATTAAAGATTACAAACTAACAGCAGAGAAAGATAAGGAAATTCTAAGTGATAGTCACCAAAAGGAGTAGAGAAGTAAGCAGATGAATTAAACTAGTACTTGGTAAGACAGTATCTTTCCTTTTTTGGAGATACGAATTATGGATAATGAAGGCCTATGACAAAAAAATGCAGATGTATATAAAGTGAGGTGTTATGGACATTTGCTCAGAAAATCCTTGTAAGAAAAGAAAATCGATAAGAAACTTTGCTGAGGGTGGGATCCAGTATTGTGATCTTGAAAACTGTTATCATTAAAAAAGGCACTAATTGGTCATCTAATGAAGAAGGATTGGATGGAAAGTTTAATTGCAAGGAAAAGCATGAATCATGAGACGCACATGAAGGCCGATGATGTCCTTGAGTGAAGAAATTATAGGGAAATGGGAAATGGTTATGGTAAGTGTATCAGATCTGGCACTGGAACGTAAGTGTACGAGTAGTGGAGAAGTGCACAGGCAAAGAGAATGTAGGATGGGTGAGGACATGGGGGGAGGGGTTGCTAAAGAGAAATAGGGATTTTATTTTTGATAGTAACTGACTGCATATCTGTTTTACATGTCAACTATTTAAGATTTCGGTTTCAATTTCTGTATTTTGCTACTATAGTGCAACTACTGTAGGCAAAAAGCATATTTAACCTATAAAGAAATCGATCATTATTTTCTTTTTGGTTTTATTTATTACATATATTATATTTCAATCTGCAGAGTAGGACACAGAAGATGTTAACCCATCAGCTTGAAAATTGTGGCCATAAGCATGATAATAGGTTTTGGTAGGGAACCTGGTTGAGTTTAACGTGTGTGTTTATTTGTAAAGAATCACTTGATGCATTGAAAATGGAAAACCCCGTCCGGCATATGTTTAATTTGTCAGCCAAATAAAAGGCTTTCTTCTCTAATTTCTGGTGAAACATAAAATGTAGTAATTATATAGAGAGAATGTGCCTAAAAGACAAAATTTTATTGGAACATCTCTGGATACGTACAAGTGTTATAAATCAAGCAAATTAGGTGAAGCTGCCGTAAAGACAAGTTGGAGCTAGCTCTCTTTTCTGTCCGACATGACTACAGTAACTTTCAGACGATGCAATATTTTAAAATTTCTTCCAAATTGAGTCTTGTCTATATATCAATGCAACTAAAAATATCCGCTTGAAGGCGACGACTTCTCTGAACCTTTGGATTTCAACTATGTTTGTGTCAGAGTCACTGGTCTACGAAAGCTGCACGTTCTAATTTCTCTAGTCCAAAGAAGATAACCACTAAGTCAGCTCGTTTATCATTTCACCACAACTATTCTTGATATGCAGTCTGTTAAAACGTAATAGGGTATAGAATGTATCTGCAGAATCGCCTGGAAAATAGGAATTTAAGATAATAACCCTGTACAAGAACTGTCATGATCAGATCGATAGAGAAGACCATACCTGAATTTTGTGTTACTCAGAGTGTGCGGTAGACTTGTGTAGTTCTTCCAGTAAACTTTTGCCTACCATTTCTCATCTAAAAGATTTTAAGCCCTGACTTTACTTTCATCACGCCTTTAACAATATATTTTTATTTGTTAAATTTTTCCATCCGTTCAAGTTAAAATTTGCGTATGTAAAAGCGTCAAAGTTGTCGGAAATAATGCAAAATCCCTACTTTACAGAGATTTTCAGAATCAAAAGGACTGTTTAAATTATATTCATATGACCATATACCCATGAAAATTTTGTAATTACTTTGTTGTGTCAAGTAAGTAGCTCACACAAGTGAATGCCTTTCAACATTCTACTCCTGCATATCGCTTAATTTGAAGCCACAACATGAAAGTCTACACAAATTTAACTATATTGAAGAGAACATTAGAGCAATGCCAGTGCTCTACCAGCTGAGCTGCGTGACCTCCGACGTTAAGATATTCTATGTCTCTAGTTGTCATATTAACTCCCAACCATCCACCGGTGGACATCGACATCCAGATCAACGCAAATGGAGACCAGTCTCTCAATGCCATGTGACTTGACCAAGGAAGGACAACCATCCGGCCTGTCATACTGAAAGTAAAGAGTATCATCGAGAAGAGAGGATTTGAAATGTCAGTTTTTAAAACTGACATTTCAAATCCTTTCTTTCCGGTGATAAATTTTACTACATCGGCTTGCTGCCTGGTGACCTTAATACATAAAAAGCTACCTCTCCAAAAATTAAAATATTTTAAGTAAAACGATTTTGACCGTATTAGCACTTGATGTTGATAACTCTGTGTTGATAACTGTATGTGACTGTACATGATCACAGCGTACAATTGCAAGCCAACAAGGACGTTTTCCAAGGCCTTCTCCCCGAGCAGATTCGTTTGTTCAAAACTCTTGGAAGAGTAGGGCCTCAGAAAGCTGAGATGAGAAATACAGTAGTTGCTAAATAACGCGACACAACCAAATCAACAAAAATGATTTTCTCTGCGTTAAAGTAATTTATGCGTTTCTGAAAATACACTAGTCCCTACTTGTTTATCCCATCTCTTCAGGTTTTCGTTTCGATTTTAAAGATCTTGATTGATAATTAAGCATAGGCCAACATGATGCCCGATAGCGGCGCCTTCAAAGAGCAAATGTCACACATGACGTTTACTGACAAGAGTAGAGAGTAGTGTTTACAATTGTAATTCATATTAAGATATGACAACTAATTCTCTACTACCTCATTTGACATATATTCAGTAATCAGATAAAGCAGTAAATTTGCTGAGATAGATGAGGTGTTTGCTAGCACTAGATAGAGTATAATCATTAGTTTATATTTGTTATGAAGATACGTGTTATCAAATTGCTGATTTCTTAACATACGAATAGGGGAAAGGAGTCTTGTGACGAGATAAGAAACAGCGATAAACTTATTGCATGTTGAAGTGTCTCTCGTATTAAATCTGAGAAAGTTAAGCCGTAATCTCAAGTGTTTCGCTAGATCAATCTCTCGTCTTAACAAGTGATAACACTACCGTTGTTATCAACCAGTTCCTCTATTGCACAAAACATGCGTTCTAACAAGATCCCACTCGCGATAAACTAGCTCGATCCCTTATTCCCTGTAGCAAGAGATAAAATTTGAGAGCCTTCTGTCCTTATACTTTGGTATTCTCGTATGTTCTGCTTTTAATTTCCCGGTAACGCGGTGGTTACAGGTTCTCCAACTAATAAACGCTAAAACAAAATTCCTTAGAGTATATAAGCTGACTAATTTATTTTCTGCCCAGAACAAGGATTCACACAACCGCTGCCCCACCGAGACAAAAGTGGGGGCTAGAGATATACTCAAACGTTTCGGGTTTTTACTCTTATTGCTGCTAACGGAAAATTTTCTATCTTTTGCATAATATGTTGCGCAATATGATTAAACTCTGTAAAGATATTAAAGGATAAAATATACAAAAAAATTATGGGAAAGTCACATTTTTAGATAACATAAACAAAGAGCGAATTAAGTGTTACATGTTGCATGTTTTGTGGATATTTTAAATGCCGTAAAATCTTGAGTTTAAGGCCCCCGAATATAAGCCCCCCAGTTTGTTAACGCAAACAAACTTCCAAATATAAGCCCCTCCGAATATACGCCCAGGGCTTACATTCGGGATTTACTTCGTGTATTAAGAAACTAGGGGAATTTTGTAAATTGACGAGGAAACTGACAGCGATAAGTCAAACGATAATCAATAAATAAAGGACATGCAGCCTTTGCTTTACACATAAGAGTGATTTATGTAGTTTAATATTTTTATCTTCTTCTCTGCTCATGATGCTCTGTTTAGAAAGGAATGTCGAGATATTTTGGCATAAAGACGATCTGTTATCCCCAAAATCCGTCCGAATATCAGCCCCCCGGATACAAATCCCCGAATATAAGCCCACCAAAATGGCCTTTGGAGCTCTATAAGTCCAGGACTTATACTCGGAATTTTACGGTATATAATACTAAAGACAAAGAAAACAGCCAGATTATTAGTTACAAAACGGTTAATTAGTTACAAAAGATATACATTTTGAATGATAAAACAAGATTTCACAAGATAAAACTATCTTGCCTAATGACCATGTATACATACGCAGAAATGCCATAATGATACTACAAGTACTTAAAAAACGAAAACAAGAAGTTAATTTTAAAAACACATTCTTAAGGACTTTTCACAAGATTATCCAATTTTTCATTATTGTGCAATATTTATTGACTATATATGACGTCATTGACACCAGATTAAAACCCTTTTTCTAGAATTAGTTGTAAAAGAGCTAAACTACACTCTTGTCAAAACTCTGTGAAATAACACCAGCAAATACAAAGTTATAGGGCGTTAAAATATCCCATGCCTACTAGCCCCACCCACCTCCCAATGTTCGAGAAGAGCTAATAAGTCCCTGCAAGATAGGGTTAAAGAACAACTAGTCAACCAAACGTTTCATTGTTGTTCTCTTTCAGATTATTGTGCACCATTGAAGAACCCTCTGGAAATATATTTACATATTATACTTCTTATACCAATGAACCAATAAAACCTTACTGCCTGCCATGTAGTAAATTGTTCTTTAACGATGCAATGCGGCCGTGAAACCTATAGGAACATCGGAAGCTCGTCCATCCTGACCAAGAGAGCAAACCGCCGGAAAATGCTACGAAATCTAAAGAAAACGTTATTTTAGTGGTTGAAGTAGCCAATGAAAAATAAGAACACGCATTGGATTCAATTTTAGCTTACATTACTTTTTCTACTGGCAAAGAACTGAAGACCTGATATTGATGGCGAGGAGACGCTAAGGACGGAAACTCGAATTTATCTCCCGACAATACAGTAAATGTCACCAGAAGACCAGGAACTCTGGCCCATACGATTATGCATGGATACGTGGCGGGGCAGAGGGCAAGAGGCCGGTCCAAACACAATTGGTATGCCGACATCAATAAATGGACCGGGCAATCAACAACTGACAACATAAGGTTTGCAAAAAATCGAGAAGACTGGGGAAGCAGAGTTCGGACGTAAAAGCGCCCCAACGGTCAACAGGCCATGGGAACAGCACAGCACAGCACAGCAATGTTATGCAAAATAATCTGATTATGTAATTGGAGCATCTGCAATTCCTGTGATACATTCATGAGATGTAAGTCGTAAAGGTGTTCAACGTGCTGTCAGTTCTTAAGTTAAAGTTAGTTCCAGTTTCTAACATGTGTATATCATATGTA
This sequence comes from Alatinidae sp. Z8VKAUB7J3, assembly GCA_010016025.2. Taxonomy (NCBI): domain Eukaryota; kingdom Metazoa; phylum Cnidaria; class Cubozoa; order Carybdeida; family Alatinidae; species Alatinidae sp. Z8VKAUB7J3. The sequence continues at coordinate 107,286,724 of JAAAKM020006971.1, read as the reverse complement.
GAGATGATCTGTGTACATATAGACAAAATAGATGCAGCTACTCATGTGTCCTCATTATTCTTTGTTTGTGGATGTTATGAAAGTTTGGTCATTACTTTGCAAGGTCATCCTAAGCTGCTTTCTATAATGATAACACTGGTTGACATTTTTTTTCGACCGAAATGTTATCTGGTAATGGGCACATGTTTCTGGGCTATTTTTTCACGCTCATTTTGAAAATCAAGTCCATTTTTCCTTATCACATTAGGTTTTTTTCGCTACAGATATATGCCATTTATGGTCAAAACAGGCAGAATGTCTAAGTTTTTGAGGAAATTAATTGACATGTTACTGTGAGTAAGACCTTTTTAACATTACATTAATTGCAATTCAATGCAATTGCAGGGATGCTTAACAGTGGCTTGACAGTAAAATCAACTGAAATGGTCAAAATTCCGGTTTAAAAGAAATCTCCTTGTGTATCTCCTCTCCAGGAAAATCAAAAGCAGGAAATGCACTAAGGTTTACTACGAGATCAATAGCTAAAGTCGGCGAAATGTGCGAATTCAGCTGCGAAACTTTGCGATCAACTGAGGTGTTCATCAAGCTTTTTTGGCTGAAGTACAAATTTGGCGGGAAACTTTGGCCTGCTTGATGTTGGCCATTATGAAAGTTAATTTTGGCGCTGATCACGTGGTACATTTGAGCGTCTAGCCAAGTCTACGGCGCAATCACACTGTTATTGCGCGGATATTGTGGGCAACAGCAACAACAACAGTTGCTTCCTTGTTCCTTATGACGTAGACTTTGTACCCTATTACGTCCTTTTACGCGGATAGGCAAACGGATGATGTGACCAAACCATTTCATTCGTTTCTTGCCAATAATGTCTGAGATTCTCAATGCCAACATGGTCTTTTTATGCAACCCTGTTCTGGAAGGCCGGTCAAGATCAAAGAGGTATCTTATTGTTAGCCTAATTCTGGTCTGACGTCACCATGACCGTGCACAAGAGACCAAAGTCTTGTTGCGTTTCTTAAGGGAAAACAGTGTTATTTTTACTACCTGCAAGCAGTTATTTCGATGTTTTAGCCAAGACTTATAAGATATACTTTTCTTAACATGCTAAAAAAATTTTCCTACGTACTAAGAATAAATGTGCGATCTTCGGTTGTAGATGACAAAACAAAATCTTAAGCAACTCGCACCTAAAAATGAATTATGATTATTTGCTCTTGAATTGTGGTTAATTTCGAAAGTATATTACATGAAAAAAAATGTATATGTAAATATTTATGTATCTATATATATACATGTATGTGTGTGTGTGTGTGTGTTTGGGGCGGAAGGGTGGCTGTGGCTTTGTGTGTGGATAAAGTGCAGAGACTTTTCTGTGCTTAATCATAAGGGGATCAAATAAAGTAGTGAGCATGTTTTTCAAATATTTATTGTAATACAGCATGATAAAGTGACTTTCCAAGGGGATTGTACGACTCTACCCAAACTGGGAGGGTGTAAATTATGCATTTTTACATTCACTGGCGCGCTCACTCTGATTTTTTTTCCTGTATGGATTTCTTTCCTGTATGGATTTGAGCTGCCAAGTAGAATAATTTATGATGTTCAAACATTAAAATAAACTTGAAAGGCGTACAAGAGTTTTGGGTTTTAGTTCTACGCATATACAGCGCAGATATTTAATAAGGTTGATTTTCTGCGCCTACAGTGGTGCCATTTGACCGCATCCCTACCATCGGAGATAGGAGAGCACTCTTACAAAATTTGGTATATGTGTTTATGTTTGTAAAGATGAGGGAATTGCATATTTTGTGCGGAGAAATTCAAACTTATTCAGTTATGCCTTTTTTAACGTCAGTAATGTATTGGTTAAGATGTGTGTAAAAGGATTTGTACAATTCATGCAGGGTCCAAGCAGACAAGAATAAATAGTATTGTGGTTCTTGAAATATAAGTAAAAATCAGTTTCTTAGCCAGTCACGCTTACGTGAGAGGGAGGAAGAGCTATCAGGGGGAATTAATTAGTTAATCAAATTTTTTAGTAACTGGTAAGTATTGGTATTGTGCATCGCGTATGATAATTTAAAGGAGCATTACATCGAAAGATTCGTTTACAGGAGCTGAAATCACAGAGGCCGTTGCTGATAATAAAATTAAATATAAAAAAGTACTCGGCAACCTTTTAACAATGTGTGGACAAGATTTCGTCAGATGGAATATACCCCTTGTACCGCCGTTACATTAGGGTTTTGGTGATAATCCGATTCAAGTGTTTGCAATACGAACCTTCTTAATATCTTAAGTAAATAAAAATTAAGTTTGTTGGCCAGGGATGTGGACAGATATTTTTAACGGAGGTTGAGTGAATATGGCAAACAGTTGTTCTTGGACCAACGCCATTTAAAAAATTCTTTAGAATCTTAAAGCATAAATATAACTTATTCTATAAATAGACTAATAATGCTTGATGTTGAATTCGCAAATATGTAAAGTGTAGAAGACGAAAGTTTCATAGTTAGGCCTACCAATGTCATATGTAAGACAAAAAGCTTATAGATATAACATCAGTTTACGAAGGTTTGTTGCTTAAAATATTTTCACCAGTTTGCTGCCTCTGTGGTGTCTATAATGTCTCGTTAACTACTAGCCTGAACCTAAGCTTCGCGCTCAGAATTGTTATTATATGTTAAGAAGAATTTTAAGATAGATCTTTCGGAAAAATGGGGATATACCTCCAAATTCCCTGGTAATCACGCCATAAGTCTTACTCATGGTTCACCAGATCACCAACCTCTTTCAATCTTCCTGTGCATTCTGAATGGTACCAAAAATTTTGGAAACTTCAGCTGCTCTCACTGAAAACTCCCTCTGCAGACGCACTGATTAAACGCACTTGTGCACGGTCATCGTCACGTGAGTGGTCAATTCAACATCCTCGGCGGCACCGTTTGATCTTAATTAAGCTTCCAGATCAGGATTGAATAGAAAGACCATGATGCTAAGTAACACTTCTTATTCATTTCTGACACAATCTAATTAGGTAGCTTCAATAAATGTTCCTGAGATATTTCATTTCAAAATACATTTAGTCTGCAAGGATTATCCAAGCCTCACTGGCATATATTGCTATTGATAAGATCAAAGCGTAATTAAGTAGAGTCTTCAGTGGGATTGGGTCTTCTTGTTGCTCCAAATCTTATCTTTAGGCGACTAAAAGCAGAAGCAATCAATCCTATTCTTCTCTTAATGTCAGATGCAGAACCTGTGACGATTTAGCCAAGGAACCCAACCTTTTTCTCTTTGTCAACATTTTTTCATCAGTCCGAATTTGATCTACTTCTGGGGCATTTATCAGGGTTTATTTTCATACCCCATTTTTCACACGCAGCTTTGAGCTCACTTGAGGATTAGATCAATTTGTCAAATACTGCAGCAATTAGGATTGTGTCGTTTGTATTTCTAATATCTGTACATAATTTTTGATTCAGGATGAAAGTGGAATGAAGGCTTTAAAATTCACCCATGACAAACTCTAAGTAGACCTTAAACAAAGTTGGTGAGAGTAGATATCCCTGGCGAACACCCACACTGACTTCAAATAATTGCGTAATATGACTATTGATTACAACAGCACACTTTTCTTCTTCATACAGCCATTCAGCTATTGAACGAAACATTTTCCATAATGCTTTGCACCACACCATATCGAAAGCAGCTTTAAAGCCAATGAAGTGAAAATGAAGTGGAAATGCATGGCAATCTTTCTTTCTCTAGCTTTCTGTATTATTTTTCTAACTGTAAAAATAGCGTCAACGATGCCGTGAACAGGTGATAAACCATACTGTGACTATGTGGTCTTTTCCTCAACTTTTTCCCTTATAAAGCTATACATAGTTGAATTTTAAGACGTGAATTTTCGGGGAGGCGCTGATAAATATCTACAAGAATTCTAAGGAGGCAGATACGTACTTGAGTGACGCTTCTGATACAGTATTGGAACCACAATTACCTTTTGTTGTGTAGGGGTATTGATAGCAAAGGTGGCAGGTTTTCCGGCAACACTTCTCAAATTGGGCTATTATGATTTAAGGGAAGGAGTAAATACCCAATTATATATATATATATATAATTATATAAGAAGATGTAAAAATCCCTCTAAATCCCTCTGTCATTCGTTTTCATTTGATTTGAAGTATCTACAAAGGTCATTGTGGTCATGTAAGGCACAAAGTCATACTTGTTCAACAGTCATTATCGAATTACAATATTCCAGTTTATTTTATTGATATTGATGAGGGCATGAAAGTAAAAGCTTTCTTTGTTAGATGCTTGTCAGTTATTTTACAGTTCGGCAGGAAGGTTAGTTATATCAATAGAGAATTCATAATGTTAAAGGACAACAGACAATTCTTAATATAAAGAATAACCATCTATCTTACAAGTAGACTACAAGCCTAAGGAAATCGCCATCAAATCACCCATTCACCGTATACCAAGTCACGACAAGAAAGTCATAAAAACGAGTATCTGAAAGTTTGAAGAAACTAATTATGTCAATTTTATTAGCCTCTGCACTATTTAATACACGACAGAATTCAAAGGTGCATTAAAGTTGATGTGGACACGGTCCTACGAAACAAACGTGTTATTGACCTATGCTACATAGCTAAGCAAAAAAAAAAAAGACTTGAAAAACTTGCTGACGGTACACCGAACTAAATAAAGTTACCTTGTAACTGAACTGCAAAGAATAGTTAAACCCAGTGATAAAATGCTCACTGTCCGTTTACGAGTAGTCCAATGTAGATATCCCAGTGTAGCAATGACAATGTGTTCAACACGGAAGCTGACCATCTTGTAACTTAAAGTCATAGCCACAAGCTACTGGTAGCACTAAGGGCATCTACAGGCCTATTTTACGTTTATTTCGAATTTTAGCCATGACTAAACGAGTAGTTAAGCTAGAAACCCTCTGCAATTCACTTCAGTTTGACATTGGTTTCCTGCTACGCCTTTAAGTGCTTTCAAGTTTTATGTGTCTCAATGTGGACAATTCGCAAAGCTGATATATGTGTGGCCTTTTGTTCTGTGAACAATAAAGCGTGTTTTGCGCTCTCTTTTTGTGTCACATGCCGTAGGCAAACGTGAAAACGAGGCAATCATGTCGGCGCCCCCCATTGCAATGTTAACGACTTTTACGAGATATTATGGAAAGTACGGGCAGCACACGACAGAAAGAATAGACGGAGGCATATTAGTTAAGTGTAATGAGCTTAATATCAAAAAAATTTCTAACCACTGGAAGTACACTTTAATAACCCCAGCTGTAATTTTGTAGATTTCACAGCCTTTCTCAATTAAACTTTTGACATTGGTTGTTCGTCATTGACAGTGATTGACGGTCTGTCGAGTGTACTATTGATTGCATCTGGGTCGTGTGTAAAGGCAATGTTTAGGTTCGTTTAAAAATGCCACTCCCAGCAGGAAAGAACCTCTTATTGCCTTGCTTATCTTTTATCGTCGTTAGTAATTTTCCGGGCAACGTTCTAGATCCCTGACTGCCTTGAAAAGGCTTTTTAGTTATAAACCTTGAAATCCTCTTCAAGGCACTTCACTTTTCCCCCGAGATTGTCGTTTTTAACAATCTTTAGAGCTATCTTCACTTTCCTTATTGAGCTTTTTGTATTTAGCTTGAAGTATTGCAGAACTAGGATCATTCATTACGTTCATTCTTCCTTCTTCCTCCTTCCTTCTTTGTTCGCACAACTCCGCAGTATCATTTGTCACTCCATCGAGATGCTTAGGTCTCATGTACCCAATAACTTCCGTTGTCACAGTGTTGGTTGTTTCCTTAAAAGCATCGTATAGTTCACTAATAGTAGTTTTTTGGTTAAGCAGAGGTGTAAAAGCCACACCAACGTTCACTTCTAGTTCTTTGACAATTGCTGTATCTTGTAACCTTTCAACATTCAAACCTTCTTTAGATAAACTTCACAGTTTTACACTTTCTTACTTCAAAAGCACCGGTAGACATTAGCAATGAGTGATCGGAATCAACGTCAGCGGAGTTGCAGACAGGACATTTTTTTACTATAGATTTACTGGACTGTTTTACTAAATCAATCTGATTCTGATTCTGATTCTGTCTTTTTTGCACTACGACCTAGCAGCTTGAGTTGTTATTTAACTCAATCTAATCCTTAATAGGTTCCACATCCCTTGACATACTTTGCGGAACCAAGATTGCGGACCACTGCCATGTAGAAATTAGTTGTTTCTATAGTTATAGTTTGGTCGCCTAGGCTTGTCACTTTTTTTTCCGTCTACAGTTATTCTTTAAGGGAGATAAAGAGCCAATGTAATTTGGAAAGCTCCTGTATATCGTTATTATTATTATTAGATCATTGCTACAGTCTTATCTATGCGAGTAGCTATTCTCTACTATGGATGTTGTTACGACAAGACATATTTCAATTAGAAAACGGCGTATTTTCCACTGTGTCCGATACAGGGCTATGGATCAAATCTCTCTTAGTCAATAAACAGGCCCAGCCATCCCTTAAGAATTTGTCAAGTTTGCATCATTGCAGAACTAGTAATAGGAAGTAGTTTCAATTCTCAAGTTAAAATGCAAAAGTGATCACAGGCAGCTTAGAGCCCAGGCCCCTTTCGGTAACAGTACTTGTTTGATAGTGAAACCTGTAATTAGAAAGGGACTTAATGATGGTGTATTAGAAATCTATGTTACGGGAGACAGTGTTGTCTTTCATACCCTCGTCGAAGGTCTATATGCACGCATACCACAATATGAAATATGAGTACATAGATACAGGTGAATAGTAGTTAATGTCCACAACTTTCGCACAGCTTTCCTGGTTTGCTCTCAAGTGATCATGTATCTATGTCGCCATGTATTTACCGGAGTCAAATTGGATTGCACGATAAGGAAGGCTGGGAACCAATACTCTAGATATCACTGGAAAATGTTAAAGGCAATCAGATATGGTACTTGATTTGACTGTCTTAATACTTCTGTTGTTCTGATACGTGCATGCTAATGGGCACATTTGTTTTTTTAATTTGATTTGGTGTGCAACGATTATTGGTGGTTTTTGTTAGATGATGATAATCAGCGGCCAAGAGCAGGGTTTTTGAACCTCGAAAAGTATATCACCTCCTTGATCTACCAAAATTTCTAACCACCCTCCTGGGTCCATAGAAAAGCAGCATTGTTTCTCCGCATCGATATTGAATGAGTGAAATAAACAGCACATAAAGAATGCTAACTTACCTACCTGGTGTGAAACAAGACTGCGTGCAACGTTGAAGTAAACGGGGACACTCTTTATCTACCCTTTTGTTTGATTTTGGTGTTCTTATATGAGAAAAACTATCGAACGTGCATTTAGCTTAGGGTACAAGGGTTATTGAAAACGATGAAGATACTTGACGCTTGGGATACGCTGAAGGGCACTGTGTCCGTCAGTTAATGTAGCTTGGAATTGGTATGGGGTTCAGGATCATAGATAGAAGCTATATCTGTTGTCTATTTTAACAATCCTCTGGTCATTTTTTGGTATTGGTATGAACGTGTTGCATCCCATACATTCTTTTAGCTTCTAGTGCATGTTCTTGTACGATAACGAGTGCTATCACTAATAAGAATGAGGCACTACTAACACATCTGTTGACGCGGGCCATGTTATAGAACCAACCGACGCTAATCAATATTGGTTCAGGTGTAAGCAAAGAATGTGATCTTGTGTTCTTGCGCCTCCATATGTCAACAAAATGTGTTTTCTCACTTTAGCTATGAGCAATTTGACGGACACTTGTCATAGGTTGACTTGGTCCTACTTGTTGGTATTTTTATAGAGGACAGAATCACAACGGAACCTGGATCTCATATTAGAGAATACCTTTAAATCTTTAGTAGAAAACAAAATCATTAATAAAGTGTTGTCTGC
>JAAAKM020006971.1:107241707-107275460 GCA_010016025.2 Alatinidae sp. Z8VKAUB7J3 | reverse complement strand
TTTTTTTTGCAATTTCACAATTACAACATGTAGTGTAGCTTCCTAAATACCAACGTACATGCCCTTATTAATTGTAGAAGAGAGGGCAATTTCAAAGGTTGAATTTCAACATTCAAGAGGACTTTCATATTTTCCCCCCGTATTATCTTAGTTGCCCATATCAACATTGAAACCGTCCCTACTGAACATCCTGAAACCAAATATCGTGCCAAATCAGCCTGTATTTAGTCAGATTAACAAGAGTCAAAGTCTATGGAAGATTTTATGTTATAAAAACAAAGCAAATGGCTAAAAGTGGTGGCTTAAAATCCACGTGTACATTTTCTATTTTCAAAAAAGGGAAGGGCCATAATCAATTCCTTAGGCCTCCAGTCACCCCTGCTGGCTTAACTAAGGGAAGCTCTGAGGCGATAGTTCTATCCTACGTCTCCTATTTGAAGTGATGTAGTGTAGATTCAGCTAATATTGTACTAACCTCAAAGAATGGCTCTGAATCGTTTTCACATAAAGCACACTGGCTCAGTTTGCAACATTTAAGGCTTGGCTATTCAGTTAAGTACCCACTTGGGCTGGATTTTAGAAACAAGAGTTTAAGCTGAAATATGTTTGTGTATCAAAGGAGGACAAGGAAATGACAGATATAAGGTCAAGACAAGTAAATATCAAATTGCCACACAATTTAGAGAAAAAAATTAAGATACAACCATTTGGTAATTCACCTTCTCAAATAAATGATGAAACAGATAAGAACTGAAAGTCAGTCTCTTAAATGGGCTTTCCTCTGCCTTTTTGCCTAAACAGGCAAGGACACCGGTCCATTGTTTCTTTCATGTAGGCTCTCAGTTGAATAGGCCCAATTTAACATATGTATGCCAATTATTGTCCCAGTTTTCTATCTATGTACTTTTTCTTGCATGGAGTAATTGCTTCTATTGATCTACATTTGTCCACTGGTTACTTCCCCAGCGCCCACTGCCAGAGGCTTTGGGCTCAATTCCCTAATGAACTCCAATGAAAGTGTTCTGTGCTCCAATAAATGTCCTGTGTACATGAGCACCCCGCTAACCATCTCAAAAGGGAAGAACATGACATATAGCCACATCAACATCATTTAATGATATTTTTGATAGTCCATTTTTAAACTTTTTTGTGTGCCCATAAAAGTTGGAGAGTTTACTGGGGATCGTTTCAAAGCTGGAAGACAGATTATATAGTTTATCCTTCTAAGAGTAATTAGTTTGATCCTCTCACAGAGTGTGTCACCTGTGACATTGAATGGCTTTACTACGCATACTACTACTACCGTTATGTTCCTCCGTCACTGACATAGAGCCTTACATAACTCTGAGAAGATTCAACAACATTCAGTTTCAAAGTTGTCTTTTCCAGGAAATGCAATCTAGTCTGTACACAACTAGTAACTTTCAGAATGTAAATGAGTATGCATCAATCCCAAAAATAAGGATGTTTCCTTCTCCTCAACATAACATTGATGCTCATAATCCTAACATTTAGCAAATCTATTCTCACCTCAGGGATAGAGGCTTAAATGGTTGTGATGTCCTACCAAACAGAAACTTCTGTGATGAGCCCCTTCATTCTCAGGATTAAATGTTGCGACTATTCATAGAATTTGGTGTTTCTGATGTTGCCATGTTTATTCCACTCACTTTTCTTAAACGAATATATTTCAGGATGGGCCAGCTCATTACAGGCAAATATATATATAGATTGGTACACAATTCAAACCCAGAGTTCGAATTAAAACTTTCATCTAAATCATATATATATATATATATATATATATATATACTTGAAAAATGTGACAATGGTGACAATGTGACAATATACCTTTGGGTATAAAGAGAGGTAGAAAGTGTAATTCACAAAGGTTTTGAAATTGTCCCGTATCATTTTTTGTTTCAGATAGGCGATTATCTGAAAGCAAGGTAGGCAGTACTGCACGGAAGCCAAGATGTGCTGCTATCATAAGGGTTCTTATCGCGATATATCATATGTCAATTTTCTTTTGAGTAGCAAAAAATGTGGGGGGCATTGCCCCTGAATGCCCCCCCCGTAGCTACGGGCCCGATTCAGCCCCCCTCGTAATGGCCCCACTGTTAAAACAGTTTTACGTTATCATTTGTGAAGTTTAACTAAACTTTAGAATTCAACTTACGAATCTGAACTATTGTCACATCCATTTCGAACTTCGAAAATAATATTGACCGGATTAGCAATAAATTTACAAGACTTTGACACAAAAAATGTATTATAAAGTTCGTCTGTCTTGTAATTGAAATTATACGTTTTACAAGGCCTTTTTCGCTCACCGAAAATGAATCATTTATGGACAGTTACTGCTTGAAAAAATACAACAACTGTGTTTAACATAACTTGTATGTAATGTGCCTTTTTGTATACGTTACGTAGATATGAAAAGGCCGGCGTTGCAAGTAATAATTCAATCAAATGTACTCTACATAACTTAAGATAAAATTGAGGAGCACTAGGTAGGAATTACTTTGCTTAATTGCAACAAGTAAATATAGTACTGTGGTTGTATGGAAGCGAGGGTCATTGATCCTATCGCTTAATTGTTACAGTCATCATTTATAGATTGTAAATTTATATCTCGCTATCGCTGACACTTTGTTGTATCCTGTAAAAAGTACTCTTCCTTTAAACTACTTTTTGTCCGGGGTCGAAAGATCCTTGTCTTAACTATTGGCAACAACCTTCCTCTTCATACAAACAAAGTCTTATTTGTTCAGTGGATTTAGAAATAAAATTTAGCAGGAATGTCACATGTTTTGATCATTTGCTGGATGCCTTGAACTTCAATTCTTTAAACTTCTTTGATTGTATTTCATATGATTGTTAGCTAAACAAATGCATGTTTTTAATAAATGGATAATGTATTTTGGTAATTATACCTTTTACTGAAACTGCTTGTCCTTCTCAGAACAACTAAAGGGAAGAAACCTTTAAATTGATCTCGACCGATGGAAGATTAGAACATAATATGACCACTAGAGAAATAAAGTGTTTTATCATAGGGACTGATCGTAGTTCACGTGATAAAACGTAAGCCTAGAAAATGCTTGTACGATAACAGATAGTACACATATGTTACGAAATTGGCTCAGGAAGAAATTATTTCTGCACCTGGCACTACATATTACAACTGTATGTGTGCCAGACTTTACTTCAGAAATTCTGTTCTGCTCATTTTTACATGAATAGAAAACAAATATAAATAAAATTAGCTAGATCAATGTCATTGCATTTTAATATATGAAAGTAAATCATTGGAATTTCTTTCAGCTGCAAAATTAAATATGATATTGATGGAGAAAATGTAGTGTCAGTTAAGTAAAATTCGTCAAGAAGGTTGTGAGACAAGTTTTGTTAAGAAAATCTATTTCTGGTAACCGCCTCGCTGGGTGTGTACAGGTAAAATTAATTCCTTAGTAACTCTGTAGCAGTTGTTGCTTTGTGCCCTGTTATGATTGAAAGTATTAAGAAATTTCGCCTAAATTTATTCCATGTCTTTTTATGTAAAGTCCGTCACGCTTAAGTTCTCTACTGATCATAGAGGCTAAGATATAAAACAGTTTGTTCTACTAGGTTAATTTTCTGGTGCTACAAATTTAGCTGCGTAATTAGTTTGAAATGCGCTTCGAATGAAACACCCGTCATAGTGCAATTGCATAGCTACTGCAATCTACATTTTTTACAAATCAAACAGACACCTACTACTTAATACAGCGATCACACTCACCTCACAATGTTTGCCTTGATATCCAGGTTTACAGATGCAGCTATAAGAAGCAACGCCATCCTGACAAGTACCCCCATTCTGACAGGGAGAGGACACGCATTCATTGCTATTGATCTCACACCTGTTCCCCTCAAAACCAGAGGGACACATGCAAACAAACCCAGCGACGAGATCAATACAAAAGCCTCCATTTACGCATGGACTTGAGGCACATTCGTCAATGTCTACATTGCATATTTGACCAGTCCACCCGGGAGCACAAGTACACTTGTACCCATTAACAAGATCGGTGCAATGTGCTCCATTCTGGCATGGATGCGACGCGCAGTCGTCAATGTCAGTTTCGCAGTATGGGCCTTTGAATCCCTTCTTACACACGCACTCAAATCCGTTTACCTTATCCACACAGCTAGCTCCATTTTGACATAGTTTCATCGCACACTCATCAATATCAATCTCACAATTCTTACCCTCGTATCCTGCAGCACACTTACATTTGTAATCATTTATTTTATCAATGCATTTCCCGCCGTTTTGACAAGGTAATGGAGCACATTCATCAATGTTTGTCTCGCAATGCTTCCCTTCCCATCCATCTTTACAGCTACACGTGTAACCGTTCAGGCCATCAATGCAAGCACCACCATTCAAACAAGGTCCTGATTGGCATTCATTGATGTTAACTTCACATTGTTTTCCATTGAATCCAGCTTTGCAGTGACAGTGATAACCATTTACTTTATCCACACAGGAACCATTATTTTGACATGGAGCCGAAGCACATTCATTTATATTTACTGAACAGTCTTTGCTAGTAAAACCAGCCTTGCAGGAGCAGAAGTAATCATTTACCAAGTCTCTGCAAGTGCTATTATGCTTGCATGGAGAAGATGCACATTCGTCGATGTCAATCTCACATCGGTCTCCAGTGAAACCGTCTTTACATCGACATTGGTAGCCGTTAATTCTATCAATACAGATACCATCGTTAAGGCATGGCGAAGAGCTGCACTCATTTATATTGACATTGCAATTCTTACCCGAAAAACCTGGCTGACATTTACATAGGTAATCGTTGACCAGATCAGCACATGTGGCATTGTTTTGACAGGGTCTAGAACTGCATTCCTGAATGTTTGTTTCACAATTCTTTCCTGTGAATCCCAAGACACAAAAACAGACGTAATCATTGATACCATCTGAGCATAACCCCTTGTTCTTACATGGAGAACTCGCACATTCGTCTATATTCACCTGGCAAGTATCACCAGTAAATCCGTCTTTGCAGTTGCACTTAAATCCATTGATACCATCAACGCAAGACCCTCCATTTTGGCATGGTGATGACGCACACTCGTCGACATCAACCTGGCAATTTTTGCCAATGAATCCTGGATTACATATACAAGCGTAATCATTGATTTTGTCAACGCAAGTGGCATTATTTTGACACGGCATAGAGTCACACTCTTGGATATTGCTTTCACAGTTCTTTCCGGTGTATCCCAAAGCACAAAAGCACTTATACCCATTGATACCATCGGAGCATAAGCCATTATTCTTACAGGGTATACTTGCGCATTCGTCAATGTTTTTCTCACAGTGAACACCGGAAAAACCTGCAACACATTTACATTGGTAACCATTAACTAAATCAACACAAAGACCGTTGTTCTGGCATGGACTCGGATCACATTCATTGACATTTACTTCACATTTTTTCCCTTCAAACCCAAGCTGACAAGAACACGAATAATCATTCACTCTGTCAGTGCATGTTGCATTGTTTTCACATGGAGCTGAAGCACATTCATCGATGTCCCTCTCGCATTGTTTTCCATCATAACCTGGTGGACAACGACAGAAGAATCCATTGATAAGATCCTTGCATGTGCCGTTATGTCTACATGGACGTGAGGCGCATTCATCGATGTTTGTCTGACAACGAGCGCCAGAGAAACCAGCAGCACAAGAGCAAGAAAACCCGTTAACAAGATCGTGGCATGTGCCATTATTGAAACATGGACTACTTTGACATTCATTGATTTCTCTTTCACAATTCTGACCTTCGTACCCTGCCATGCACACGCACTTGTAACTATTAACCCCATCCATACAGTTTCCTCCATTTTGACAGGGATGAGATTCACACTCGTCTGCAGGAAAAAAGATAACAGAGTCAAGTATTAGAGAGTAGTTTTGATAAATAAGTAGGATGAAGAATGCATGTAAAAATGAACTGTATTAAGAGAGGAGATTTAGCTAAATAGTCCTTATTCATTACCTTACTCAACCTCTTCGTTGAAGTAGATTGGCCTCTATCTATCATTAATCTATCATGTCCTATCATTAAAGATCTTGTCTTACATCTGTTTCCCAAAAGAGCAATTTCCATGACATAATTCACCTTTGCTCCATGTACCGAAATTGAGTGCCACTGCCGAATTTTTTTGGCTCAATTCTTTCTCTTTCTGGTTTCATGAATACTACGTTTTTGTTACCAGAGCATCTTATCATAACCACATGAATGCTTACAATGAGTAAATTGAGTCTAAATGTTTACATTTCATGACTACCTGGCACTATCAGTAGCCATTTTCTTCCCATCGTAGAAAACCTAAAATCTTGGTGTATGTGCAACGTTGGAAAAACCATGATAGATAGAAGGAACAACTCGTGCAACAAGCAGATAGTCCCGCATACCGGAAAACTAACAGCATATGGAATCATCAGGAGAGAATGTGCTCTGTTTTGGGGCCTACCTCTTAACAGATTTAATGCGCAGCAGCCCCTCTCACTGATGTGAGGCCCCTGTCGTTAGGTCTACTGGTTAGTTAGTGTAACGTTTAATTCTGCATCCAAGAATTAGTATACCTTTTCAGCCAAATCCAATGGCTGGCTCTCTCTACTATTTCTTGGATATTATGAATAACTTTATTCACCTTTCTTTGGCTCAAACTAACTTCAGTAGCCAAGTTTTTAATTTGAGACCAACGAAACCTCTACAAGCCACCTCCACATGGAAGTGGATTACTCCCCAGACTGCATTCTCACAATCGTCTAGGAGATCCTTACAAGGCTCGTCCTTACGCGCATGTGCAGCATTGATATTGTCTTGATATGGAACTGTCAGTTCAAGCATATACACCACTTCATCAGCTTTGAATGTTAAAAACCTATCTGGCTTTTTAGTTGTGGGTATGGGGAATTCACTTTGACAACTGGGTAAGTCAACGGACACCTACCATATTTCTTCCCACTCCTTTCTTACCACCATTGAAGGCCTTTTTCGATGTACGTTTTTGACCTTCATGGATAAAAGGAATCTTGCCTTCTGCGATGGTCAAGCCAGGCGGAAAACGAATTCTTATAATAAAGATAAGTGCCCTGCACAAGGCGCATAGGTGAAACATAATGACAAAACCATAATTAATTACAATATATATAACACGTTCGGTTATGACCGTAACATAAACAATACAATACATTAACAACTAACAAGAGACATACTAGAAGAGGGAGAGGGGAATTGAACTTTTGTTTACGTTAAGTGAATAGGCGTGTTTAGACAAAAGAAGGCTTTCTTTGAGAAGAAGCTCGAATTCTGAAGAAGCAGAGGTGTTGAAAAGTGAAGTCAGAGGTAGAGAACGGATGAGAACAGTTTTCAGTAAGTTGAAAATCCCATGTCAGATAGAGTTGGAGCAGTATTGAATCGAGTAAAAGTTTACCTTACCAATATTGGTTTCACATTGTCTTCCACTGAATCCTGACGGGCAAATACATTTGTAATCTCCTTGTAAATCTTTGCATGTGCCACGCAAACAAGGAGATGATTCACATTCATCAACGTCTACTTCGCATCTCTTGCCAATGAATCCTTCTTTGCACGTGCATTGAAATCCATTCAGAAGATCTGTACACAGTCCCCCATGTTGACAAGGATTGCTGTGGCACTCATCTATCTCCACTTCGCAGTTTTTACCAGCATACCCAGGTTTACAATAACAAATGTAAGAGTTTTCGTGGTCCTCGCAGTGGCCTTGGTTCTTACATGGATTACTGGCGCATTCATCAATCTCAACACATTCTAAAAATAAAATAAACAGAACAGATTTTAAGGGGAATCTTATATTGCTCACATTGGTGCAAGGACTTTTTGTTGTGGGAGTAATACTTTTACGCTCTCGCTGTATAAATTACTTTGACTTGACTTCAAAAACACATCTTAGGCAGCACCAAGAATTCTTGTTAAAGCTTTCCAAATTTTCTAATAAGTCGTGTTATTATCAATCGTATCTTGCTATTATCTTTTGATGTCAAACTTTCATTTCTAAATTAAAAGATTTCTTAATTGCCAATTTTATAGAGATTGCAAGGTGACCTCTACAAGGTAGTAAACTAGAAAGTAAGCCTACACAAAATGTATGATAAGTAATATGCATTCTTGAGGAAGACGCCTTATAAGGTAAGATTTTATGCACACGATTGCATAATACGTTCAAAATAAAAAATAGCAGGGTGTACAACAGCAAGGGTGACTTCATTATAATGCCACATAAATCATCCATGCCATCGAGGTTATTATATTTTAGAACTGTTTGCTGTTTGGCAAGTCCATGGAAGAAAAACTAACACCTTATTGCCTATAAAGCAATTTATCATCCATCGAATACCATAGGTTGAGTTTTAAACTAAACATAGGCCCTGGTAAACAACAATGCCACTGCCTTTAATCCTATCTTACATGGGGGGGAGGGGGGTGCTAGTAGACCCGCTGCTACACATTTCAGCTCATAACTTTTTAAAGCCTGGCCCGATTGACACGAAATTTGGTGACTCTTCCTAAAATTTACTGGGAAATCTTATGATGAATAAATTTTTTTAAAACTTTTTTTGAAACTTTGCGATATTGGCGTCATTTGAACATATAAACGACATTACTTCTGGTAAGGGTCGGCAGTACGTCTTTCTTGGCACTTGCAAGAATCTTTCTATTTTACTACTTTTCCGTATTTAACTTCTTTTTGTATTTTACTGCTTTTCTGTATTTTATTGCCCTTTTGTATTTTACCGCTTTTCTTTATTTTACTCCTTTTTTGTATTTTACTGCTTTTCTGTATTTTATAGCCTTGTTGTATTTTACTGCTTTTATGTATTTTACTCCTGTTTTCTATTTTACTACTTTTCCGTATTTAACTTCTTTTTGTATTTTACTGCTTTTCTGTATTTTATTGCCTTTTTGTATTTTACTGCTTTTCTTTATTTTACTGCTTTTTTGTATTTTACTGCTTTTATGTATTTTACCACTTTTTTGTATTTTACTGCTTTTCTGTATTTTATTGCCTTTTTGTAATTTACTGATTTTCTTTATTTTACTGCTTTTTTGTATTTTACTGCTTCTGTGTATTTTATTGCTTTTTGTATTTTACTGCTTTTCTGTATTTTACTGCTTTTTTGTATTTACTGTTTTTTTATGTTAGTGCTTTTCTGTGTTTTACTACTTTATTTGTATTTTACTGCTTTTCTGTATTTTACTGCTTTTTTGTATTTTACTGCTTTTATGTATTTTAGTGCATTTTTGTATTTTACTGCTTCTTTGTATTTTACTAATTTTATGTATTTTACTGCTTTTCTGTATTATAGTGCTTTTCATATTTTACTCCCTTTATGTATTATATATACGATAACGTTAGTATTATCAAGATTTTAACTTTCGTTCTAAAGCTTCGTAATTTGCCTTTTTACAGCTTTTGTTTATCTTATTTTGTGTGTTTTGTTTAATTTGATTCTTTTTTCTTTTTTCTCTTTTGCAGTTTTTTTAAACAGCTTGTGTATTGTTTAATGATAGTTGTCCTTTTTTGTGAACAAGCTAACCTGTATGCATAGAAAAGTATTTCTATTATTAATTTACTTTATAAACTGAATTATTAGTAAACCAGACGTTCTGTACAATGTGAGAACTAAACAAGGAGATGCCCGGCTACGCCCGACAGCCCTTTAAGATGGCCAACCTGGCCCAGCGGGAAATTCTCAGTCCGATGCAAGCCTAGTTATTATGTGCGTACTCGAAATGCACCAATTTGAAACAATGAAATCTTCTTAACTTTGGTCGTTTTGTCGACGTATGTTCACCGCCATAGTAAGCTGAGGATAGAGTGAACGCGAGATATATTGGAGGAATTTTTAAACCTTCGGGCCTCTGACCCGAGGCAGGTTCGGTACCTGTTCTTTGTAATAAAGGAGATTACTGAAAACGTAGGCCAAAACTCCGTACCTGAGCTCTTACGGTTGCCTTCTTTGATGGAAATAAACATGTCATAAAGTACACATCTAAACAAAACTACACGGCAGTTTTGAGGGTCACGATGCCCGTTAAAGTTACCTTATATCGATACGGGAATAGAAACCAATATTATCAGTTCGTTTGTTGACTATTTTATGCAAACTATAGAAGTTGCGAAATATAGTGTGACATAATGTGAGGACACGATTGACTATGACAAATGACAAACTAAGACATCATGTAAGCCAACTACCTGCCAACTAGAATATATAAAAGCAAAAAATTTCATGTCACTAATTAACAAGCAGGCATAAAAAGCAGATTGTTTTAACAAAACAACTTGACTCATTTAAAGGACAGATACAATAAGTAAGGGTGTTTCCTTACGAGCATGGCAAATTTTACCCCCAAAATAATACATAGGGGAAGCTAGAAAGGAGATACAAGAGTAAAGTGTACTTGGAAATGATGGTTGTTATTGCGTCAAAGTTCTGTTCTTATGGAATACCGCTGAAACGTTATGGAGGAGATTTCAAACATCATGTAAGCCAATTACCTGCCAACTAGAATATATAAAAACAAAAAATTTCATGTCACTAATTAACAAGCAGGCATAAAAAGCAGATTGTTTTAACAAAACAACTTGACTCATTTAAAGGACAGATACAATAAGTAAGGGTGTTTCCTTACGAGCATGGCAAATTTTACCCCCAAAATAGTACATAGGGGAAGCTAGACAGGAGATACAAGAGTAAAGTGTACTTGGAAATGATTGTGTTATTGCGTCAGAGTTATGTTCTTATGGAATACTGCGTAAGTGCACTGTGTATGCAAAAAACGCAGCGGTAAATCTTACATAAATCACTGACCAGCAGAAATTAAGAGCATAAAGGGGCCATGTTTTATATAAGCATTACCAGAAATATGTCTGGTCTTACCGCTGCTACTCTTAATTTCTTTATGAAGATACTCGTTTACAAAAAAAATTATACACCTGTCACATAATTAGGAAACCCTAGTTATAGATATCAGCAGATTTCAGTCCAATATGATAGTTTGCAATGAAGGATTTTCCATTTTTATCTCTGTAACTCATTTTTTGTGTGTTTTTTTTCACGTTCGGCAAAGAATAACAAAGACATCAAATTTCAAAGGGAAAGCGATAGTTTTTGACGCAAACTTTATGAATTTCGACCTTTTTGGTTACGAAACCCCGCAGAGACTACTATTACACGTAAATGCACTTTTGTTTAAAAGAACCCCTCCTTGTCCACCTGGTTAGGAACGTCTTCAATAGACTTTAATAATGAAGTAATAAAATTGACGAACTCGTTTGTATAATGGACTCATTCCAAACGTTTTTTTAATAATATGGGTGTAAAGGCGACTGACAGATACTTTGGGTGGCGCCTATTTGCACATTCTGTTTGTACAGTCGATCTCCAATTTGCACAGCACACATTGCACATATTGCACATTGCGCATTGCATATTGGTATTTGCTCGTTGTGTATCCCGTTTTCCCTCTTAGCACATTACTGCATACTTGCACATATCATTCACCCGGATACAGCACCTATGGCGTGATCACGGTGGAAAATTCAAGGAGGGGAAAATGGTTGAAAAGTGCATACAGTTTATTTCAAACTCCGTCATTGGACTTATGTTGCTAATGCATAATTTTTCGAGTTACGTACAAAGGAAATTTTCTTTGAGTTGGCATCCCTTGATATATCACAAAGAGCCCATTCATATGACATCAATTCATGAAGATTTGTTAGTTTAAATATTTACTAACTAATGGAGTCTTAAATAACCTGTTCTCTCCCGACTGTGTGCCGTGTTCGAGTGTGCAGCAATGTGCTAACGATACTGTGCAATGTGCAAATAGACATTTACGGTACGCAAATAAGAAAATAAGTATGCATGTAAGATGCGCAAATAGCATCTACTGCCCCTTTGCTTAAAACAATTTTTGAACGTTTGAATGGTTGTCAAAAGAAACCTTACACTTTCAAATTTTTCTAATTTTTATTTAAGCTTGCATCACAAAGATGTTTGTGAAAATACGAACAACTTAGCAGGTAGTCACAATTTTATCACAGGGTGTTAAACCCCGATGTTCTTACACCCTTGATAAAATAAGTCCATATTCATTCTTGACTTTTCATGGCACCCAGTATAGTTTGGTTAAAAACATGATCACTATGTCGACCAATAGACAGCTTTAGTTTTTCTAAATTTCATGTCAGATTTTGTTAAAGAAATTTTTGCCTAGTGAATTTTAAACAAGCGTTGAAATTTAAAAAAATTATGAATTGTTTCTTTCTTAGCTTTGTTCTTATCATTCTGGCAATACAGTGCTTTGCATTTCTAAATAAACAAGCAAATCCCATGTAATACATGTATTCTTCCACGATTAATAATCTGCCTATCCATGCCGCTACCCATGTCTCCAATCAAGTGCAGACGTACGGGGAGATTAATTTTTAGAGAGATTCTGCTTGTTCCACTTGTAACATTTGTACTTATAATATTAAACTGGAAGAATCCTCTGTATTTTTATGGAGTAATTGTTGAGCCTCACCTTATATTACTCCAGAATGCTTCTTTGCATCAATATTACGGCATCTAGCAGATTTCTTCCTAAGTATTACAGAGACTGTCGTCAGTTAGTTAGCTTTCAGTTAAGATTAAGTCTTCCCTTACGAAAGGGCACAAAACCTGCGGCTAATCTATTCTGTGACTGCAACTTGATTGTTTCAATTTTCAGACTTGTACAATTGAATTGCACATTGGCATCGATCAGTAGAAGACAAAGATGCCACTACCCTTCCATTTTCAGAAGGGGAGAACTTAATTTCTTTTGCCTCCTCCCCTCCTATCTTTGAGCACATGTCCAGTTTATGGTCTACAAGTACAAAACTAGTCATTTTGTAGACATCTTTTTTCAACTTTAAAAATTTTTATTACGTTAAAATGAATCCTACCAAACAAACTGTTTCCATAAACACTTGGCGGACGTATTTTGTAATTGTTACTAAATGTTATTCATCTACCACTATTTCTGCAAGCAAGGACGTGACACACTGTAAAGGGGAGCGTTAAATCGTTATTGGATAAGGTGCAATGGTATTATATGCTACCCAAGCTATTGCAATCTTTTCCCCCTACGTGAAGCCGGAAAAGCGGCAATGAAACTGAAAATCAAAGTCCACTGTCTTCCTCAATCTTAGTTCATTAATAAATTTAATACATGAATGATATAAACGAGAGTTATCCTTGCAATTGTATTAGCTTCGGTAATGAAACGAGTTTCAAAATTTTTTATTGCTAATCATGGTGATGTGCAGAAGCTTAGCAAAATATCAAGTCAAAAATCATTGATGACATTTAATGAATTACACGCATCTATTAATTAGGTAAGATAATGAGAGATAAGAATATCATCATTGCTTTAGCTGATTTAAAGATGACTACCGCAGAGTCCGAGGTTACCATAGACAGCATAACAATTAAGATATACTTAAGGTTACAGTGTAGAAACGTCCGTGTAAAGATAAGATTACGTATACCGTAAATTACCGATTAAGCAACCAGGACTCAAATAAGTGTCCATGCTGAAATAAGGGCTCAGTTTGGGAAAAATATTTTTCACAAGGGCCTGGTCCGAACAAGCGCTTAGGTCCAAAAAAAGCGCCCAGGTCTGGACAGAGAAGACGTGGATGCAGCAGCTCTAGAGTTTACGCTTTTAGATGAAGATGCGGAGGACGATGAAGATGTATTGATTGATTGATTGATTGATTGATTGATTGAACGTTATGGTTCAATCTATTCGAATGAAAGATCATGTATGTTTAGTTATCTGTTTTTCCTTTCTTAATAAGCGCCCAAATCCGAATAAGCGCCAAGTCAAGAACTTTTGTTTTTAATAAGCGCCCAGGGCGCTTAATCGGTCATTTACGGTAATGCTTAAAAGCCCTCCACAATAGCATGCAAAGGGAGCCCCGAGTACCGTATTGTTACTGACATCAAAAAACTGGGAAATATTCCTCGACAGATATGGGGATGGCTGAGACTAGCTCACTAATGTAATGGTAAAAGACTGAAAGGAATGGGGGAAGGAAAAGAGCAGCAAAAATACGCTGATAGTGTTAATGGTAGTTCATTATCATGAAATAATGATACAAATATTCACCCCAAGAAAAACAGCGACTTATAAAAGCAGCGCTTATAATTATGATAATAGTAATGCTAATAGTAGTGAGAATGATATGCTTAAGGTCTTAATGATGATGCTTATGACAAGACGTATCATTAAGGAACTAAAAGAATCATGGTTCCATTCTTGTTAAAGGGTAATATGCTGTACGCATTGAATAGGTGGAATCTGAGGAAATATTATATCAAGAGTCTGAAACGTTGTGAAATGTGGTTACGGAAACGGCGTTAGTGTGGTTACATGGAAGTAAACTGCATGGAGAAGAAGACAAATGAGTTGATACTAGAGCTTGTAGTTATAGAAAGATCCCATTTGCTTGTCATGGAGGAAAGGCGGAAAAAGTTGATTGGTCGCGTGAAATGCAATAAGGTCTATTAACAACCGTAATTGAAGGCAAGTTAGAAAGATCTCAAGCCAAGTGTAACAAAAGAATGGTACAGCTGAACAAAAGGGTCTAGCACAGAGTGTAACCGGTGTAGCTACAAGAATTACGACCAGTCACATTGCAGAACAATGAAGAAGAAGCTGGTGCGGTTTAAGTTAGTATTATCCAGAGGTTAGGATCATAGAGAGGCTACTACGTCTGTTCCTGCTGCTACTGATGATGATAATAATAATAGGGAGGGCTTTTTTCTGCCAGCAGATGCAATCAAAGTTATAAAGTGGAAACTCACAGTACCTTCCTAGAAGTCTTGCACAATAACGTTTCTCAACCCCCAGCTTTTATTTATTTGACCCATTGATGCCAATTATAAAGTTTTGAGTGTCGTTTGCCTGATTTTTTTCCTAGAATTTAGTAATTTGAGATTTTACGTCATGTCATTACGTCATAATTACAAAGTGCATTTTTAAGTTTTAGAGTTAACTGTTTTAAGACGGATACATTGCAATTTATTGCAACTGTATTCAATTCCAAAGGAGCTTCCATTTGATATGGCAATTGACAGGAATTGTAAAATAAATGGCCGAAACTATGTCATGTACTTCTTTGTTAAGTCTTGAGAGCATGATGTTGTTAATTAGGAGCGGGGCCTACATTAAGCATGTAATGCATTCAAAAATTATGAAAAAAATGAATAAAACGTCAGGAAACAGGGTCACGATCCCAGTCATAATCTCGATCACCATCACCATCACCATCACCATCACCATCACCATCACCATCACCATCACCATCACCATCACCATCACCATCACTTTTCCTTTGATATTTTTCTTTGTACATATTAAATTTATCTCCCTTATTTACATTGCTTAACTTGGTCAATCTTATACTCCTAATGGCATCAATAAATATCACTTTATGTTTTGGTGTCCTTTAAATTGAGGGGACCGGTTTCATGCATATGTTACGATAGGTACAATCCGCACATTTTCTAATCGCAATTTAATACGATCTAAGAAACCTCTCTTCTTCCAGACATTCTTTCTAGTCTACTAAAAGCTGTAACAACTAAACATTTCTTCTCACTTTATCATTAATTCTCTTTGTGATTTATTTGTGATAGAAACACAAGGGGTTTACAAATATGACAGATCGATTGGGTGAATGCTGTTCTACTGGGAACACAGACATGTACAAAGGTCTATCTTCAATAGAATAACAAAAGTTTTGTATTAGAAAGCCTTGATCATAGATTTCTCTCACTTGATAAAATGCTTGAAATTAGTGTTTCTCAAACTTTAAACGTCTTTGCCCTGTTTTTCACCGAACCACAGCCTTCAGATCTGCGGTCATGCTCCAAAAACAATCATATGGCTTGTGCATTATGTTGATTGGGCGAAAATGTAAGAGCAATAAACGATAGTTCGACATTCACAAACAAAATTATGACGTAATATTAGAAATTTAATTCCCATCTGCATTCTATTTCTAGTGGACCTTCCTTTGTCTAACCTCGTTCTGAGGTGCTTCAAGCACCCCAAGCTAGTGGGAGCGCCAGTTTTTGGAATCAATCCTTTAGATGCAAGAACTTTAACAAATTACAGGTTAAAAAAAGTTGGGGGCAGAGGTAGCTGTTAAAAAATCTTGCATATTTCATTACTAGTGGACTGACTTATTGGTCATGGGAAACCTTTTTCCAGTTTTCAAATCTTTTTGGAAAAAATAGTTGATTGAAGGAAAAAGCTACTCTGAAACGCTGAAGAATCTACTAGCAATACAAAAGAAGAAAAGAACTTCACGTTCCAAATGATAAAGACGGGAGGAAGGTACAGGTTCATAAGAAACAAAGAAGACGGCAGTGAAAGAAAAAGAAATTTGACAATTTTGTCCATGCTTTTCCTCAACACAATATCTATTATTTGGATAAGATAGAAATGAAGAATTTAAATCAATAAGTTTAATAGGAAAGATGTGAACAAGCATCTGAAAAACCGCAAGTTTTCTCTTCTCAATCTCATGATGCTTTTAAATTAATATCTTACAACCATGTTAAAAATGGACTGCATTTTTTTTCGGAATAACACGACTACTCTTTTTCTGCTAATGCTAAGATGTGATTAAGTAAAAACAGGAACCAATTTTTGATTATTCCAAATTCAGCAATTATCCTGGCAGCATCTATGCATTTAGTGTAACAAATCTGTATTTCATGTTCCATCTGATTCTATTTTAAAAGAGATTTATCAAATAATAAATCCTTCAGTAACTGTTCTAAATTCTACTTCACTTAAATTGCAAAAGCAGAATAACTTGGTAACTGATCAAACGTAAAACATAGTTTCAATCGCTTCACTGTACAGAACGCTTGCTATTTATGAATCTCACCATTAAGCATGAGCTCCACCGTGAACCTTTTCTGTTCATCAGATTAGAATTGCAAGGCCAATGGTCCCTGGGAAAGGCATTTAAATTTATAACTATGCTATTTTAGTAATATTATCAAGGCTTAGAAAATAATGACAACAGAAGATATAAAATAAAAGCTACTCATATACCTAATTTGATAAGATAACATACTTAACATTCTATTTTCATGCTCTCTGCTGGTACAAAATTGAAAATTATGGAGAGCAGGGTATGCATTACACATGGACAATACACATGGACAATTTTAATTGCTACATAATTTCTAAATAAAAAAATAAATAAAACTGACCATCCTATTAAAACGTTATTGCTTCATTGAAAGCCCGAGTGTAGGCAGCCATAGAGGTTGTTGCTAGACATCTATCGCTCGCTGCATAGCTTGAATCTCACTGAGATAACAGGATAATGGTCTTTCGTCAACGCAAACAGTTTTCACAGAGAAATAATTGAACGACTGCCAGTCCAATGCACTACCTGTGCCGTGAAAGTAACAACTCCCAAAAATATGTGTTTAAGAAAAACTGACATCGGAAGTTTGGGATAAATTGAGCTAAATAAATATATAGCCAATGTCAATCCTTGAGATGTTGAAGGTGTAAATAGAAGATTTACGTAAGAAATTAAACGATAGCATATCATGCGTCTCGGTGGTTTCATAATTGCATCACTGTTTATGCCTTGTGAAGTAGTCACCATGGCATTTTGTTTCTCAAACTTTCCTGCACATAAATATCGAGAAAGTTGACAATTGGGCACTGAAATACCGCAAATGCAATCATCTGTAAACTATTAAACTTGTGGTTTTAATGGGTATGTCAACAACATTAATTTAGTAATCGAAAAAGTGCATATTACACTATGCATGAAGCTGACCACAAGAACAGTTTTGAATCATTCAACGAAAGCTCTTACAAGTTTACTTCGTTGTCAAAAGGTCCAAATACTTCCCAGCTCTATACTTCCATCTTGGTATCTAAAACATAAGCCAGCCATCTACTTTGCATTCAGATCCTTTGATTGATAGAAAAAGACTAATATTTTGTGTTTATAAATAGGTACAGCTACAAGTGAGAAACACGGTCCCACTTTGATAGGTTGTATTCAAGAAACTGAAGCGACAGAAGGTTACTGAGACCGTTTACAGTTACAAGAGTTACAAGACCTAGAAATCATTTGCAAATATGTCTTACGTAACATGCCTTACATTGATATTGAGTGTTATTTCCCTGGGCAAAAGTAAAAGAAGTCTGTCAAACATAATGCGATCCAGTTGTTTGACAAATGCTGTCTTTTATCACATTGGAAACAACTTGAGAATGAATACTACAGTACTACAGAGAGGAACAGCTGAATCAGATGACGATTGTCTCGATCAATGCATCACTCATGATTTGTGCAAATCCATCAACACAAGAGAGAAGAACAGCAATGGTAAAATAACATGTCTCTTGTACGAACATGATCGAAACACACATTTGCAGTATCTTGTGAAAGAAGATGGCTACCGGTATTATGATACCGGTTATATCAAGGACAGGGTAAGCCTATTGCCAGAATAATGGTAACAATGTATTTCACTGAACAGAAACCACCTTCTGTCAGAGAACTATTTCTTTTGCAACCATTAGCCTTTTAAACTATTGAATGGCATTTTGGATGGTAGAAGACAGCAATATGATCTCTGCTTTATAAAGCTATCTTTTTTGTCAAATCCATAACAGTGTGAAAAATTGAGTTACCTATTACCTCTAGATATCCCCTTCTATTTATCCCAGGGCAGCTGCTAATTAATACATTGCAAAAAGAGTAATATCTTTTTGTGGGCGGTTTGTGTTTGAGGAAGTTCAATTTTACACTTAGGGGTAACTCTCAATTGCTGTTCTCAATCGATACTATTAACTAAATCTGATGTTATATGATTACTTTTTGTATCCAAGGTATACTTTTTAAATCAACATATGTTTAAAGAATTATTTTTTTTACTTCAGGGACTTTTTAAAGAGAACCTGAAATGAATAAAAAGCAAAAAAAATAGCTTAAATACTTTACTCAGTTTACTCAGTTCACATATGTATAGCTAGGAAGCTTGGATCGTAGCACGACAAACATAGAAGAAACCTGAAGCAATAGAAATTGGGTCTTCCAAAGAATAATGAAATAATTATTAAATAATTATTTATTATTATCATAAATATAATTATTTATTATTTGTAGTTTTTTATTATTATCTATTATTATTTATTATTAAATAATTATTTGGACAAATTGAGTAACAAATGAAGAAGTGTTGGGAAGATTTGATGTTCATAGAGAATTGATCAGCCGTATCAGAGTAAGGGAAATGAAATTTCTAGGACATGTAACACAAAAGAATGGACTTGAACACACCATATGCACCGGACAATTGGATGAAAAGAGAACGAGTGGAAGGCAGACTGAAACAATGTTGACTGTCATGGCTTCCTATTTAATGACAAGACCAAAACACATCATTCACATGACAATGGACAGAAAAATGTGGAATGACGTGATACGGAACTCTCCAACAAAAAAAGAGATTGACCTGAGCAGGATGCCGACGAATGCCGCACAAACACTTCTTGGTTTCGTTGACGTGACTCTGCCTGAGGTGGCAGCTGAGTACTACATCTTGCCAAAGGGTGACCATCGATTTTATTTAGAACTGTTCTTGTAGCATATTCACGGCCAGCCTCTATGTCTAAAGGCTGTTCCCCTTGCTGCAATCTGTGTTAATTTTGGAATAGAGGAACATAACTCTTCTCCGATTGCTTTCAACGATAGCACTGATAACAAACATGACTCTTGACCTATTGTCATCTTTTATCAGTGTCTGAGTTTAATAATTTTGCTTACTAAACACGTTTTGGAATTACTGTTCATCGAGGGATAGAACAATCTTTATATGAATTGTACTGTACGATAGCACTGATAACAAAACATGACTCTTGACCTATTGTCATCTTTTATCAGTGTCTGAGTTGAATAATTTTGCTTACTAAACACGTTTTGGAATTGCTGTTCATCGAGCAATAGAACAATCTTTATATGAATTGTACTGTTTGGTAGAAGTTGCACATTGTTGGGTGACATAGATAATTATCGGCAATTTTCTAACATCAGGTTCAGCTTATACTTTTAGGGAGAATAAACGAGCCTTGTTTCCCTTGTTGACTTTAATTCTCACACGCAATTTTTCTTTTCTTTATTTGGTACATGCCTCTTACTTCCATATACAGGCCACAGTAATCTTTTAGTTTCTTCCTTTACGCTTAGATTACTTAGAGACAGACATTTTCATATCTTGTTTGTACGTAAATCCAAGTGAATATAATCAACCAGTGGCTGCACCGTCATATCAAACGGAAGAGAGTGTTGTGAGACACCAAAGAGTTTGTTTCACTGATTTCGTTTCGGCTCCATACACCTATTTGCATCTACATACAATTACCATTAGACAATGGACGCTACTTTCTTTTATATTTCTTGTTTCAGTAGTTTCTTTGGTTCCCTTGGGAAAACGGTACCTGGTTAAACCGTTGGGAGGCTTAACCCACTAGCAGCCCCTTTCTAGGATCACCACTACCCGTTTTTCTCCTTACTTCACATAAATTATCTCTTCTATTCAGCCCTTCCTGGTATTTGTACTTTGAAGATAATTTTCATTTTTTCTTGTCTGTAAATTATTTTAGCTAGGGCCAAGATGTCGACAGTACGAGAATTCAAATCCTTGTCAAAACAGTAGATGCATAGACGTATGCAATGGTACATACAAATGTTCAAATTACACAGGTAAGTTTACATGACTTGGCTCATATTATTTTTAATACCTTGAGGTATGCCAAGTAGTCGCTTCTACATGTCTGCGTCGCGTTGGAATCGTATGATTTACTTATTACCTATTTTCAGGTTGAAGCATCAAGTAATGTCATAAGTCGAGTTGTTTGTCAATCACCGATATTATGATTGTTATGATAAGTGTTACGTTTGAAAAGAACGCTAGAAAAATAGATAATTTGTCATATTTTCTATTTTTCTAGTGTTCTTTTCAAAACTAAGCTTTCAAATTCTCTCTTCTCGATGATGCTTTCTAACTTAAATGGGCTTAGATGATGAAGAGCCGGAAGGCAGTTCTTCCTTGGTCAAGTCACATGGCGCAGAAAGGCTGGTCTCCAATTGCGTTCAGCTGGATGCCGATGTCCATCGGTGGATGATTGGGAGCTAATGTGGTGACTAAAGAAATAAAAGTATGTTAACATCGGAGGTCATCTAGCTCAGTTGGTAGAGCACACGCCGCGAAAGCGTGGGTCCCTGGTTCGATCCGCATTGGCGATATAGAAATATTGTGATAGGAATAATAGGATGCAATACTCAAATTTTGTACGACAAACTAACTTTTTCAAGTTTTAATGTCAGAAACCCAAATACAGCATATCCAAAAACATTACTGAATTTTCCAATAAGATGGTACATATATCATATAATTGCATTGTCAAAATTCATTTTAGGTACATTATTTAATAAGACTGTTTGATTTAGATGAAATTTATAACATTGTGCACATTAAAGCGGGTTAAAGAGAAGCTCCTAGCCAAGGGAGGAACTTAGAGGGAACCAATGATAACACTTTCACGCTCTTCCACAGCACTTTCATCCTTTGACAAGGTTTTTGTGAGAGTTTGATCGACTATGGGCTTATAAAAGTCTGGTGGGTACTGATTCTTTTCTAGTATCTTCTTTCCTTTCTCCAGGCTTTCATGAAAATGCTCCCATGTTCTACACGCTCTTTATATCCCGTGCACAACAAATAACAATGTTTCTTTGAAATTGTAACAGGGATTTCCTGCAATGATATCCGAAAGAAGTATATGAAGGTCAATTTGCAGTCAGGATTTTACAGCATCAAATACAACGGGACGATGTATCATAATGTTTATTGTGATATGGAAACATATGGAGGTAAGATCGCAAAAATACCAATTTATATAGCACAGACTGCAAGGCACAAAGTGACATGTTTTGTAAGAAAAAGCGAGTGAAGAAGTGAAGAGGCGTTTTATAAAGATACTTTAAACTGTGAAGCTCGGTATGTCGGCCGTACGTCTCAAGTACTTGCAAATCGGATCAATCAACATGTTCCGGGTATAATCCGCTGTCCTATTAACTTCCTCTGACAATTAAATAGTCTTCTTACTAACATTTGCCAACTTAAATCCACACTCACCTTGGATAATTCATGTTAATAGTCAATAATCAAAATCTTTTCAGCACTATAGTATAACAATGACATTCCTAAATTTCAGGAAATGCCAAAAATGGCCTCTAATATTAGTTATTTACAGAAACAATTTGAAGAGATATACCCAGCTAACATACGTTCTGTTTTAGAGTATAATAGCGATGAAATACTAGCACAAAAGACTATTATTACCTTATTTCTCCGGCTTTACCCTGGCTAAATATTTAGCATAATTTTAGTAATGTTTCAATAGAATAAGCATGAAGAATACTGCCAAAAACGACAAGGCAAGATACCATTATGCCCTATCAAATTGCGTAGTGTGAACAAAATATTTATACAATATCATTATAATAATTTATATCCCACTGGGTGCCAGACAAAATATTAAAGCCAGAAAGCAGCACATTACTATGGTGTATGGAAAATTGAAGAATGCATTTTAGAGGTCCATGACTACAGACGTTGAATTGGGTCACTGTGGGATTGACTACAGAGCTAAGTCATTCGCATTGCCATAAGATATTTGTACCTATCGGTATTCAAAGCGATATCATCAAGTGATCTAGCCAGGAGCAGCTGCTCAAAAGCTGATGGAAAGCTCTTACGTGACATAAAGAGTCATTTCGATCTTTAAATACTTGGTAATTTTGGCTTCTAAAATAATAAAACTACTAACCAAGTTCTGTATTTTGTAAATATAATAACAAACTATGGTTAGAATCCCAACGGTAATTAAATTATACGTCAATCAAAACAAAATATCACGTACGGAAATTAGTCAAATGTGCTTAGTACACTAACAGATTTTTAGAAAGGCCAAATTTCCAAGTGCCAGCAAAAATATTTTCATTCTGTACAGATCGTGTTGCCGTTAAGGCAAAATCGCTTGATAGTAAATGAAAAGCGAGACCAAAAATTTAAATGATGGATGAAACAGCGCATTATTAATGTAAGTTAGCATCACTTGTGTCAGATAAATTAATGTTTCTGGCAATGGTTACTAAATTACAGGAATATGCCAATCACACAGACCACGTTATACGACTACCAGTGCTGTACAATAATTCATTGTAACTAGAGAGTAAAACTTGAGTGCCTTGAAATGATATTAAATCATTAAAACAAAGCCTGCCTCGTTTATCAGAACAAATATAGAGCAGTTAAGACTTAACTTGTAACATTTACTACAATCAAACA
The DNA here is from genome assembly GCA_010016025.2 of Alatinidae sp. Z8VKAUB7J3. NCBI lineage: Eukaryota > Metazoa > Cnidaria > Cubozoa > Carybdeida > Alatinidae > Alatinidae sp. Z8VKAUB7J3. Next base: position 107,251,903 of record JAAAKM020006971.1, on the reverse strand, counting down.
ATTTAAATATACTTCCTGAACATTGATAACTTAATAGAGCGTCATGGGTAACTGAGCTTCATCAGACATCAATTGGATTTAAATTCCCCTCGTTTCTACAGTCAAATGTGGAGACATTATCATCATTAGCCGATTATGGTTAGTTTCATAACACGCCTTTTTATCTTCTGTGTTCCTGATTACTCCAATTAGCGGGCTCCGGCTAACAAATTGTCTAAATTTTGATTACATTTGTTCCTCAATGCCTGTTAGATGAGGGAGAAAAGTTTATCACCTAAGCTGTTTACCACGCAAAATGACTTTCACTAAATATATTTTCTTCAATTTAATACAAATTCTTACCTCAAGGTTCTATCTTTCAGTACATCATAACCTCTGTCTTCTTAGCCATGCAGTCATTGATAAAGTGTTTGCTTTTAGCCCTATAGATGTGGTTTAGAAGAAAAATGGAATCAATATTTAATGTCTCCGTCGAATATGAAAATTATTATTTTGAATTAGACCTGTTCTTAAATTGTTTTCAGAGACGTCTTTGATTGATCTAATTATAATTATGAAGGAAGGAGGTCATCAATTCTTTGATAAAAGTCGGCCAATAAAGGGATAACCTCAATAGCCGATACCTAGCCCCATAAGGTGACAACAGTAAACATTTGATAGTAGAGCTAAAGGCAGATGGATGTTCAGGCTTCTCGACAAAAATGGTCATCGGCTTAAGACTCTCCCAAAAGGAAATTACATTAAAATCCAAATCCAAAGTGCAAAATAAGAATTTAGGGAGAACAAATCTGTTATAGCAATTAAAGATGCTCATCAAGTTTAGCTCATCAGGTTTATCAAACTATTGCGTTTGTTTATAATTTTGTATGTTTGTCTAAGGAAGCCGACGTTGTAACACTTTAAAGAGCTAATTTACTTGTTTAGTGTGTACTTGTGGCGAAGGGACCAGCTGCGAAATAAGGGAGTTCATTTTTAATAATGACTAAAATTCTTAACGAAGATACAGAAATATCAAAAACAGTCATTGGGAACATTTGTAATATGGATTGTAATATTAACAAAACATGCGTTTTCCATGTTTTGTTAAAAGTCCTACGAAAAATACTAGTTGAACATATTAAAAACAGAATGAAAAAAACCCTTCTTGAGTTATTAAATTTTCAAAACCTGAATATAGGAAAACTGAATGTAGAATTATAGTAAAAGCAAAGTAAAATTGTACTTAATGTTCTTATCTAAACAATTTAGAAGTTACTATTGTCAGTTAAGGGGCCAAGATGCCCTATTGCTTTCCTTTCTATTCTGATTTTTGAAAGGAATTTTGGTTCTTATCGTATTTTAAAATATTTGTTTGATTTCATTATTTAAAATAGGGTTAACGTTATGCTCTAAGCTCATAACTATTCATTAGTAGTTTTTCAATAAATTTAGAGGCATATTTGTTAATCAAAGCTCTACAGAAAATGCGCTTCAATTTGTCCGCTTTTATTCTCAATTTTCAAGTTCTGTACCACAAAGAATAGATTCAAACTTAGAGGCGTCGGTAAACAGCTAAGAAGAGTGGAATTGGGATAAATACTTAAATATTTTGATTGGCCTTTCCAATTTAGATTAACTTCTGTGGAAGGTCGAGGGAAAACAAACAAAAAACACCACACCTTACCATATATGTGTTTACCTTACAATTGACGCCTCTACGAGAGCATTCGACATTTAAATCAAAACCAACTTTTCAAACAGTAAATGATGAAATGTTTTTTTAACTTGAGCATGAAAAGGTACCGTATTTATTCGTTTCTTAGCTTTCAAATTTCACTAAAAATTACTTCTGTCTCACTGATAGTTACTTACAATACGTATAAAGAACGTTTAGAATTAGTTCTACCCAAATAGTGTATATGGTCGTTGTTTTTATTGCTTTTGCTCTAAAAGTGAAGAATAGTGAGTTACCTACTACAATACAAGGTGATCTGAATAGTTTGTTTGAGGTCTAAGTTGCTAATTGAACTTTTTTGTCCGTTTGCCAATTTAATCCCCATTCACATCTTCAATCATTTGTTTTAGCAAATAGTCAATATACTAATTCTCCGTCTATTTGATTTATATTTTATCTTGGTATCATTTTCTAGTAGTCTTCCTTAAACGTACTATAGTTAATAATAATAACACAAGGGAGTTTCTAAAAATTAAATTCCTTTTCAACGCTGTTTCTTACATGCCAACCAAATAAGTTTACGTACTTAATAATCAATGCAATTTGTACAAATAATCTATTGCCTGTCTGCCCATGAATCAAGCAAGTATATTTTATTAGCATTTGGCCTAGACAATATAGTGCACCATACGTAGCTACTATCTTTCATGCTTTCGAGTCATGTCAGGATTTTTGTTCCATGCCATTGATCACCGTCGTCTTGTTTTTAAGATAGGTATTTCATACGTGGTGAGGGATCCGAAGTATTAAAGATCCTAACCCCCCAGGAAGGATTGGATATCCCAATAATGCTCACGATATTCAAAGTAGTCACTCCTGACATCCACTTTAAAAAGATAAGAGAAGTTGTTGGAAAAGTTTAATTTGGAAATCAAAATCCCGCAAATAGAAGGCCTTGTGAGCGATAATGAAGATGATGTTTTTATGGTGGGGTTTATCAATATGGTACCAAGCCATATTTTATATTAGTCGTTAGTTATTTGTCAGACAATAACCATTGAATGATAATACATAAACTCCTTGCTTTAATGTTCTTTGGCATAACGCATAAAGCCAAATGGATTTTATACCATTCTCACAATAAGCGAGAAATTCCACTTTTGCATACATACTATTTGAATAGTTCCTTGAAAACTTGTAGAGTTAAATTAGAAAAAAATAATCGGCGAATTCTTGGAAGAAAAAAAATTGTGATTTTGACTTTGGACCTTTTCGAGTGGACAAACATTCGCACAGGATATAAAATCGCTCATCTAGGGGCATCCGAAAAATAGTATTCAGCGAATTTAAATACACTTATGGTATTGGATTTAGAATTTACGAAATTTTTTGAAATCATTCATTTTTTCACAAAGGTGGTAGATGTAATGGAATTCTTTTTTCATAGTATGCTTATAATTATTCGTAATTGACAACATAAGTAGCAAATACAAAGGTTACAAAATAATATATCGCAGCTTTTGTCCACAATTTTAATATTGTTTTGGTTCACAATTTATTCAATATTTGCCGTTATTGTTTGTACTTTCACCTGTGTACATACATATGATAAGAATACTCTAATATTGTAGATACTTTAACATTGTAGTTATTTGTACGATCATAATAACAAGTGGTCATGGTTTGTAATTTCAATAAACACCTTGCTTATGATATCATTAAGAGCAGCTGATGATGGATATAGTTTGTTGGAAACGTGTATTTGAAACTAATGGCACAGTGCAAACTCTAATCTCGGATAGCAAAATTTTTATTACCTAAAATCTTAGTTTCGAAAAGAAAAGTAGAGAAATTAAAAATGTGTTACCACCGGGAATCGAACCCGAGACCCACGTTTTCGCGGCGTGTGCTCTACCAACTAAGCTAGATGACCTTTGATGTTAACATACTCCATTTCTCTAGTCGCCAGATTCATTATCCATCGGTGGCAGGCGGCATCCAGCTCAACGCAATTGGAGACCAGACCCTATGTGCCATATGACTTGACACGACTGTCCTACGGCCCGTCTATCTGTCCAAAGCCCATTGAAGTTAGAAAGTAAACGGGTTTGGTCCCTGGTGGTGACATACTTTCTATGTTTCTAGTTTTCTTTTCAAACTAACATTTGAAATCCTCCTTTTATGTGGCGTTAACGTTTATAATGCTTTTCAATTAGACGAAGGGTTAGCTCTTTTGTTTTTACGTTCGAATGTAACTACCAACTCAGTTGCAACCTGGGTACATAACAATGAGCAACATGAGAAGAAAGCTTGTAATTTTATGCTTAATAATTCATAACCGCGTACATTTTGGGCTATGCTTATATTATTTGGCAAACTAAAAAATGTCCTTAGACGTGAGTGGTAGAGTCTGTTTTAAATGATATTATGGATTTAAGGAGCTTAGTGCAGCTTGCAGTTTACGCTGTTGGGGGTCTTAAAAGGAGGCGTTGAAAACCCTAACTTTCACCCTTTGAAAGATAATTCATACGTTTTACTGAGCTGTAAACGGAGATGGGTATGGTTTTGTGCAAGGAAAATTGCACAGGGTACCGAGAATCGGTGAACGCCCCTTTTCTATAATCTGCCAGTAAAATGTGAAAAGCTGAAAGGATTTGTTATAGAGATTATAGTTTGTAAGTTGTCCTTCATGTTGGGTAGGTCAAGAGTGATGACGCTGCTTGTTAGTATACTTGAAATATCACTTAATAAAATATAAAAGGTTGCTTTAAGCTTTGCGATTCGGAGAGAACATGTAGAAATATCTATATATATATAAGGAAGTTCTTTACATGGCAGAATTGCTATATGTTTGACAAAAATTGCATCATCCACAAACATTTGAAATTAGCTATTTTTCTATGAATCACTTTTTGATGCGCTTGTTGACAAAGAATCCACCTGCATCTGTCTTAATAGACCTTAGTTAATATACCACGTATCGTATTCCGCTTTGCCACCTGTTTTCACTGTTATACGCTGCCCGATCTGAGCATGATTAAGAGGCTCAGTCATACAGAAACATTAACAGTAATTAACAGAGGCAAGAAGAATATCAACAGGTAAAGCCTTTAATGACTGAGAACATATTGTAAGTTCACAAATATGCAGATCGAACATGAAATTAAGACAAGAGAAGAGAGTGTGATTATACATCTAACTATTGAATTTCTATTCTTCATTACAAAATAATTATAAAAGTTAAAAAAACTGACGATAAACGAGCAATTTATTAAACAATCTTTCATCAGGATGTCTCATCACCAAAGAAGATCTTTATAGAGGTCTTTGAATAAATATTTATTATTGTAAAGAAACAAGTCTTCCAAATTCGGACAGAAATATATGTGTAAAATGTTGTAATACACTAATCGTAATGATAAATTACTCAGTACAATCTTAGAATGAAATTAATTCCTTTCAAATTACTATAATATATATTTTTAAATGTTAAAAGTCGGAGCCTTTTTACATGGTAAAGATCAACTGTTCCGCTGATAAAAAAATTTTGTCACCCATAGTTGGCTTTCAAAGATCATAAATTTCGATTTTTCATTGTCATGGGGGAGCTTCTTTACACCAGGCCAAATTTCAATTTGATTGTCAAGCTCTTAAAGACTAGAGGCTCGATGATAGCCTACTGTGTCGTTTGCAAATAATGAAGCTTACGTATAATGCAACCGTGCGTCACGCCGAAGTATACTTTGCGAATGTACGAGAAAAAATTTCCAATGACTGTCTGTTGGGTACAGTCACATAGGTATGATTGGAATCACTGAAGATTGGTGGCATTACCTCCCAACAAGGCACGTTTAGTGTCATGGAAAGGGACAACTCATAATCATTGATTGCTATCCATGCATTTCATCAAAAGTTCCTTACCCAGACTAACATAGTCTTACACTGGCATGGCATTTCTTCCGGCACTTTGTTGATAATTTGTGATGGGTAAGTAACCCCAAACAGCAAACTTCTATTGTTCGTAGGTACATCAAAACCATCCTAAAACGGACCACAAAATAAATACCACTAAAACAACCCGTGATCTGGATGGTTTTGGTTTCGCTTTTGGTATTTTTCGTACACCTCTAATGTTAAGTAGATTCCACTTCAACAGCACCTACCTAACAGTTTAAGACAGTTTAAAATACTTATTACAGCGCTTTAACAGATAGGATGAAATGTCATTTGCAGTTGATCAACTTTACAGAGATACATAAATTGCTTTTCTAAATAAAAAATAATCTGCAAAATCCTCTTCGAGGTCCTGCAAGTGCTCGGGTCCTCAGGGCTCTCTAAATCCCACTTTACCTGTGAAAACAACTAGCACAAGGGCAGTTTAGATATGGAAAGTTGGAAAAATCCATTTAACTGGGATCGAATTGTCAAGTGATATTTAAACCACCTTGCAATTTAGATTTAAAATGGTTTAAAAAACATGTTTCTACTCTCTCACAAATTTTAACCACGCCCGATTGTTCGCCATACAAAAGGAAAGGGTCAGTAAGTAAGTAAATTTTGCAACTAATACTATATTCACGTTCTAGTTCTTCTGAATAAAGATGAGATCTTTTACGTGTGTTACATTATGTAGATCTCAGTTACGATCTCTTTCAAACTCAGTTACTTCAAAGCTGTAAAAGCCGTGTGCATTGCACACATGGCAGAATCGTTCACAGATATACTGGCATTCTTTCGCCCGTCCATCATTCGACGCAAATACGAAACTAATGACTAAGAACGGGCGGTACATTACCAGAAAGTCTTGTGGTCAGCAGCTGGATCTTGTTGAACTACTGTTAAGGATAAAGTTAAAGTCCTTTAAAGTCGGTAAAACATTTACAGCTAAGATGCGGTGGTACTAACGCCATGGCACTAAATGTAAGCACATTGATTACTTGAAAGAGGCACCTAGTACAGAGTAGGCGCTTAGCAAGGGAATTACGCTATAGCAACGTCACAATTAATAAATGAAGTCGTCAACAATGATGGGCGACGGCACCGATGCAAATTTCGTCAAAGTTCTTTCCGTTGCTGCTCGTAAGTAGAAAGCCAAACAGCTGCTGACCACATAATCATTCTAATCCATGGCAGATTTACCCCAAGAGTGAAGTTAAGTAGAAACCAGCTCGCTTTGATAGTTCACTAGGAACCGACATGATTATGTCACACTGTTCAATCCATAGCCATGGCAAGTATTCAGCCAGAAAATCAAACTATTGTTTCCATTGATAGGATATCACTGAGATCACCGAGTAATTCCTATTTGCTAAATCCTTTTGCCAAGCACCTTCTACAACAAATCCTTACTAAGAGAAAACCTCACACACCTTAACTGGACTCCTATCAGCATGTATTTAGAAACACCATCAAATTTTTCTTCATCACTACGCAGAGCAGAACGATGCCTTCCAACATATTTTGGAATGTAAATATAAAACCGAAATCAAAACACATTCTTAATAGTTTATACTAGTGATTTCATGCCTCCTCTTATACAAAGTAATGCTGAAGACGTTTATTACGATACAATGGCCCAGGTTACACGGTGGCAACTAGATGACCAGTATATTATTTTTAGCCCCTGAAAAATTACTATACGTTCGGATATGTATACCCATGACGAAGTAGACAGAGTAATTAACTATTTTGTAGGATTGAGGGAATGCCTTCATCAGTAATAAAAACTGGCAAAAAAAGAAACTTTCAGAATTACTGTAATGAATACGTCGGTGCCATCGCGTAAGCTACGGCGTTTCTGTCTAGCACGATGTCCCGGTTCTGTCGATTATAGTCTAAGACCAAGATATTTTGAATACAAAGGATGAGTGCAAAAGCAGGACTTTGGCAATTCGGTTGTAGTCAGTCCCCTTGATCACCAACATTAAACTTATGTATCCCTGGGAATTGTGTGAACAATGCAGACTGATAATTATTATTAATAATTTTCTTTTCCATCTCAGTCTGAAGGTGTCAGTAAGATGACGAAAATATTTACATGAACATTGGAATGACTTTTCATTGTGCTTTGTTTGCACTTACTTCACATATTACAAGATATTTTACTTCAGTTAGTTTGTTGGGCTTTAACGTGTCAACTACAAAAGAATGAGGAAGTGGAAACGTGGTTTGTGTGAGAAATGTATCAACACCGAACCAGGGTGCCAAGTGTGGGTAAACCCATAACAGACCAGTCCCACGAGTAGCAGAAAAGGGGAAACCCCGACGATGAAATCAATAGGATAGCCGCGAAAATATAAATAAAAGGTAGCAGACCAAGTTTACGGAAAGGGGGTAGAGCTTTTACTAATTATTATTCAAATTAAACTGCAATGACAGTCAGGGCAGGAAAAGGCGTTTAGTGGAAGAGTTAAAAAAGTGACGTCAACCTCGCTCAGTGGTATGGAACATCATCAAGTGATTGTCTTCACTCGAAATGGGATGCAGCGCAGGATATGCGATCGCAAAAACACTTCAGATTCACTAGATTCATTGCGTGGAACACAATTACTTATTAGAAGTAAAGCAAACGAAAATAAAACACGAAATGAAAACAAAGTAAGTAAGCTGCTGGTTGTAATACCATCTTTAAACAAGAATACACCTACGAAAAGCACTGTTTTGCAATAAGTACTGAATACAAACCACACATAATATTTATTGGTGTCACAGTATATTACTATTGTCTATGATTCACAAACTTACACAATATATTTGCGTAAATCAGACATTTATATGGATATCTTGGTACTAAAACGGTAACATTAATGTACATGTTAAAAGTCTGAATGCACTAACAAAGTTTACTGGTTTTGAATCGCTTGTTGTTCTATCAGGGTAGGAGTGATTGAAAAGTAACTGAAATATAATTATTGGAATTTTTCAATGTTAATTTAATGGTCGTACTACTAAAAAACAGATGATTACCTAATTATGACTAACTAAGTTTATTTGTCGTCGTATAAAGCTCGAAGTAATCAAATTGCCTATTAGGAATTCGATTATAAACAACCATGATCCCAAACAAGTAGCAGCTGGAGATAACATGCCTTCTAGCAGCTGATTTTCTCAGTGTTTGGCTCTATCAAGAAATTGAAGGTTTGTATGTCAGTAAAAACTGTAGGTAATCTTCGCTCCTTTGGCAAAAGAAGGCAATTTACAGTATACTTTACCAACGTCTAGGGCTCAAATAACATTTTGTTGTAAACTATTTTTTTTTTCAAATAATCAATTGTTGACAAGTCCTGCTTCATTTATCAATACTTAAGCCGTATTACTCTTATGGCTGTTATGCCCTCTGCAATCTATACTTCCTTGGTCCCCTTTCAGAGGAGGGTTCATGTTGTGTGAACACATCATTACGAGTGTTAAAGGCTTGGTTGGGTTAGAGATGCGATTCACAACGCTTGTCAATATACCTCAGTTTTCTTGTGTAGTAAATTATACCAAGATTTGAAAACACTTACAAAGAACCGCATTGATCCGCAAGAACCGTCGGACAGTTCTACTTCAATGGAAATTTACTACCTCATTTGCCTACACCTTAAACAATGAAAAGGAAACAAAATACGAACAGCTTTACTATTACACTCTCAAGTCGCTACATAAATACACCCTTCCTTCGCAGGAGATAATTTAAACAGTTGCCAATTATAAAAATAATTACTGTATTCACATACATTTTTATTTTGCTACTTCTACGTGGTTACAAATTTAGACAAAGTTATCTAACTTAATTCAGGTAATTACAAATATATTTCAAGCATCCCTATTGTTACACCTTGACTGCTGCAAAAGAAATATAAAAGTGAAAGTCGAGTAATACTAATTTAGTACATCGATAACAAAGTTTGTAACAGATGATCCTTGTCTTAACAAATATGTTTTTGCGATGTAGTATGCATCTTTGTCTGACACCATTAGGTGTTTACTGAAACGAAAGCAGCTAATTTAGCTTGCGTTAGAAGCAATAGAGAAATTGTTACGCCAGCAGTTGAATGTAATCTACATTTGCCAGCGCTTCAAGGGCCATTCGAGTAATCATGTGTTAAAGTTTAGAATTCAGCAGCAATAATACATTTCATAGAGTGGACAGCATGTAACCTTATTGAATTCGATGCGACTGCAAAACACGGAATACGACATTCACTGTATCATCCTCGTATTGTCATTTAGAATTTGTTCACTGGTAGCATTTCAAAACCTCCTGACTTCATCAGAATTATATGTAAGGCATGTCCTTCATCCTCTAATGTAGAGCTCTTGGCAAGTAGGTGAGACAGACATAATCGCCGTTTTAGTGGGGTCATCTGTGCGCTAAGTCACACTTAGAATACCAATGCATGTAACAAATGTATCGTTATCGTGTGTTAAGCAACCTCCACAATGAACAATGAATCCATCACATAAAATACATTCGCTTAAGGTGTTTCTTTTTCACTGGAGCATGACATTCGTAACATTGTCGAGTTTCCTAAGATGAAAGATAAAAGTAATGAACACA
>JAAAKM020006971.1:107229454-107241607 GCA_010016025.2 Alatinidae sp. Z8VKAUB7J3 | reverse complement strand
TGTTTCTTTTTCACTGGAGCATGACATTCGTAACATTGTCGAGTTTCCTAAGATGAAAGATAAAAGTAATGAACACATTTACTAAGAACCAGAACAAAAGGTGTTAAATCGTATATCCTGTATTATCTGATAAGAAACGTTATCCAACGGTTAGGAGGAAATTAGGTGTCAACAACAGAAAATACGAGGGGTGTGCTTTCCACGAAAGCCATTTTCTTGAGACACACCAAGTTTAAAGAATAAATCACGCGCGAAAAGGTGCGAGATGCCAGTGGTGTGTAAGCATGAATTCTCGGGTAAAGATCCTTAGTCTGTTTTTACTTTCGTTTACCACGTTGCTCTTTATTTTACCATTTAATTGATATTTCTCTCTCATAGTTTCTTTATGCATCTCTGAATTCTATTTCTCATTCCTCCTGCGATAGTTTCCTGTCGGTAGCTATCTTCTCACATATCTACTTAAATTTGAACTTGTCGGCCACCTTTCAACACTTCTTTGTTCTCTTTGAGAGTGCGATAATGCACAAGAAAGAGACTAGAATATACTTTGTTAATACTATCAATAATATCATTCACAGGATGATGCATTAGCAAATGGTTAAACACAGTATCATCCTGATATGTCCAATCCCGTTGGGTGATATATTTGTTTGTTTGTTTTGTTACATTTCAAGTGGTTAAAGTAACAAGAGATTGTTATTGGTATCTTACTTTGATAACCTTATCCCAGCATTCAATACATCCAATGTGTCCACATGGTGATTGGAGTGGTCCTTTTAGACGCCCATTGCAAATCTTACATACGTTGCTTGGAGCTACAATGAGCAGGCGAAGATAAAAACGGAGTTAAATGGTACTCTTGTATTAGGGAATACAGTAACTGCTGCAAAATAGTCATGAAGATCCCATGGTAATTCGATCGATAGGTAAATTACAGATACCGTGTAAAAGACGTAAAAGTGACTTACGGAAAGACGCTAAAACCCACTACGGCAAGTACAAACTTGTAAAGAGAGTCTTTTTAAGTAAATCATTTGCAATTATGCATTTCTATTGATTTACTTTGTCTGGAATCAAGAATATTCACATAAAGATCTCGTACCCCAGTTAAATGGAAAGACATAATAGGTAATCGTCCACTCCAGACAGCCGAACGCAAAGCAAACGACCAAGCAAATTGGAGAAGTCTTGTTCACTGAAAGTCTGCAAGAATCCCATCTGCATTAAGTACATGAGTCAAGTAAGTCTTGAAAGTCAATTGTATACTGTATAATGAGTCGCAGTCTCTCAATCAAAGAATGAGCAGTGGGCCCGAAATTGAAACTACACTAAATAAACAGAAAAACCATCAAACTACAGACTAACTAATAAACAAAGGGCAGTTTGGGCATCCAAGAGCGACGCCCCTCAATTTGTGCTACCAGGCAGAGAAGCAAGCCATGAGGCAGGCTCAATCGCCCAGTAGGACCGGCTCTCACGGACCATGGAAAGTACCTGCCATCAATGTGTCATCAATGAGAACAGATATAACACATGATCCTAGCCGAATGACCGAGAAGCGTATAATGTATAATGTCACGGCTACTTGAATACCCGGACTCTCAACTTAAAAATATGTCAAAATTAGAGTAGGCCGAAACTGTAAAATGGAATAACTTCCGATTGAATACAGCTTTAGAGCGTATTTTTTGCATGTGAAAGATAAATTATCTGGTAAACGATCGCAGAAAATTTGTTTTCAAAATTTTTTAAATTTGGGGCAATATTGGGGCAATTCTATAATTGGACCCAAAAATGCGCATATTGAACTATTAGCTATATTTCACAGTTTTCAACATATGTAGGCCTAGACATAAAATATTTAAATGGAGTAAATTTTACCACAGAATGACTGAGCATGTATTATAAATGTGTCAACAACATCCTATATTGCCTTCGGGAGATCTTACGGGTCCCTTTGTTCCTATTTTTGCCAAAACTGGGGGTTGTGCGCTATTACGTCACAATAAGTAGGTAGGGGCATGGGAATAGGAAGGTTTTTTACGGAAAAAATTAGAAAAATTAATTGGGGGGGGGGGGGGCGTCTATTAGGCACCAAAAAGTACCCTATTTCAATTACAGGCCCTAGCCTTCTATGGTAGCTTTACTTTCCATCTTACTTTCCCCTGGGCTGATGTAAACTGCTGTTTTTAAAAACAAGCTTGCTTTGCTACAAAGAGGTGAGTGGTATTCAACTTATTTCTTCCCCCCTGAACTTAACACTGGATTAGGATATAACTTATAGTTTTAAAATATGGAGATCTAAAACTACTGTGAGGGGGTAGGAAACAGACCAGACAGCTAAGCACAAATATCAGCATGTGGTTGATGCTATATGCTAACATGGCACACATTTCTGAAATTGGAAAGTGTGGAAGGAGGCACTAGGACATGAATGTTCATGCTGCAAGCTACTCTCTGGATGATTACCTTAACTTAAATGGCATCCTACAAAGACATTTTTTACCACAAAACTGTGCTTATCAATTATGTGTGTTGTCAGTTTTCTTGTGCAGTTCTCTGTTATAGTCCACTACTGCTAAGAAGATTGATCTATGAAACCATTTTTCATTTACAGGATTTCTGGAAATTTCTTAAATGGTAAAATGAGCAATCTGATTCGCTGAATAATACCTATTATTTCAGTATGCAAGATAAAACACTTACAAGAGATAGCCTAATCTCAGTCATATTCACAAAAATGGAGAAGAGCAGAGCGCAATGGTCACTGTAAGCAACACTGATTATGTGGAGGATCATGATTTCCATTGTAACGTCCATGCTGAGAGCCTTCTAATTGAAGGTGGGAGCAGTAGTGGGCAGAGGAAGAAAATTCACAAAGCATCATGGTTGATGTATGTGCAATGAAAGGACTTTAATGGTAGAAGCACAATGAAAAATGAACTCTTATTTCATAAACCTTTGTTCACAGTGAGCATCTGCACCTTGCAAAATAAATAGGACAGCGAAAGAGCACATACTGCCATATCATCATACCGGTACTGATCACATTTGTTAGTAGAAGGAAGAGCTGGGAATAACATTATTTTACGGTTGGAACCCTTTTGATGAGAAATATTATATATACCTTTTAAAAAATCTTTAGAACTTCCAATAAAGGCCTACTGGTCATTACAAATACTTATATAGCATAGTGTCCCCCACACAGAAAGTTGGGGGAATACAATTTTCAGCTCAGGGGGGGGAGGGCTTAAATTTGGAGTGGAGATGGTGGGAAAAAGGCAGATTCAGAGGGACTGGATTTATTCAACAGATGGGGGGGGTGGTAATATTTTGTAGCCAGCTAGAACAACCAATTTTCAAAATTTTGCCTTAGGCAACAGCCGTGGTGATGCCTCATTGGAACACTAAATTGAGAAATGCTTAAAACAGCATGATTTAGAAAGTTAACAAGTCATTGTGCCAAAATGTATACTACTACTCTTGTCTCACTTCAATCTTTGGAATGGTGTACATCTTTTTCTATATGTGTGATTTTAATTGAAAAGAAAAATTGGCATTTCATCAACTTACGATCAACCATTAAGATACACTAGAGGCTCTCATGAAGCTTTTATCATTTCTGTGGCAACACCGAAGACCCCTGCCACCTTACCCCTTTTCAGTAATATTAACAGTTTCCCTTGTCATTTTTTTTTCAAATCTTATTGCTGGTCCAGCTACTGCTTCTGCGATGTCAAGATTCTCTCCGTCCCATGCAAATTCGGTATTTAACAATCTTTCATAAAAGCATTTCCAAGAATCCTTCTTACCTTGCTCATTAATTCCTAACAAGCTATCATCATTTCTAATTTCTTCTGTCCAAAAATATCCTGACAATTAAACTGGTGCCTCACTTTTTCTTCATTCAATCTCTATATCTTTCTGCTGGGGATAAACTTTCTCTTGACCTCACAGACTTCCTTTACCTTAATGTCACAGACTATTGGTATATGTTGTGTCACAATTTCTTCTTTGGTTATCACTTTCATATCAATTAACTGCTTTCTGTCCTTTACGCCGACTAACAGACAATCTATTTGAGTCTTATCTGTTGCATGTCGATGACAAAACCAAAGTCTAAGATTCTTGCTCCTCCTGTATTTCTAACACCATATCTATGTCCTCCATGAACTCCCTCAAAACTACCAGAGGTCCTACGTATGTACCGGTAACCACTCAAAACTCCTGCTAAAGCAAGTGCTTCCTTTTCACTAACCTTACTAGCAACTGCAATAAGCCTGTCATAAAACTCATCTTTCATTCCTCACTCAAAACACATTATGGTACATAAACTGATATTGCTGTACAAATAGTCTCACCAATCAGCAACTTCCTCTATATGATCCAATCACTTACATGATTAACATCAATCACTATACCCACCCATTTCTTGGCTAAGAAATATGTGATGAAAGAGTGTGAATCAGCATGACTATTCATCTTGATTAACGAAGTAGTAACATTGAAGTAAAGTCCACGTCTTTACATCTAGATCTTGTTACTGGCCCAACAAAGAACTCAGACATTATGCCCAAGAAGCTTATCTTCAGTGTGCCATGAAGGCAGTGATGACAGCCACAATCCACTTTAGTTATTAATCGAGAAGACAACATGTTCTAAGATCAGCACACAATCAAATACAACCAACAGTTTGAATACTGTTTACAGGAAATGATACCAGTCAACAATATGAAGGTAAAGGATCTTGCAATGAACCAGGTTAGTACAGATAAACCTACAGATAGCACACAATGTACTGAAATTTATTTGTTAACTATGGTAATCTCATTGCATTGTTCAAACGAGTATTGTTGCCTTGATATTAAAAATGTGCTATAAAATACGGGTATTATAATGCATTATAGTTGGTAGGGAGTGCCACAATTTGGTAGATCAACGTCCAGCGACGCAACTATTTTCCACAAATGATGTCTCCATTTTTGACGTTGAATAAATGCAAAATGAGGAGCAGTTACATCTCAATTTTTGATATATATAAAAAGTTCAATATGTTAACATTATCTCTGATCAAAAACATAGTCATAAAATTTGTGCAACTGGAAAACTAAATGGCATGAAAATAATAGCTATCATGCATGAACAGCAAAAGATATCTGGGGAAGTTGAGAGTGACAGACAATCATGGGTTCAGGGTTACACATTGTGAAATCTCTATTTCTATTTTTGAAATCACCACACAACATGTGATCCACCTACAGAGTTTCAAGTCAATTTATGCATCACAGCATGTTTTAAAAGGTAATTAAAGTAGGTAATTAAATATGGGGCTTTTTCTGGAGCAAATCCGAAAATGGCTGCCACTGCTAATTTAGGTCCCAAAGTCAAAACTTTTAACCCACATTACTCCGGAACTACGAGGTATTTTACACGGAAATTTGGGATATGTGGAGACCCGTGAGCTATTTCTACGTGGGATCATGTACCGTACAACATACTGATCAATACAATCGAGAAGCGATGTATTTGCCACCCTATCCTTCCCTATATCCTATTTAGTCTTGAAAATGGACATCTTTCTACCTGAACAGGCAAACTACGTTATATCCACGTTACTGGCACTTACTGTAAATAACTTTCTCGTTCCTCCGTTATCAAATCAGCTTTCTCCTCTCGTCCCACAGCTTTGTTGTTTGCCAATAACGTTTCCCATTCCGGCATAAGATCTTCCTCGATATCTATCTGAAGCAATTGATCATCAGCAATGGCCGGTCGTAGAAAAGACTCATCTTCGAACTTAGTTGAAGGTAGGCTAAAGGCATCCTCTGGACATAAATGGTGCGTTCGGATGCAATTTATAAACCTTAGGTAAGAATAGAAGTCGAGAGCTTTTTCGTTGTAGACTTGAACAATGTCAAAATTGTGCTCTCGTTTCTTATGCACGAATAACAATTCTGCTGATTCGGCTTTGTGACTGCAAAATAAACAGATTGCATTTGCAGGTTGTTTTTCATCCGCTTCTAACTGCTCTTCGTATCCCTCGGAGTCTGATGAATCAATGTCCATGTCTGCTCTGAGGATTTACATGTAAGTGTTTGGTGCCTTGATAGCTTCAGATTGCACATGTGCAAGTTAAGCAGATGTCAGAAGACACAAATTCAAGATGGCAGCAAGAATGCCTGACATTACACTTTTCATTGCTGATCACTCCAACCCCATATGTACGTTAATAAAACTAGAGCAGAATCTAAGGTTCGAGTCCTCGTACTTTTCAAGGCCTGATTTCAGGGGTAGGCAAACTTTAAAGTAACTGAAAGACCTCTACAACCAAGGGACATCCACAAACAGGGAACTTTCTCTTTGCAACTATTTTAAAATTCTTATTCATATAAAAAGGAGGAGGTCTACTGCAGCAATATTCCAAAACGAATGGTCCCTTTGTTTTAATTTTCATATAGACGCAACTTAACCCTCCGTAGAGATAATGAAAGTGTGGTATCTTTTCATATTGGGAACAATTTTTGACTGTTGGTGCTGAACCCTGTCGGCTCAATTAACTTCTTGAGGCGATTATGTTGCTTTGAATGTAAGGCTCTGAGGCTAACTTTTAAACATATTGAAAAACGTGCTTGACCAGATTAATATACTTCTCGCATTTTCATGATATCATGAAAATTCGAATTTCGGAGTTGTAGTAATTACCTCAAGTGTAACACTATCGATGTGTAAGAAAACTCAATCAAATTTATAAAAAACAACATTTGAGCGACGAAGCACTCAAAGAAATCTTTACTAATGCTAAGAAGGGTAAATAATGTTTTCATAGAGTTGGCGACCTAATCCATATAGTTTTCAGAAGGAATTTTAATCTGAGTACCTCAATGTACTGCCACCAATAGTATAAATATTATAGTCTACATAATTGCTATACCTTCAATGATTCTGCTTTTAATTTTCTTGCGTTTATCGCGATTAGTCCACATAGCTATATCCATAACATATCATTAAAATTTTATGCTACACATTAATTTTAAGCATATCTTTAAGAATTAGTGACTATGAAAAAATAAATTTGTTGTACTTCTTTCAATATTTTTTGCTTCATATTATATATTGATAAAAATTAGCTTCCCCATTTATTTCCAAATTAATTTTTTACCTTCTTCTTAAGGGAAGCAATTACACGTTAAGATGCTTTAAGGGGTACCGGGAATAAACATCTTATAGACACTGACTTATTAGTTTGGTACATTTTCTTGTTTTATTGAGGGCATGCTTAATGTCTGCTTCAATGCTCATCGTGGGTATTTGATGAAGAGAGTGCTACAATGATGATAGCCACCTCTATTTGCCAGTTACTCTATAGTACAAAATGTTGGATAGATTCATTATTGTGTCATAAATTCAAGTCTTATTCATTTCAATATAAGTTTTTATAACCATAGGTCCCTTCAGAAATATGTAGTAAATTTGTATGTATGTACTATATCTATGGACGATTATGGCCCATTTAGGTGAATGTAAAATACAGTCCCCATTTCCTATACTCTTATTGATGACTGATGGCCATTTCCTTCCCGGTGCATACTGTAGAGTAAATAGAAAATTGTTACGACCATTTCATTAAGATGAATTAAGAATTCTAGGGGAAATTGTCTCCCTGTCACTTTGGTGGGGGTTTACACGTATTCTACAGCTGAATCTCTGTAGAGACAGTTATTATATATCATTTGGAGAATGAAAAATAGTTAAAACATGATAACGTTAATTTGCTTGACAGTTTAAATGATCAATATATTTTTAATTGCTCGTATTACCCTCGTTTATACTCCCCCATTTCCTCGTCACGACGAAGAAAACCCACCACGATTCCATGGCGTTTCCTTTTCTCATTAATAGTTAATTTTATAAACGATTATTATATATTTGACGAATATCATTGTTATACCAGTTTTATGTATGTAGGGATGTGAAGTAAGCTTTCAGCCCACAATAACACTGTTAATATTACAACCATAGCCTCAATTGAATAAAAACTTTCTCTTGTGAGCTTCAGTTTCATCCTTGAAAGTCAATGCTATGATTTTATCTCAATCAGAAGCATTGTCTTTGTATGTTTAAGGTTTGCTTTGCAAGGTTCTCGGGTTGCAGGTGACAAATGCAAAGAAAGAGGCTTTTAAGCTTATATCTAATGAAATTTATTTTGCGTTATCGATTAAAAATGACGTCCTTAGTGTATCTGCTTGCGGGAATGCAAATGTTTTAAATACAAAAGGACTGCAACTAACAAAAGGTGGAAAATATTCAGAGCCGGCTCAAGGATTAATAATAATACTCACTGACTTAGAGGGAAGAACCAAATCTAACTTCAGAAGATCCAATAAACTATTCAATCAAATTTGACCGTACAAGTCAGTCAAACAATTTAGATTTTAACCCTGTGAAATAAGAAAGAAACATCAAAATGCTGTTGACATTAATATAGAAAGCACATAGCAAAAGATCTCAAGAACGTTTGACGTCAGTGTATGGCATTTACCAAGCTGGATGACTTTATTGTTGTACTCGACTATTGTAGAGTGAACAGTTGAGTACAAAAAAATCAGATTCATGTGAATAACAACATTAATTATTTCTCATTATGCGTAAATTTAAATAATTTTTGCAAAACAAAATAATTTACCTTTATTTGAGACAGGCAGTGGTGGCCGAGTGGTTAAGGCGTCTGACTAGAAATCAGATGGGATCTTCCCGCACAGGTTCGAATCCTGTCTCGTTTTCGGTTTATTTAGGGTAGTTTCAATGTCATGCCCATCCGGGATGTAGCCATCCCAAGGTAAAAGAAACTACAATAGCTATACACGCGGAAAGAGAGAGAAAATAGAAATTCACCGCGACACGTTTGAACAGAAAACACGCAGTGGTTTTTCTAATACAGGGGCGTTTTACATCGATGGAAAATGCCTTACAGACAACATAATATTGATACTTCAATCCAAGCACTAAGAGAAATTATATACAACTTTATTTACATTATATGCATTTCATAGTATGAAAATACTTGAGGCAGAGGTAACTAAGGAACGTTTTCATGAAACCTCCGTTACAATTTCCGAATTCTCAACGAGGCATTGGCTTTTCAATTTCGACTTTCGCGCTAGTTGCTCTTTTCGCTTCTGTTCCCAGTACGCTCTCATCTCCGACGTTTTCTGGTTTTCTTCGTCCATTTCCTGTACGTGTTTGTTAATCATCCACATATCAAAAATTAACTTTGAATCCTCAGCAGGATTAACCAGTCTTTTCTTTTTTCTGGATTTCGCAGTCATTTTCTCAATGTCCTTTTCATATTCCTTGACCATCACCCATTCCTCGAATGTTTTGACACGTGGGCTTGACATTCGACGTGACTGTTCTATTGCGCGTTTGAGTGACTCGGCTTCTATAATAGTTGCTCTTCTTATAAGTTCAATTCTATTGATTTTCTCCTTCTCATCAAGCCATTGCTCAAATGTCAGTCCACTCCTAAACTTTTTGGCTTCTGCGAAGGAGGATTCATCATCAGACATCATAGACATGTTAGTCTTCTCTTCCTCCTTTCTCCTCAGCCATTCCTCGTGCGTTAGTCCACTAACAATTTTTCGGACAGGCAAAGTTGGCTTGGGGTTTTCTGTTAGTCCGTCGTCGTCTTCCCTGCTTACGTCCGCTTTCTTTCGTTTCAGCCAATCCTCAAAGGTCATTCCATACTGGCTCCTGACGTCAGTAGAAGCTGACGTGTCACACACTGCAATGCTGTGTCTCTTGTCAGCTGCCTTCTTAGCAGCAAGCCATTTCTTAAACGCTGCAGAGTGTTCAGACACGTTGGATTTACGACGTGAAGAGCCGTCGTCACTCCCAGAATCACTGTTTGACCTTCTGACCAACAGTTTTCCCTCTGATTTTTTTCGTGTTAACCATTGTTCAAATGTTGGGATGCTTTCGCTTTCTCTTCGGCCATCTGGCGACTTGTCCCTTGTGTTTCCGTTAGTTAACAAGGATTTAGTCGTTTGAATACCGTTTTTCTCTTGCTCATACTGCCTCTCCTCTTTTATTTCAGCCTCATTCTCGTTTTTTGCATTATCTCTTAGCAAAGATTCGTTGTCTACTGTCGATACTACGATTTTAGGACACGAAGCGTAACTCCGTAAAGGTACGGCATCCTGAGGTAAGTCGTGGCTGTTATCCGTCAGTGGATCCTCATTCTCTTGCCACGCTGCCTCCGGTATTCTGTAAATAGAATCAGAAAGATTGTCAGGATGTTGGCCAGGGTTGATTAAGCTGAGTAAGGGAAGCAGCAGCTTCTTTCATTTCTGACTTGTGTCAGCTACTATCTTGGAGATGCAAGGAGTGGAGAGATTTAAAGAGCTCATTTACTTTCCAATATGCTCTGATCTCCCAGCTCCCACAGTTTTTTGTGCAGATTTTTGGTAGACGATTGTTCTTGTGACTTAGTTGTACAGAGTGTTCGGAAACGAAACAAATCATTGCCGCATGTGTTATGGATACATGTGTCTACAGCCCGACGAAATCAGGAAATCCATCAATTAGTTTATTAGCTTTATCTGGCACATTATTTTAACTGAACAATTTTTCCATTAGCAACATCTATTTCATAGATAATTGTATCTATTCTGAAGATGTTTATTTCTCCGTTTACACCTTTTCGTTCTGCCACGCCACAATTTTAACTACACAGTCTCTGGTGTTGATTGTGGTCACTACTGTTCAGAATTGCCATCTTGTATCCTTAAAATGACATGTTTTAATGCAACTACTGTTAAGTGACTTTGTCATACACATCGAATGGAGCTTCTGCTAACTGTTTTGGTTTGATCTGTAGATAGAAGTTAGAAGACAGTGTGGAGCGGCGCTGAGAGACTCTGTAGCCGTCTGTGAGTGGCTTGAATAAAGAGGTCGGTAAATGTTTTGGTTTGCGGGATTTCTCAAATATGGGAGGCCTAATAACCGAACCTGTTGGCTCTTTGCCTTAATCTAGCTCTGGTGTTGGTAAGGTAGGTAAATTTCTGATAATAACCAAGAGAGTACACATTTGGAACACGAATATGTAGGCAACCATGGCTTGTCCCAGTTACATTCTGAGAAAAGCATACGAAGTTAGTATCTCTCACCCTACGTGACTAGCTTTCTATAGCCTGCATAGTGGTGATTTTAAAGTCAGGGCTTAACACCTATAGGACAAGTACGTCTTTTCTTAAAAGAGAGCTAAGGTTCTCCTAAGCCTGAAAAACTGAGAAATCTCTACAAATTCGATTCGTAGCTGGATGTCCTGTCAGAGTCGCGCGACAAAGGATGTAATGTCAAGGGACCAATGAGACTCGATCTTAAAACAAAAGAACTAATGAAATTTGATGAAAAATACTCCGCAAAAACTAAAAATACTCTGAATTCTGATCTGATATTTCTGAACGAAATTTATTATTCTCTGTATCCATAACATCTCATAGCTTGAAGGGGGTTTTGAGGGAGATGTCTTAAAATTGAATCAAAAATCTGGACAACTAAGTCCGCTGTCATTTTCAGAAAGGCCAGATTCTCCTATCAAAAATTGTGAAAAGTAAATCGTACGTTTCATTCATCAGTTAATACGGAAGGCACTAATTACTGTTACGGTTTCATAGTAAGAAATAAATTGAAATATACCAATCCAAGAACCGTCAATTTGTTGCCGCACCTACCTGCTTAAAGAATGAAAACGAATCAAAATGCAAATTGATGGCAATGAATTACCTACACAACCATGATTATCACTAGAACGTGATATGATAAATTCATGAAACCTGTTTTGTAGATAAATAAGATATAAAATTCACGAAAGTTGTCATTTCTCTATCTTTTCCCAGCGCTTTTCACTTACTTCAACGGTGCATCATAACTGGACTATGCTATCGTTCAAAGCTGTGGGTTTTTTTCAGAAATGTTCAAACGACAGTATTTTCAATATCAACAACTTAGTATTACATTGATGTTAACAACAGAAACACACCTTGCTTTTTCTCTATCATTTATTGCGGTCAGATTTTCCCGTTGTGATACTTCAACTGGATTCTCTTCGAATTTATCTGTGACAAGATCTTGTTGCAAAGGTACCGGCTCTGC
>JAAAKM020006971.1:107218165-107229354 GCA_010016025.2 Alatinidae sp. Z8VKAUB7J3 | reverse complement strand
CCTGCTTTAAAGATACCAGTCCTGCGCTTTGGGGTTTAACTGCTGTTTTGTTTGAATTGTGATCAGATAACTTCTGAGCTGCAGAAAAACGTAGAAGTCGGGTATTCCTATAAGCCACTGAAGAATCCTTGTTGCGTTTCGGAGGCTCGGATCGAGTTCTCGTCAATTTGTTATTTCTTACGTCATCAATGATATGAGGGTTTAAGTCAGAACTTGCATATTTCATTAAAATTGATGCTAAACCATCCTCATCACTGACAGACAGATCACCAACTGATTTTCGGTTGTCACCTTGAAGAGTAAGCTCTGAAAGTTCTTGCGAATCAAGAGATATTTGACTCCCTCGTTTTGTTTCTCTAAGTTGCAGTGGACTAAAGTTCGTATAATGCCTCCCAATCTCCCTATCCAAAGACTGAGTAGAACTGCTTTTGGCTTCTCGTCGTGACACGTCGGGTAGGAAGACGTCCTGTGATAAGAAAGTTGTAGATAGCCATTATGAATTGCCGTAAGCATTTCTAAAGCGTTTCTAGCTTATATTGTGGGAACATGTGTCCCTCAGCACTTAAATTTATCTATCTTTCTTGCTAAATAATGTGGCTTTGGAATGACCATATTGTTGGGAGAGGGTAACATCATCATCGCCATCATCATCATCGTCATCATCATCATCATCATCATCATCACCATCATCATCATTGTCATCACTGTCATCATCACCATCCTCATCCTCATTGCCGTAATGAGGTTATCTCTGCTCTTAGGTATAGATGAGCACATCTCAGGTGCTACTTTAAAATTTTCCAAATTTTGTGCTTGAAAATAATGTTTAACAGCTGGTGTCGAATCAATCGACAACAGTGTCCATTTCACAATGCACCGAAAACATTTACTAGTAATCAACTACCAAAAAGCTTACATCATCCCACGATACTGGATCCTCCACTAATTGTAGGTTCCATGCTCCTTTCTTTGCAAGTACAGGGAGATGAATTCCTCCAGTAGAGTCCGGTCGTTTTGTATGTGACAACTTGTTTTCTAATATGCTAGAATGAATGAAAGATATATTGTTACTATTAAGAACAGTTAATAACCTGTTGAATAGACGCAACACAAGAATATCTTCTTTAAAGGTTCATGAGGAGGGAGGCGTGAGTTTTATAAACATCAACATGCGTTAAGGCAGTTGAGTAAAATGGTAAGTTATAGCTAGTATGAAGATTTAGTTCCAGTGTCAATATGAATACAAATTTCCCCTCCCTTGTGTGTTCTGAGCAGGCTTGGCGGGAATCGTACAAGGGACAGAGTTGTATAGAACTATTGTCAGCGGCAACCTCGTAATGAATACAGCGACATTTGATACGCTTTGTCACTATTACAGAGAAACAGTTTTATCTTTTAACTTGGACTTTACTTTTAAAAAGACTTTAATGGAAATTGGAACGTAATTGGTACCAGTGTCAGGATTTTCTTGTTTTAGAACCTTAGAAATATAAAATGATATGAAAGAGAAAGGAAATCTGCGAGACGTTGCTGCCTTACTTAAATTAAACACAAAAAATCTTATAGTCGGAGAATTTTGAAACTGATTTTTTAATGTAAATAGATAGAATTAAGAGCAATGAGGCAGAGGAAGCATTGTGATGAACTGAGGACAGGGGATAATCAAACATAGCAGCAAGGTTTATCATTACCAGTAAAGAAACTTACTTAACACATACTGGATCTAAACCATATCGTTATATTGGCAATGGCAGCATACATGCATTTGATGCATTTAATTTTGCGGCCTATATGATGGGTTTTAATATTAATCTTAATATTATATGCATGTAAGTTAAAAAAATTTCCGACCAATTTGCAGACCTCTCCTGCGTTTTGTTTGTCAAGGAGAACAATGAGTCAAGAGAAAAGAAAACTAAATTATTGAAAACATATTATCTTTTTAGAGACTCTTTTATGTTTACTAGAAATAGGCTAAACTGGTTTCAATCACCTTACACTTGTAAATTTAAACAGCATAGAAACTGGAGCAGTTTCTACTTTGGATGAGCTCTCCTCAGTCAGCTACCTTCAGGTCTGTCATCAAGCATCCTGGCGTAGAAGTTCCGTTAATCAGAGCTCTGATGTGACCATTTGGACGAAAACGATTTCAAGTGGTACATCATTAGGAGTTGTATTGTTTTAATGCTTTAATAACACTAAAAGGTTAAATTATTTGGAAGGAATATTTCAAGTTGAATACATTTGGGGTTGTTAGAGTAGGTGTGCTGTCAATAGGAACACATCATGGTGATTATTAACAAAATTCAGCTGATGTACAGAAGGGATTGATACTTCAATTATCAGGTCACCGTCTGGGTAAACGAACTTAAAGTGTCAACCTGTATATAGAGAAAATAAATACCCCAACCATATCATAAAATTCACGGAGAGAGGAGGAAATGTGTAGGATAGAATCGGGTACGCCATCGCTTTACTGAAATATAATGATAACGGGGTTGAAAACTAAACACAGAGGCAAGAGATCTCGGATTTAAAGCATGTTTTCTTCAATTCCACAAAGGGACTCACATTTCTGCTAAATTGTATACAAGTTTGTAGCTTAAAATATAATGCAATTTTCTGTTGTCCATTTAATCATAGATCGTGACTTAATTTTCTGTAGATATAAGATTAGATTTTCAGGCGCTCTAGAAAGAGTTTAGATTAACTTTATTGTGTCATGGGCTGAAGTTGATGAGAGCACTTAGTTGTATCAGTGTAAAGCTCATCTAATCAGCTTAGATTTCCATACTAGTCATTATCGTTTGCAGTCTTTATGTCGATGGATTCTCAAGTCTGTTTTGACGTATAAGTTTTGACGTATAAGTGTTTAGAAGAACGGTCAGCTAAGCAACGTGCGGACCACATATTAAGAAAAGTGGCCGACAAAAGTACAATAAATTACTTATCAAGGCGTATGTTATTACCATTTCTAGCATGACAGAGTCTTATATTGTTAGGCATTCCAAACAGGAGTACAGTTCATCCCATAGATGCTATTACTTGCAAGTTCATGAGTTTATCCGATGGCCCTTTGGAAGTCCCATTTTTCCCAAATGATAGGGTTGAGCCTCTAAGACTAATAGTTACCAAAGGCTCCAAGGACTGGAGTCAAATTGAAGTAGATTGTTGTCAAAGCAAATTCTTAAGCCACTTGACCACACCCGAAAATCGTATTTGGGAGATTTATATCTCGTTGAATCATGTTGGCCAAAAAGATAAACGCAATGGGATTCGAATAGATTGGAAATCACCTCATTCGCGGCACAATGTCATTGGCAAAACTCACCGGCCTGGCTTCTTCAGCAATCGTTGATCCGGCCAACCAACCAATCGCCGCGAAAAACAAGCCGATCCGCAGCGCCGAAACCACCATGGTGGCCGGCCGATTTGGATCAAGCCAGGATATGAAACAGCGGCGATCGTTGCGGTTATTTTTAACAAGGTACCCAATGTCGCAATCACCTTTCGCGAGGGAGCAAAGGACGTGGATAATAAATTGCTGGAGGTTGCTCAGGTCTATCGGATCCCGTTCCGGCGGACGCTGCGGCTGGTCTATTTGCCCCAGTTATATCCCTATCTGCTGGCGGCTTCGCGCAGCGGTCTGGCGTTGATATGGAAAATCGTTTTGGTTGTTGAGCTGATCGGTTGTAGTGACGGTATTGGTTTCCAACTGGGAATATTTTTTCAGTTTTTCGATATTACCAGTATCCTTGCCTATACCGTTGCCTTCGCGGCCGTTGTTTATATGATTGAAGGTCTGCTGATCAGACCCTGGGAAAAATCGGTCATGAGGTGGCGAACGTGATTGATGTGGCGATAGAAAATAAAACGTTTCCCGGCGCCGGCACGGTCATTTCAGAATTAAGCTTTTCCATCAATGCCGGCGAACTGGTGACCCTGATCGGCCCTTCCGGAGCGGGTAAAAGTACGCTATTGAATCTTATCTGTGGACTGGATCAGGCCTTCGCCGGTCAAATAAAAGCCCGGACCTGCGAGGGTGGCAGGGCCCGAATCGGTTTGATGTTCCAGGAACCCCGGTTGATGCCGTGGTTAACGATCGCCGAGAATGTGAATCTGGTTGCCGATAACCCTTCACATAGCCGAACACGCACGCAGGCCCTGTTGGAAATGGTGGGTTTGGCGGACTGTGCCGACCGGTACCCCGGTCACCTTTCCGGTGGTATGAAAAAACGGGCGGCGCTGGCCAGAGCCTTCATGCCCGAGCCTGATATTCTGCTGATGGATGAGCCCTTCGCGTCATTGGATGCGCCGTCTGCGGAGGAATTGCGGGGTAAATTGCTTGCGCTGTGGCAGGAGCAAAATACCACCGTTCTTTATGTGACCCACAGCCTGAAGGAAGCAATATCCCTGTCGGACAGGATTTTGTTTTTATCCAACAAGCCGATGGGCCTGGTGCTGCAGAAACCTGTTGATATTGATCGTCCCCGCGCCATCGGCGGCGAGAAGGTGACGGCCTTTCATCAACGGTTGTTGACGCAGCACCCGGAATTGCTGGCGGGGTATGCCACCCTTGAAAAAGATTTGGAGTCCGCCGGGGTAGAGGCATAGACTGTATAATCTCCTCAGGAGCACCGGTAAAGATCAGGGGAACAGGCAAATGAGTACTCAGAATTTGAAATTGAAAACTATGCCGGAACCGCCCGCCGGCATTCTGAAGGCGGGCTCGGAACAACAGGATGCAGCCCTTGCCGCGCGGGAGATTCATAACCATCTGGCGCATGGGAATCCGGCCTGCGTCGTGTTCTATTGTTGTGCTGATTACCAGCTGGATGTTTTGTCCCGCGAGCTGTCGAGCCTGTTCGGGGATACCAAAGTCATCGGCTGCACTTCAGCGGGTGAAATCACACCCTTCGGGTGCAGAAAAAACTCCATTACGGCCTTTAGCCTGCCGCGGCGCCAATTTGCGGTGGAAACCGTGTTAATTAAAAACCTCGCGGCTTTTTCGATGCAGGAATCTGAAGTGCTGGTGAGCGGCATGATACAACGGCTGAAGGATCAGGCGGTCGCTCCCCTGGAGAAGCACAGCTTTGCATTATCGCTGTTGGACGGCATGTCAATCAGGGAGGAACTGGTACTTAACGCCCTGAGTACGGCGTTGCAGGAAATACCACTGGTTGGCGGGTCCGCCGGCGATAACCTGCATTTTGTGGATACTCACGTCTATTACTCGGGCGAGTTCCACAGTAATGCAGCCGTGATGACGCTGGTTAATACCACCTGCCCATTCACCGTATTCAGTGATCATCACCTGGCGCCGGCGATGGAAAAGCTGGTGGTTACCCGGGCCGACCCCTATAAAAGAGTGGTACATGAGTTTAATGCCGAGCCTGCGGCAGAGGAATATTGCCGAATCAACGGTTTGGCGGTGCCTGACCTCACGCCGGAAACCTTTGCGTTGTATCCATTGGCAGTCCAGTTTAGTGAGGACCTCTACATTCGTTCTATTCAACAGCTGAACGATGACCTGAGCCTGACTTTTTTCTGTGCAATTGATGTTGGCATTGTACTGACGAAAATGAAATCGACCGGACTGCTGCCGCATACCAAAACCATATTCTCCGGTATTACCGAAGCGATCGGCAGGCCGCAGCTTGTCATCGGCTACGACTGTATCCATCGTAAAATTGAGCTCGATGAGTTTGACCTGGGCAAATCCATGTCAGATCTATACTGCCGTCACAATGTGATTGGCTTTAACACCTATGGAGAGCAGAGCAACGGCATGCATTTGAACCATACCTTTACCGGCGTGGCCATTGGCTCTGCAGATCATGAAGCGCCTTAAATCGACGGCCGACAGCCTGATTGGCGGGCATCCATCCTCGGCTCCTTCAGCGGAGGATTACGAAAAATTACGTCGCGAAAATGAAAAGCTGAAAAAGATCAACCAGGTACTGATGCAACGGGTTGAAATGGGTTGGGGCAATCACAGCGACGCGTACCGGTCCTTCGAAAATGCGGCCTTACTTGCTGACAAGGTTAAGGAGCGGACCTTCAAACTACAACAAACGCTGCACCGTCTGGAGGAATCAAACGAGCAGCTGGCCCAGGCGCAATCCGAATCTGAACAGGCGAGACAGCGATTAGTCGATGCGATTGAAAGTATCTCGGAATCCTTCGTGCTGTTTGATGCCGAGCGGCGGATGCTGCTGGCTAACAGCCGCTTTTGCGAATTCTGGAGCACCACGCCGGCGACCTTCAAAATCGGGGTGTCCACGCTGCAGGATATTACCCGTAACGCCGTGAAGATAGGCCTGATTGACCCGGATTCAAAGATCCACAAAAAAATAGGCCGTGACCCCGATCAGCTGACCCAGGCCATATTCCGGCTCAACAACGGGCGTTGGATACAGATGTCGGAACGTCCTACGGCGGACGGTGGCCTGGTGGTGATTTACACCGATATTACAACGATCAAGGAAAGTGAAAAATTACGCCGGGAACAGGAGCTTGCCGAGCAGGCGCTTATTCTGCAATCAACGTTGGAAAATATGTCGGAGGGCGTTGCACTGGTTAACGAGGGGCAGAAACTGGAGTCCTGGAACCGCCGGTTTATTGAACTGTCCGGCCTGGACAGGGAGCGGGTGACACGGGGCGCCGACTTCCAGAACCTGCTGTCGGACAGCGAACTCAGCCAATATCCGGTACCGGAGAAAGTAGCAACCTACGACCGTGGTACCGCGATTTATGAATTCGAAAAAACCCTGCAGAGCGGCCGGGTACTGGTGATCAAGCGCCATGTAATACCGGGCGGCGGGTTTTTAAATACTTATACCGATATTACCGAGCGGAGCAGGAATGAAGAGGCGCTGCGCGAAAGCGAGCAGCGAATCCGCCTGATTACCGATGCCATGCCGGCCCTGATCTCCTACGTTAACCGGGATATGTGTTATGAATTTGCAAACCGGTCCTTTGAGGACTGGTTTAACCGCCCGCGCTCGGCGATTATCGGTAAACATCTGCGGGAGGTGCTGGGAGAGACGGAATATGGTCATCACCGGGGGTATATTGACCGGGCGATGGGCGGGCAGACGGTCAATTTTGAGATGGAGCAATCCGAGCAGGTAAAAAACCCGCGGATTTCGAACAAAACCTATATACCGCATTTTGACAGCGCTCAAAATGTGATTGGTTTTTTTGCCCTGGAGCAGGACATTACCGAGCAACGGCGGACAGCAAAAGCGTTGCAGCACGCCTATGATTATATGGAGCTGCGGGTCAATAAGCGGACCAAGAAAATCTCTGAAATCAATCAGCAGCTAAGGAATGAAATTGATGAGCGTTTGTTAGCAGAATCCAGCCTGATGGAGGCCAAGCGGGAGGCTGATTTGGCCAATGAATCAAAGACCAAGTTTTTAGCCGTCACCAGTCACGATCTGTTACAACCCATGAATGCAGCGCGGCTTTTTGCAACGGCGTTGTCGGAACAAAAATTGTCGTCGGAGGCGAGTAAGCTGGTGAGTTCCCTGAGCTATTCGCTGGAGAACGTGGAGTCCCTGATCAGTGCCCTGGTGGATATTTCCAAATTGGAAGCGGGTGTGGTGGAATCGGCGCCCGATGTTTTTATGATCGATGATCTGCTCAATAACCTGACCAATGAATTCAGGCCGCAGGCAGAGAAAAACGGGCTGTATTTTCGCTATTTCAAATCCAGTGCTGCGGTTCGCTCCGATAGCCAGTTGTTGGCGCGAATATTGAGGAACCTGCTGACCAATGCGATTCGCTATACCGCCGATGGCGGCATTTTGGTTGGCGCCCGCCGCCGTGAAGCGGGGCTTGAAATACAGGTCTGGGATACCGGAGTGGGGATTCCCGAGGATCAGTTGAAAGCCATATTTCAGGAGTTTAAGCGAATTGATGCCCGGGAAAAAAGGCATGATAAGGGGCTCGGTTTGGGCCTGGCAATTGTTGACCGGCTGTCCGGTGTGATGGGGCACAGGATTAAGGCTTCGTCCCGTTTGGGTAAAGGCTCCTGCTTTTCAGTCCTTGTGCCCTATGGTAGCGATCCGGCTAAGAGGGCACGCAGTTCAGGGTTTGAAGTTGATGCGCTTGGGGATTCCATCAGCGGGGCGCAGGTGCTGGTCATCGACGACGATGCGGAAATATGTGAGGGCATGCAGTTGTTATTGACAGGTTGGGGTTGTAAGGTCAGTTGCGTCCGGACTTTGGACCAGGTGCGCGAATTGGCGTCGCTTGCAGGCCCTGTGCCGCAGCTGATAATTGCCGATTATCAACTGGACGACGGGGCGACGGGAATTGAAGCGATCGAACTGCTCAACGGCAGCGTACCTGCTACCGTACCGGTGGTCATGATTACTGCCAATTACACAAACAAACTAAGGCAGCAGGTGCGGGAGCGGGGGTATTCGTTGCTCAACAAACCGATTAAGCCACTAAAACTGAAAGCGGTGATGGCGAACCTGTTGTCAGCTTAGCGATGAGATAGTGGAACTATCGATGCAGGTATTGGTTGAAATCGATACTTGCCGCACACAACACGGCCTGAATTCGGTTGTGTACTTCCAGTTTGCGCAAAATCGCTGATACATGCGCCTTAACCGTGGTTTCCGCAATATTGAGTTCATAGGCAATTTTTTTATTGGACTCCCCCTTTGCCATCCGTTCGAATACCAGTAGTTGACGCCGGGTTAAGGAGGCAACCAGCTTCGGGTCCAGTTGGGATGTTTGCTGGTTATCGGTTTTGTTGTCCGGGGAACTTCTGATGACGTCGGGCGGTAAATAAACCTGGCCTTCCAGGATCTGCTGGAGCGCTTCGGCTATCTGGGCACTACCGGAGGACTTGGTTATAAAACCGACGGCGCCGTAGGTTACCGCCTGTAGCACGATACTTTTATTGTCTTCGGCGGAGACGATGACGACCGGGATTTCCGGATAGGCGTTACGCAGTTGAATGATGCCGTTCAACCCGTCCATGCCCGGCATATTGAGATCCAGTAAAATAAGGTCCAGCTCAGGATGGTCCCCCGCAATTTTCATTGTGGATTCGAGGTCTTCGCTGGCGAAGGTGATAGAACCCGGAAAGTTTTGCGTCAGGACACCGGTGATGGCGTCTCTGAATAACGGGTGGTCGTCGGCAATCAGAATATGATGCATAGTAAATATTACTTCAGCCATGCGTGATGGAGGGAGAACATCGGTGTGTTCGAATATACCGTAAAAGGGGGCTGACTGTTAACTACTAAATTGATCATGGTTCAGCCCCCGGGGTTCGTCCTGTTTGCGGCGCGCCTCGGATCGTAGCCCAATATTGCGCCGGTCAGTAGTAGCAGGGTCACCGCTGAAGTTATCAGAAGCGCGGTGCCGTTATAACTGGTATAGAGGGAAAAGCGTATGAGTTCGACCGCGTGGGTGAAGGGATTGAACAGGCAGACCTGGTAGAGCAGTTCGCTCGATTCCCTCATTTTCCACAGCGGGTACAGTGCCGATGACAGAAAGAACATCGGGAAAACCACAAAATTCATGATACCGGCAAAGTTTTCCAATTGCCGGATTAGCGAAGACAGCAGTAACCCGAGGGCTCCAAGCATGAGCGCACAGAGCAGGAGGGCTGGGAGTAACCACAGGTAACCTGCCGGTGGTGCGGTCACATCAAAAAGTACCGCGACCAGCAGGAAGGCGTAGACCTGTATCGCCGATACAAGCGAACCGGATACCAGCTTGCAGATCAACAGGTAGGCTCGCGGCAGAGGGCTGGTCAACAGCACCTTCATGCTACCCATTTCCCGGTCATATACCATCGACAGGGAGCTTTGCATACCGTTAAACAGGAGGATAATCCCCACCAACCCGGGTGTGATGTAGACCTCATAGGTGATGTAAGTGTCGTAGGGCGGAATGATGGCTATACCCAGGGCTGCGCGAAACCCCGCGGCAAATACCGCCAGCCAAAGAAGCGGCCGTACCAACGAGCTGATGAAGCGTGCGCGCTGCTGTATGAAGCGGTACTGCACCCGCCTTAAAATACCCAGAAAACAATGGTCATAGGCGGCGAGACTCATGGCTTCATTCTTCTGTTAACATTGTAAGAAAAGACCTCTTTAAATGCTTAGAATCACAACAAGGTTATAGCTTTTGTCTTTGTCTATCGAACAAAACTGCGAACATCGAGATAAAAGGAAGGTGCAAATTGCGTAGGCGAACGACTTTCATATCAATATCGAACATAACAAGCGTTTCGACATCTTGGAAGCAGAGACACGAAGTAAAACTTCGTGAATCGGAAGAGGAAATGGTTTAGCTTGATTCAAAATAGTGCTTTTGGTACTAAAAGTTAGTCTGAGAATTTTCACAGCCCGCGAAAATCTGGGTACTTGACGAGGGAATTTCAGCTACATACTTAATACCTGCTGTTGAAAGGAAGCTTTTAATCAAGAAGTTATCAACCAAGTAGGTATGAACTCATTTAGATAAGATGATGTTGTAGATTAACCTTCTTCCATTTAGGGAAACTTCATGGCATTCAGTTGATGTAGGTATTTGGTTAGAAATATCAATCACTTTCGGGAGTTACGCCACCATGGTTAACATGGATGTGATGAAATTACTGAGAGATTAGTGGGCTATAATTCGCGCAAGTACGTTGTAAACAGACGAACAGTAGCGATAATATACCCTTGAGAGTTGAATGATATACCTTTATGAGGGGATTTTAGAATCTATAACTTGCTTTGTAGCACGAAAAGGCCAGTAAAATTGGAAAAAGATGATAAAAAAGATAGGAGAGCACTTGCGTTTTGAACGATGATAAATATTGTTTAGAACCTTCAACTACAATAATGCAAATGCTCAACCGATTCCCTATGACTCACGCTCTATTGCTCTCTCAATACAATGTCGGTGGTAATAAGCCTACACTATTGAGCAGGTAGTAGTTGTTTCAAGCATAATTACAGGCTGGTACGGTTTATTCGCCGGCGGCAAACCTGGGTTGAGCTGAACAATCCTTTTATAATGTTCGTACTAGAGATTTCTAAGCAGCCTAGAAGCACCCATTCTTAATGTGCTGTTTTGATTTTTAAGAACGCATGACCGATGGGCAAAGTAAGATCATTGAGCGAGCTTTTCTGACTTTGAGTGGGCTGTTCTAGTTTAGGATGGCTGTT
>JAAAKM020006971.1:107135496-107195427 GCA_010016025.2 Alatinidae sp. Z8VKAUB7J3 | reverse complement strand
ATTAAGGGTAAGGACGAACGTTGTAGGAGTAAGGATATTGATCAAGGATGTTCAGTAACTGTAAGGACAAAGGATGCTCAGTGAGGGTAAGGACTAGGGATGATCATTAAGAGTAAGGACGGAGGTAATAGGACTTAAGGGTGATTACAAAATTATTTGACTCTTATCAGACTTTTAGACGTCTAAGGCAAATAATATTTAACAATACCTTGCTAATAAAATTGTTACGAAATGTCCTTTGCCGCAGAAACCATAGGGAACCAGCCCATTTGCAAACCCATGTGCTCTCAAGGAAAAAACTTGACGATCCATTCATTAAGAAAAATTAACGTGTGTTAAAATTTCTTCACTTAAGGCCATGACCTTGGCAAGACTTATTGAGACACTTTGCGACTGCAATGATTCTCTTCGAATCTTCCTCGTGTTTCCTCCCAATCAAAATATTCACCATTTTCAGAGCATGGAGAAACATGGTTAGCAAATAATTAAAAATAGGCACTTACAGTGCTATTAAACTCTCTGCACGCTTTCTATTGTCAAATTTTTCATCAAAAATTCATAAGAAATAACAAATAGCTTGGCCAACTGCTTTTGATCGGCGGTGAAATGCAGCCAAGTTCGGGCTAAAAGGGCAATGAAGATAGTTATTTTTGCAGAATATGCCGTCACGATATTTACAATGCGCACCCTTCTCCATTGTCCTACTGATGAATTTCAGACATTGATTTGCCAACCGATGATGGAACTATGCCCTGTCAAATACTCCAAGGTATTAAACAGTAAAAACTTGATGTTTCGTGATTGTTCTGTATACCGTATTTCCTCTTATTAGCACCTGGCCTCAAATTCGCGCCGCACTCTGATAAGCGCCACGCCTTGAAGTAAAATTATTTTATTAGCGCCGCCATCTAATTAGCGCCTCCCCTCTAATAAGCGCCGCACCTAGACAAAGTGGCGCGAATTAAAAAAGGGGGCAAAACTATACAAAAGGATAATTATATAATAAAAGACGTTTCTCAAGCTTCTGAATTATCTTTTATCTTTCATAAACCAGACAAATTTCTTTTGCGAACTCAGGCTCATAATCATTTTGAATTTTTTATAAGCACCGCCCTCTAATTAGCGCAGTAAATTGTTGAATTTCAGAAATTTGGTATTATTTTGCACAAGTTGCAATTAAGCTATAGATATAGGTAAATTGCCCAAATTTAAGAATGATACCTTGAGTGGTTTTTGAGATATAAGGTTTTATGAGTTTTCATCGAGCCTGGTGTTGTTCTTAAATTGTTCTTAATGTTTTGAAAATCTGAGCCTCAATGTTCTTACTAAATTTGTTCTTACTAAAAAGTGTAATAGAGTACTGCTGAGTTAAGGGAATATATTGTTCTTCTTGACGGTAAGGGGAAGGGGTCTAAGAGTAAGAAAGTTGTTACTACGTCATAAATGCATGGTCACTCATAAAATCCAAACATTTGGAGAAAAGAGAAATATGGGTGGCCTAATGGATATGGCATTGACCTAGAACCAGACTGTTGTAGGTTCTATCCCGATGTTTGTTACCTCGGTGTGACCTTGAGTAAGTCACTTTATCTCAAATTGCTCACTCATGCAGGTGTAGCGAGTCGCATGCGTAGACGCAAGCTATTAGAAAGAGCACTTTGTGCTTCACCTTCATGAGAAGGATGAATTAAAAGAAAAAAAGAAAAGAGAAAGAAATATGCAATCAGAGTTCTTTGTTAAACTTAAAGGAAATGAAATACACGAGCATCTACAAAGAACGTAGAGACACGTCTATTTCGGAAAAGAAAAAGAATAAAGAATTGCTTAGTCGGAGAACTATTCACTCAGAAAAACAATTCTCTCAATATCAAACGTTGGAGATATACAACTATTGCTACCTGTTTTGTGAGTTTCGTCACTAAACAAGAAGAAATAGTGGTGCTGAAGATAAGTTAAAACAATAATTTCTTTCGAGCTCCCGTTTAACCTAGAATTTAAAGATTTTTAGCTGGGCATGTACGAAAACACGAAAGAAGAGCAGTTGAGAGTTGGACCACATGCAACAAGGACTGATTACAAATTGATTGTACAGAATTCAATAACACACACTGTTCTCCTTCCTCGTTGTACACTTTTTTAAAATTAAGAACCAGGTAATTTGTGCCGAGGCTCAGTGTTTTGATCTTTTCGTTTGCAATCAGGCTCATTTGTTCTTATTTTGTTCTTATGACAGCTGTCTCTTGTGCGTAAACGAGTTGGGGGTCTGTATGAAAATGGTTGGTTTGACAAGGAAATCATGTACTGTAACAACAAACTCGGAGAGTACAACATTTCATTCAGCGACAGTTCATTGGACTATATAAGAGTCGAAGCCATTGATGGCGTTGAACTAATTTTGGTTTAAATCACTGCCAAACAAATTATGTTTTTATGGGTTTTCATCGAGCCTGGTGTTGTTCTTAAATTGTTCTTAATGTTTTGAAAATCTGAGCCTCAATGTTCTTACTAAATTTGTTCTTACTAAAAACATAGTGTAGTGTATGCAGGTCTTTGAATATCTTGCTACTGTAAAATTCATTTCCCCTTTTCCTGGTAAGGATAGTTTTAACAAATTTGGTCTCTTATTCGTGAAAATTTACCCTATCTGCTTATACACCACTACAATATCCTTGATCTCAAATCTGCCTTGATATTATTCTTAGCTTAATAATCCCAGCATCACTGGACGTTTTATCTCCCCTTACATTCCATTGTCAGAGATAGGTATTTGAGCACTGCTGTGATGTAAAGTGGATAGCTTAAGAATGTCTTGAAATGGCACATAAAGATAACAAAAATCTATCGTATCGTTGATCCCTCTTCACAATACATAAACAGAAATAGATATCAAGGGGAATAGAAATTTGAGGTACGATTTCAATTGTTTGAGATGTGGGGGTGGCACGTGCAATTTCTTTTCACTCTACTCTGATAACACCAGAGACATACCAAATTCAGTACACTGTAATCCGATTAGAGTGAATTTGGATCTACAGTTAGTATCTCGTTTACAACACACGTCTGATTTTGGCTAGAGCCTCCAACATGACATGTAATAATAGACATACCTACGTAGCGAACTACTCAGCGTGCTGCTCAAAGCAAGCTGCTCAGCCTGCTATTGGGGAGAGTTAATCAACGTGCAAAGTGATATATTATTGACGCACAGGCCCCTAGCCACGGGGGTGTGTGGGGTTTAGTTATTTGATTTCTTATAGGCCCACCAAATTCTCCTGTCAGGATTAAATGTTTATAGGCTTTCCTTTAGGAGGATTTGCTTTTAATTGGACTTTTAGCACTTAAACCCTAGCACATAATGCAGTAAAATATTCTATTTAATTTTTGAACGGCCTCAAATTTTCTCCTAAAATTGAAGGGGAGATCAGCAGGTTGCATCAGAAGAAAAATGTTTTAAAATCAAAAAGTGAAAGAACAGCTACACTTATCACAATACATAACAAGGTACAAACCCCAAATAGAAAGAAATAATCCTTTGATTCTCCATAATATACTGCCATTACCTTATAGGTTCCTCGCAAATATAAAGAATGTCAAAGTTCAAAAAAATGCACATCTATAAATGATGTATTTTCATAAAATACCCTTAGTACAAAGACATTTTATATACACATTACATTATTTTACCAATATTAGGCAACCAAATTTATTTATCACTGTAGGTAAGCATTTCAAACATCAAGCATTACACTTTCGGTCTGTTAAAGTGCTCTAGCCATTCCCTATCTATCTGTATCCAACCCACTTACTACTTGCAGACCCCTAATGACACTGCATACTTAGCACTAAGGTAGGTATTAAAAATAAGGATAGGATTTTATTGTGCCTCGAAATAAGGACTAACAAAAGGAGCACATACAATCATAATTTATGTCAATGTAAATCTGAAGTAATCTCAATGTTTTAAAATATATGACTGGAGATTTGCTGTGTGCCACAGTAAACTGTGAAACAATAGGTCACAAAACAAATGTGTAGAACTCTTAACTTAGATAGTCACTAAAGTAACAAAAGTGTTAATGTACCCCCTGAAATACACACCCCAAAAGCTCCTAAACAGATTCACACAAAAATACACTAGATCACTGAGATGGTAATTATTAAAGTAACTTGTTACAATACATCACAAACCTCCAAATCTTCAGGATAATATGAACTGAAGTCAACTATGGCATCATAGACTTCTGTATCTAACAAGGATGGGCATGATTCCATAATATTGGCTGCTCTGTCACATACAATATGCTGAACATAAGGCTTAATTCTCTCCTCTGCATCCCAATACCAGTTTCCCCTATTGACAATTGTACAATCTACTCCATTGTTAAGAAATTGAACAACTGTTTCACTTCCAAGCATCCCATTCCCTCCAAAGATAAGCACCTTTGTTCCATAAGCCAGTTCCAAACAAATGATTGCAACATGTGCTGTGATAAGAGCTTTTCTTGTTAACATTATTTACTGGAGTTTTGAACTCTAAAACACTCTAAAAAATTCAAATATATAACCAATTAAATTATGTTAGTGAAAAAAGTTTTAATATTGTCTGCTTTATATTTCACCTTGTTGGCAAAGCATTTAGATGGTGGAGTTTGGCCTCACACTTTGTAAAGTGTCACTAAATTGGGTTCAGGAAGCATTCATCAACAAGCCTCAAAGTACCTGTAGTCTGTAATTTTTTGCATGCAACACCCTATCCTTTATCAAATATGTTAACTTGGTTTCCATTCCACAATATTGGGGGCCAATGTCACTGGATACTGCAGGGCTTCAT
Source organism: Alatinidae sp. Z8VKAUB7J3 (assembly GCA_010016025.2). Classification (NCBI taxonomy): domain Eukaryota; kingdom Metazoa; phylum Cnidaria; class Cubozoa; order Carybdeida; family Alatinidae; species Alatinidae sp. Z8VKAUB7J3. Next base: position 107,190,596 of record JAAAKM020006971.1, on the reverse strand, counting down.
ATACTACAATCATGAATTCATTTCTTTAAAACTACCCTGAGGAGAACACATGTCTATGTAAACTAGATAGCGAGTTTTTAAAATTATTTTTAGCTCATGGAGCTTTGTAGCCAAAAATTCTTAAAACCCATTCAACCATATCATATTTAATACGTTTATACTCTTCTATCATTGAACCAAAAAAGTAAAGTGTCAGAGTTCTTTTACTGCTGACACTAACCATGTCCTTTGGATTGAAATATCCCACAATGTGTAAGGTCAGAGACTACTAAATGGAGATGAAACTACTATCTAAGACAGTGTTTTCAACCTTTTCTGAGCTATGATGGATTAAGTTTGAAAATTTTCACAACACACCACCAACAAAAACTATACAGCATAGGCCTACCATAGAACCATAACAGCAATATAGTCTCTCATATTTTTTAGATTTACTTAGTATAAAATGTGAGGCCTCTTTGAATTCACATAAAAATGATGTTCAGGCAGTAATTAAAAGAAGAATCATACAGAGCTCATTATCCAGTGCTTTACATCTCTCCCTATTACTAAAGAAGCCCAGCTTATGTAGGTACTCTTAAATGTCTAATAAAGGGGATCGGGTCTGGGTAATTGGGAGGGCTGGAAATATTTCCAAAAGTTAATATACAACGAAGTCTCAATAAAAACAGGTGATGAAATTTCAAAAAACTCTTCAAATGTCTATAGAACCAGAGAGGTTAAATGAATTCTGGCCAACTTGAACACATAGAACCTTTACATAAAATTAAAATAATAAACAATACATGGAATGGTTCTTGTAAACTATGGTGGTTGAGGGGAAAATATATCATATAGTTTCCCAAAATACCAAACCCTTAGTAGCAAGCAAAACTTTCTACAGAGTGAGCAGAAAAGCTTGGCTTAAAATATTGTCTCAGTGCAGATAATACTTCCTGCTCCAATGAACTTAGGTTCTTTCCCACGAAGGTCGATTAGTGTCAGATCTTGTTGTTACAATTGAATGAAATCTATATATTTGATATGTGCTGGTAACTTACCACTAGGTTTTATTTTCGCCTTGAGGTTGGGGTTACGAGAAATGGTTACATAACTTTGGTTTTCATGCAACTACTAAAAGATAATTTAACCCACCACTGTTTTGCCAAACAATTTTGCATGATCATTTCCTGAATATTGCCAGGTTATTGATTGGAGTAAATCCTTGGAAACTTTTTGCTTTAGAAACCTGAGCAAATCCCCCATCCCTTATATCTGCTAAAATAAAGTGCATCCCATGACCCTATAAAACAGCTCCTGCATAGGATAGAGTATATATATAATGTCCTCTTCACAATTCAGATGTTTTAAGCAGTTCAGAAGTCCATACTGTCACAACAAGGAATTGCAAATCTTGTGGACAAGATACTTTTGCTTATAACCCTAAATAGCGGGAAAGGCAGTTTAAAATCAGAAAAGTAATGCATCTGAATTCATTCTTGTAGGATGATTTCCCAAAGAATGACTCTTGATTAATACCAACCTATTCCCCTCTGTTTCAGATATACTTCTAAAAAGAGTACAGTTACATTCCTTACAGTTACATTCATTATATACTTTCCTTAAATCAAGTTAACAGCTATTTTAGAGCGGTTTATTAAGTCTTGCACGCACACAGTATAGGTGTTCTTGGCTGGATGCCCTTCAGCAGGCCCACTAACTGTCGGTTAGCATGCTTGTCCTGCTACACTATATAATTTATCATCCTTTTATAGCTTATAGATACTCTCTTAACCCCGTATGTGTAAGTATTCACGTCTTGATCCGAGATTTCGTTCGCGAATGCGTATTTTCCATTTGGCTTAGCATCGTCGATTGTGGTAGGCCTACTGCACTAATACAGCAGTCAATATCCAATTTAGCCTATAGGTCTAACCCTCCTTTATGCTTGTAAACTAGACTACTGTTTGAAGCCTAGGATTAAAGGATGTTATTCTGTTGACTCTTTAATGAAGCAAACATAAAACAGTCTAAGTTACTGAGCAGTACTAGGCCTTTATTATAGATGAGTAAATCTGCGTTGTAGGCCTATTCTACTAGTACTACGTTATATGATTCCATACGGCCTTTGGCTTATGAGCATATTTATTATATATACGTCTAGACTATATTTAAATTAGGCCTACTACCTCGCTGCGTTACTTCCGATCCGAAGCCTAATTAAGCAACAAATTACTTCTCAAAGAAGACGTGCCGTTAACGTTCCATTTAAATTTAACATTTACCTGCCATCCGCTACTTTGTACTAAACCAGGCAGCTTGCGGTAGCTTTTGGATCTGCATGAGACTGAAGGTCATAGCGCTATAGCGTATACTGCAGGGTATTCCGGTCTCAAGTGACTGAGACATGGAATCCGTGGTCGCGTTTCATAACAATATCAACTTGCCTTAGGCAATGACCGAGCCATTTTCTTTCTTCTTCGTACGTTTTTCCTATGACCAAAACTGACTGGCTAACTTCAAAACACTTGAACAGCAAAAGACGTCTTTTTGCACACACATTGATGTGAAGAGGCAAAGATTCATGCACAAACTTCGATTTAAGGTTTGAAGGTTGTGTTACATATATTACAATTAAGCCCCCATTCGGAGCAGTATCCCAAAGCACCTTAGGATCTTGGCCTGCGGTCAGGAGCGGTGCCGGTGGGTGGGAGCTTAGGAGCTTTAACTTTAGTCCGAACATGACTTGATCCCTAAGTCCCGCTATTTTTGTATGAAGCCCAACATTCGGAATGTGTTCACTTGGATGCTTAATTATTGATTGGCTTTCCAATGGTTTAATATTCTTCAGAACTTTGTTTTTTCCACAAACATTTTAACTTGAGATATGGTGGAGCAAGCGCCTGCGCTTAATCTTAGCTCTTTGATATTTCTGGAGACGGAAAGGCTACCAAAATTACAGTGTAAAAGAAGGGAATCTTGCTGAAAAGCTTTTCCAACTAAGGAGATAAAATTGTATGAAGGTAAGAACAGGGCTGAAAATATTGCAATACTTGATGTAATACTTGAACCATAAGCAAGTAAGCATACGTGTTACCCTACCGGTTATTTCACCATGACTTTAGACAAGTTTCTCATCTTTTCAAGAAATTCAAGGGATTTTTTAATAAAAGTAGTGGTAATGAGCGCCCATATGATCGTACTTTTTGGTCTAGAAAGATGTTGAACAGAAAAACTTTGGGTCATTATTTTAGATACACTTGCAAGTAGCGACAAAAACAGATACAATGTTACGAAGTACTTTCGCGGGGACAAACTTTAGCGCATAGCGATATACGTTAAAAATTTGCTGAAAGACTCTCGTTAGATTAACAATTATGTGTCTTTGTCGGAATAAACGTTGGCAATTGGAGAGGGACAGTAAAAATAACCTCTTCAAATTCAATCATTTTCGCACTTATCTTTTCAAGGTACTGCTAGTTTAGTATAGTCATGAACTATATATACTCCACATATGTGCATACATATTTTATACATAACTTTGAAAACCTCTTTCAGATTAGACCACTTTGAGGTCTTGCTAACATAAATATTGGTAGCTAGGATGAACGAGTAATGTGATCGAATCTGGTATTTCATACAACTCAGCATTGCGTATTGTATGTTAACTATATAGAGAAGTAAGGAGAAAAATGAGTACTCGTTATTTATGTTAAGCATGCGCGAGAGGAGACTGGTAACTCAAGGTAACATAAAACGTATTGAGGTGATTGTAGGACCTGGCTGGGGCATAAGAATACGATATTGAGTGTCGTTTAGTATACGGACTCAAGTCTTCTATATTGTGTTTTCTTGTCAATTAAGAAAAAGTAGTGTTCGTTTTATTAAATCATTCAGAAAGTTATTGTAATTTTCCTAATGCAAATACCTGAAGCTAGAAATTAAGTTACAAATCTTCAATACTTGCTTATATGCAGTTGGGAGTCATAATTCCCGTCCATTCCGGATTATTACAAATGCAAAAATAACCTGATCAGCTCCTTACTTGAAACGAAACCTTGTCTTACATTGTCTAATTTCATCCTTTATTATCAAGGATCTGGAATTACGGGCACGTGCACCACCTCGCTTCAACATCTTCCTAGTCTTAGCATGCTGTATCATGCCACAAAGTGTCCTTGCTCACTTCCTTATGACGTTGTTCGAGCAGTCGCAAGCTCTTCTTGACGTTCTGCCGCCATTTTGCTTGGCAAAGATGTGAGGTCAAAGGTGTGAGACACTAATCACGTGGCTGAAATAATACAGCCTCTTCTTGCACACGGTAATCATCAAATTTTTCACAAATCCCAAACTCTGGACGAAGGATTCGGTGTTACGACCTATCCTTCACATGATCCTCCTCGCCCACCTGCAACATGTCATTTCACAATATTTTAATTTGGTGCTACAGGGGGCTCTCTAGTGTCCTGGTCTCGGTTTTCAAAAGCTTCACAAGAGCCTATAGAGTGTAGTCCTTCTACATGGTGCTGTCGCACTTAATCGTTGATACTGCTGCCCTAGACCAAGCTTGAAACGCATAACATGCTACATTATTTAGCTCAATGATAGGCTCCAACTACGTAAACTCCTTCATTAGTTCCAAGTTACTCCCACAAAGCAATATTGTTTACTTTTCAGGTTCTTCCGTCCTTATGAGTCTTCTTACTTGTATTGTAATGACCTTCAACTCTGCCTCGTTGGACGTCCTGTCAATTTCATCGAATAGCATCTTCAGAGCCGTCGTGGAAGTCGCCCTTAACACACAGTGTCATCAACGAAGTAAAGTTTTCGCGCTGGAAGCTAATTTTCATATTGAAAGATTCTGAGTTCATCTGTTGATTGCTTCTAGACGTTTGAACAAAGTTAAAGAACATCGGCGAGGCAACACTTCCTTGCTGCACTATCGTCATGATAATAAAGTAGCCCTACATATCGCCTTTCATTATGAGTCTGGCTTGCTGTCGGCTGTGTAAGCTCCTCAGCAACTTGACTGCCGTACTGTTCAGGTACACCTTCCTCGGTAAGATTAACAGCATCAAGTTCCTACGCGAGTAAAGTTCATTCTCATAATCTTTACCAGCTACATACATTAGCTGTACTGTTCAGAACCACCTTCTTCAGCAAGATTAACAGCATCAAGTTCCGACGTGAGTAAAGTTCATTCTCAGAATCTTTACCAGCTACATACATTAGCTGTACTGTTCAGAACCACCTTCTTCAGCAAGATTAACAGCATCAAGTTCCATAACGAAGATGTAGGCCTATAATCTTAATACTAAGATATTAAGACATTTAATCAAACTATTTATTTATTTTTAAAAAAATCAATATATATCATATTATATACTAAAATGATCAATTTAATAGTTCATATAACTTATCAATTTATAAATATAGGCCTATATAATTTACATATATATATAATAATAATATACAGAAAAGGCCTATATAATTTCTTAGCTAACTATAGTACAATAGAGTATCACTATCGTACTGAATAGGAGTACTTAGGGCTGAAATCGATGCTGGTGGGCAAAGTTAAGTTTATATTACTTAACAGTCACTTATTCGGACCATCATTATCAACATGGCCCCAAACAGTAAAATCATCACTAACTTATTCTCGACATATCATATCATCGTACCGTCTAACCGAAATGATCAGAGCAGTTTGTAAAATAAATAGACCTACAATATTTGTATATAGGACTTGGTCTAAATTGTACAATGTTTATGCTGAAATAATATTGGTATGTCTATGACCCCGCAAAGTTCTCACAACTTACGGCGAGGCACGGGTCGTATGCACGGGTCATGATAACATATTTACCTTCCATTTATCCCAGACATGCAAAATTTGTTTCCCATGTAGTCCAGAAATAATGTAATCTCGATGGCCTAAAGAGACACAATGAACACCCGCTGTTCCATCCTTACACCCACGAAGGTCCATCCCTGATCCAAGATCAAACATTTTCAAACAGCAATTTTCTCCGCTGAGCTCTGTGCAAACACCAATTTCTGGAGGAGTTTCCATTTTGTTCCAAATACTTAAGTGGTAAATACCAATACGTCAGCAATTTTGCATCAAACGGGATGTTATACCAAAGGCTATTGCCATTTAACTACATCTATCGATAATATTAGTAAGTCCATTTTCCCAAAACAATTTCTGGCTCAACATCATCTAATGTCAAGCGTTGTCCATGCTTGTTTCCATCCATGTAGAATCCACCTCTCTCTGAATGGAAACAGTTTTGAATCGAAACCGAGATTGTCAATATACATGATTTAAATTTCCCGCGAAATGTTTACCCCGTTTCAGGCTTCTGCAATAACACAAACCTTGCAGTTGACAATTATCTACAGAAAATCTTTGCACATGTAATCATCAACACGAGGGGAACTGTTGCTGTTCCTACATAAAGAACTAACTATGTTGGGAAGTTAGTACACGGATTAATATTTAAGCGTACGGCACAATGTTTCCCTCAGCCGGGTATTTCAGAAGTGCTCCGTGCCCCTTTTATATACACGGGCTTTGTCATCGACCCTATTGCCATTTCAAGCATGTCAAACCTGGTATGCAGCATTAAGTGTTTTATATCTCATACTTTGTATATTTCCTAACAAGTATATTTACTATTGAACCATACTATCATATTTTAAAACCTTTTTGTCAAATATATTCCGAAACTGATCGAGCTATTGACGTAAACTTCGAATACGTGATTCTTAAGTTCCGAAGTGTATAGGATAATGTTGTAGGTTGGTCCCAAAATATTGTTGTTGGTATTAAGTATTTAATCGATAAGGATTACAAACAGTTGTAGGTGGAACCAATGGGAAATTTCTTTGGATCCCAAAGCAGGGGATAAGTACTGCTAGAATCTCACGGATAAGTTTTGCGTTGATGATTTAAAATCCAGTCACAAACTTGCATTTTAAGGTCAATGCTGTTATGAATGTTATGGAATTGTAACCCTTGGACAATAGAGTTTATTATTATGCTGTTTTTAAGCTTATAGAAGAGTCTAGGATAGGAAAACACAGGATTGGAATTAGATAGTTTGAACAGTTAACGTCATACTTAAATGCCATGAGTTGAATAGCAGGTATCTTTATGACATATATTTTTATTTGGTTGGACTTACTTCACAACTATTAGCTTATTCCTAAAAATAATAAATTTTAGGCTCCAACATTAGGAAGTACTCATGCAATTTAGTTGCAGTTTGTATCAGGGTTTGTCATTAAGCCGTTTTCATTTTTCTATTCAGCACAATTGATACGCTTTGCACTTGTAAGTATATATATTTACCTGTGTATACAGTACATAGATATGATATTGCTGCATAATAATAGCCAATCCCCATACACAGGATCAGACAATGAGATACAGGTGCCTTTATGTATTCATACATGTATATCTACCAAATATGATATATATATAATATATATATATATATATATCTAATATGGGATTATGTTTGTGTATGTATCTATACGTGTATGTAGTCATGTTTTGTGTCTTCTTCACATGGTAGTAATTAGAACACTATTAAAATCACATGGTTAGTCTTTTCTGCATAACCATGTGACTGTTAACCCATAATGAACATCTGAGGAATATAAAATTAAGCTGAAGTAAACCTACTATGTATATACATTATACATGACTAGGTTAATTGGCCAAATTTGTGAGAAATTTGTGTATTTCCTTCACAATTTAAGTTTACAAAAGTTTGCTGTAAAATAGGTTATAAGTTCTTTGCTTGGTACAAATATTTTATTCTTTATTTGTGAGCTGTTAAATGTACAAAGCTAGTATGATATTTAATGCAGGAGTAAAGCTTGTATATTGTCTTCCCATTCTGTTCCCACAGTCAAGGATCCAGTGAAAGTTCCAACATCAAGAGATACACATACACATGTGACAAGTAAAGCAACAAATGTTGAAAAAATTCACACAGAGCCAGTTTTGACTGAGAGTAGAAAAGCAGAAACTGTTTTTGAAGAAAAGAAGAAAATTAATGAAGAGAAAATCAGTGAAAGCGAAGAAAAGGAAGCTGTAGTTTCTCCAGTTTTAACTGATATAACTGAACTGTTAAAACTTCCATCTGGAGTTCAGAGCAACACAGATACAAGTGATAATGAAACACCTAAGGAACAAAGTGCTGATGAAGAACATGAATTATCAAAGAAGCTACCAAAGCAAACGGTCAACAAATTAGAAAACAAGAAGGTCTCTAGAAAGCTGACTGATCTTGATTTCTTCAGTTTAAGTACACCCCAATCCAATCGTAAAAAGGCTGTAAAATCTAATACAGGGAAAGGCATCAAGCGAAAGCTTAGTGAGTCAAAAGGAGATGGTATTGATAAGGAAAAGAAGGACAAGGATTTGTTAAAGAAAAGTAATCCCGCCAAGAAGTTAGGCCTGGAAAATGGACTGAAAGACTCAAAACCAAAGGGATCTAGTATTCAGTTATTAGTTAATGAAACTCCAAATACTGGAAAATTAAAAGGGCAGCTGAGCAAGAAGTTACCCTTTGAAGATCCGGAGTTGCTGTCTAAACCTTCACTAAAACGAACACCAGCAGGAACTCTTGATTATATCCCAGAAACATGTATTGAGACAGTAGGACATGGAAGTGTAAAGAAGCGTGTAGCACATACAGATGACAATGAGGTTAGGGTGCCCCTTTCTTTTCACAGAATAGATTGTCTCCTATAGATTACTATGAAATGCAAATCACAAAATTTGGCTAAATTTGTTTTGAATTCTTGGAGATTGATTTTTTAGGAGCTTAGTTATAATATTTGTACAGGCCTTTCTGTCTGAAAATGTTATTGAGTTGAGGAGAAATATCCTACAACTGTCTTGGTCCATTGAATTTTTATGTACACACGTTAAAAGATGTAAATGTCCCTTTATTGTTGTACCATATCTTCATTCAAAATGTGACACAGCATGCACATCTCTGTATTTTACTGTGTGTATCTATACATATCATATGTAACTGGTTTTACTATCTCTCTAAATTCATAACTTTGTAGCTTACCCAAAGGCAAGTGGTAACAACTCAAGCACCCAGATCTTTCCCAAGGAAGCCATCTTACATCTCACCTGTAATATCTGGTGCTGTAGATAAGACAGTCAGTGCTGTTTCTTCAACATTAGAAAATAAAGGAATAGTACCTTCTTCAATAGTCCAAAAGGCAGATGTAAGTCTTTACATTATACATATTTTAACACTTTGAATTAGTGCCCTATCCCCCCGTGAAATAGGTCTCCTGTTTGCCTCTCTATTGAGCAATCCCTTGAATAAATGCTTCCCTTAATAGTTGGACCTTGAGACAATGTTTTTTTCTCTTTGAGTATCATATGGTTTACATGTTTTTGTTGAATTTTAATAAAAGTAGAATTCACATTTTAAAACATGGAAATTTTAATCACCATTATTTGTCTACAGCAAGAAAGTGTTTGGAAAAGGTATTGGCAATTAAATATTAAATATCAAATTGTCTTGATGTTAATTTAGTATTTAATCAAGGAAAACTGATGACAGACTTGTTTGTCAAACCTACGGACATGCATCAATACTTGCATTTTAAGTCTTGCCACCCATTTCACACCAAGAAAACTATTCCTTATGGCCAGGCACTTTGTATAAGGCAAATCTGTTCAGACACTGACTTGTTTAATCAGCGCTGTAAGAAATTAGAGGGGTGGTTGTTGGCTAGGGGATATAATAGGAAGTTAGTATCTGACCAATTGATAAGAGCAAGGGCAACAGATCGCGATCTCACTAGAAAGGAATCCTTTCGATGTTTGGAAAAAAGGGATTCCAGGGATTTCTTAACTTTGTTTTATCGTTGAGCATTAAGCAGTACTGCATTTAAGATCGTGTCAGATAATTTTAATATTGTGGGATGCGATGAGGAGCTCATGAAAGTATTTGCTTCGAAACCTATGGTCTCATTTTATAGAGCAAAGTCTCTCAAAGACAAGTTAGTATGTGCTAGGTTACCCCAGAAGGAGGAGGGTGTACATAGAGGCTGTGGTCCATGTAGGAACAGACGAAACTGCGACGTCTGTAATTATTTAGCTCAAAGTACCACATTTTCTAATAATAACAACAGGCACACTTTTAACATCTGCAAAGGCCCTCTAAATTGTAATTCTAGAAATGTGGTGTACCTACTACAATGTAAATCTTGTGATCTCCAATAAGTTGGCAGTACGGCCACTCAATTTCGTACTAGATTCAATAATTGCAAATTGTAATATCGTAGAGGTGGAGAAAAGAAAGCAGTTCATCAAAGTGGACTCTTTGAACATTTCTCAGAACCTAACCATAAGGTAATGTTAGACTGGCAATTTAAACTTATTGATGAAGCTTATACTGAGACATGTTTATGTTAGAGGGAATATTTTTGGCAACACATGGAAGAATCTTTGAAAGCAGTGCAGCGGTTTAAGTAAACAGGATGTCTCAACCATATAAGAAAATAGGGTTACCAAATACAACGTTAGCTTCCAACTACTAGTACTAGGTGCTGGATCTCAAGACCGCTGCTTTCAATGTATGAGGGGGTTTCTGACCACCACCTGTCATGCGGGGTGACCCTTGGGGCATCAGTTTCCCTACTTAATTAAGGGCAGTACCTTGATAATGCTATCACCCTCACCACAGGGGTGGGGAGGCTCAGGATGGTGCCTCTCCGTACCTTGAAAGCAGCCCAACGCTTCCTAGTCTCTCAGTGGGATCCTTAAGACGAGGCTAGCGACAATATATTGGTAAACAAGTTAACATCTCCAAAACAACTTTTAAAAACAATAAGAGCAACGAAGCTTTTCCCAAATTCCATTCCATATTTAAGGCATTTTTAGTGGGAATTTTAGAATGCTGTCACAAGGTTGAAGTTTCAGGCCAGATTCCTTTTACAAATTTTTTATTTTTTTAATTCATGGACATAAATTTCTATTGTTTTAACTCATATTCATTAGGGAAGGAAGTGGTTTTAAGGCAGAAAAAGGAATAAGAATTCCGAAAGCTCGCCTTGAGCAAAAGCCAGTTTTATCGTTTTTATATTGTATGTTAGCTTAGGCTTTTATAGTCTGTTTTAGTTTTTATATATACTTATGAAGGAAACTCCTCCAATAGATATATAAGTTTAATTTTGCTTAATTTGTGAGAGGTACCTTAATAGCAACTTATTCATAATTAACACATGTGAAAAGCATGTTAATACTGATGCTAGTTGATTTGATTCCAATACAAAAGCATGAGTTTTTTGTCAGTATCCAGGCTTGTAGCCAAAATTAAAAATTGAAAGTGCTATTTTAAATCTAGTATTCCAAATTTTGGGGTCTGTTGTTGCAAATGCTTAAGGGAAGCCTATAGGTGTTTTAATCTTGACAGAAGAATGGGGGGCAGCTGCAGGTGTGGGTAAATTTAGGGGACCTACCCTCCATGGCTAGGGACCAGCATGTCCCTTAAGTCATGTTTCCTTTAATTTTTATTAACCTATGCACATCTGTAAATGAATCCATAAACCTTCATTTGAGTCTAGTCTGCTTCCTCCCCTGGCACATAAGTTATAACTTGTCAAGTGTGCATTCAACAGTTCACCACTTTCCTAGTGACATTTTTCCTTCTGCCATTTTCCAATGCCTTTCCTACCAGTTTCATTCTTTCCACTGCCCTTTTTTACCATGGCTTTTCCCCAGTGCTTTTTACTTGCATTTAGATTTTATTTCAGATTCTAAGTTCAAATTTCAACTTCAGTGTTATTCGATCTGTAGTACTTTGGCTTTTGATGACAAACAGCAAAATATCTAGGACATGCAGTGGCATGGCATACTTGCCTGACATTTTTGCCAAAACTGGGTTGTTATACTATACCCAATTCAGTGTAGATTGTTGTTATGAAGTGGTAAGTCTTAGGATAAGAGTGTTTGCTATGAAAGTAGTAATATAGACTATGAGAACAAATAGTTTGTAGGTAGGTGAATGCTTTATATTTCTTTAGTGTGGACTGACATATTGTTACTATTCCATATCTGCTTTAACATTCCCACTGCCTGCCATGCACGTCTTATCAACAGTTATTATATATTTATCTAATTATTTTTTCATCTAAAATCAGTATAATTATTTACCCGATAATTTAAAAGTCAACCCGTACTCACTCTGTGTTTCTCTCGTTTGTGTCCTGCAGCCAAGGAGCTGGCCAGCATCGTTAAGATGGATTTTTCCTTTCCTCTTCGCATTTTCAGGCTAAAATTTGTACTTACCAACAATGGAAGGAAATGGTATCTATTAACAAGCAAAAAAGTATCAAATGAGGCAACAAAAAGCAATAAGAGTTGCAGTGTAGCTGGGTGTGACGGTATAATCTCTGTATATACGAGTTTACATGTTTAGCTCGCTGTCCTTTTAACACATTATTATTGTTTTTTAGCAGTTTGTTTCAATTTTAAATATCGCCTTTTTGCTATTGACACCACTGAACGATGGCATGCGTGAAAGCCTTAATGGATAACAACTTTAGACTACGAGAAATTTAATTCCCAAATCATTATCTTTGCTATTCTTTTATGATGTTATTACACCACGGCCCCTAATATTCCTTACTATTAAGTGAGAAGAAACTAGATGCCATATTGTTTTCATTGACGTAACTACATCATCACAGAGATATGCACTACTAAGCTCAAAGCAGCTTTCTTTAAAAGGCCTGGGACATACAGTTGGCATAGTGATGAGTAATGCCGCCGTTTATATTTTTCTCTCGGAACGGAATTTCTTCCAGTCATAGGAATATAAAACCCATAGTAAAAGCTACATTAATGGCGCAAGAAGTGACTTCCATGTTGTCGTAAGTTGATGACTTGTCTCTGGTCTCTGTGTAAGGTGAGATACTTTAATGGATTGAAATGATCAAGATTCTTAGATGAGCTACATTTTTCCATACGTATTTATATAGTGTCAACTGCCATCTTTAAGTGTAATACATAAAGCGCAGTATCTATTAAAAGCTAAATGCAATCAATAGAATACTATATCACATCATGTCATTAATGCGACATTCGCAAGACGCATTTGCCGATGAAGTGCAGGCTTACTCCATTGAATGAATGAATTTCCATTTATTTAAAGACCGTACTTGAAAGTACATTGATCAAAAACAGTAAAAGATCCACTTGAGCAAGCATCAAGCCATGTCACTGCAGCTCTTAGATGTTTAAATACTTGTGAACCTTTATCTGCTTGAACGTGTTCACGTACACGGGTCAAAAAACGTCTTGACGTCTCGTCCACTTAACGAATCTTTAAGAAATAGATCTATGAATAATACATGAGTACATTCACTTTTACTAGAAGTAATAATCAACAAATTCTAGTATTAACTCAGAGATGGAAAGCAGAAGTCATCTGTGACATTGCTCTACGACGTACCGGTTCTCTCTATTTTAAATGCCGTATTACATCTACAGTTGACAAGGACATGCATTGGAAGAAATTATACTCATAGTGTATTACGTCTTCATGGAGAACTCGAATAGCATCATACAGTTAAAAGAGAACAAGATAATCGTGAAGTTTTACTATATAGCTTAACGGTAGGGTTATCATCACTTTTTTAATCTCAAACTTTCGGTTCCACGATCTCTATGATTTTCGTACGTATTTCCTGACAAGTTTTGAATCGTTTAAACTCTTCGTCGTTTGGTAGCACCCCTTATTTTCCACCTTTTGACCCGAGATAACATGCATTCTGTACATGATTCCTCTTTTGCCAATGTCGACATCCCTATTAGCCAGTGCGTGAAATAGCGCAATGAAAACTGAAAATCCTTCAAGGAATCCATGGGTTTCTGCTGTAATCATTTTTCAATTCGATGTCAAATGTTGCATATTTCTGCGTTTTCTGTTGGCAGGGGATCAAAACCAAAAGTATCACGTAAATAGTTTGCTGTTGAATACTAATGCTTTGACTTCATTTAAAATATGTGTCCCAACATTTCAAAGTATTGTTGAACATATTGCCGCCTCCTTGCATGCTAATAAAACAATACAATGTCATCCACATATGGAATGTACATGATCGATTCAATTTCTCCTATTTCGACAACTTTTTATTTAATACGTAGACTTGGTATCCCATACTCACTCGTCGACCCCTAGTTTACGATACAATCACCAGGCTAGCATTTGATAACGAATTTATTCAGCTGAAACTTCTTCATTAGGTTATTCGAAAAAGGCACCCTGCGTAGACATTAGTGATTTAAAGCATGTAAACGGAAGCAATATCAACAGCATAATAACAAAAAAATCTTATTATACACAACTTTAATTATAAGAGCGTGGGGCCTACGCTACAAGCTTCCGTTACTTCTCTAGAAATACAATTAGATTTCTCTATCAATTAGATATTTTTTCAAACTTCTTTGCGATGTGTCCTTCAATATCAGCATAAAATGAGAGCATGAGCACCCACATTGTTTGTCGCAAACGTTTGGTATACTGTTTTCATGAGATTTGTTTCTTTACTTGACACTAGACTAAGCTTAGAAAATATCGGGAATAAGGGGATGTATGGAGTAAGGCGCCTACCCCAAAGGTAAAACACCGGGGGCAATGTAGAGGGTAGGCTAACATCTGGAAGGGCATTTCTGTTTCTCATTCGATGAGCTGTTTTTAGATAGGCGATCAAAACTGAATTTGGTTAGAAATATTGCATAAAAAGTATTCCGCGTGCAAGACGTTTTGTGATCTGTTATGGGACATATATATGACCTATCGGGTGCGAAACATGGTGATTCTGTCGTAGGTTTGAGTGCTCTATTTCCTTCTTCGGTGTTACTACGGTAATAGTGCGAGTAACAGCTCTTTTGTGGCGCGTGACAGAGTGGCAATTGCAGGAGTGCAAGAACATTGATAGCAACCATCAAATCAAGAAAACTGAAACTCCGTGGACATGTGATGAGGAGGAATGGCACAGACAATCTTACAACAACAGGCAAAATGGTAGAAGAGAGAGCAAGGGGACGTCAGAGGCAAACATGACAATAACATAAAAGAATGGACGGACGATCCAAATGACTATGATGTGTTGTATGCTACATATGACAGGCAAGGGTGGAAGAGCATAGCCGTGAACGCGATTACACAGCACCTGAGGGGGGGGGGAGGGAGAGAGGGGGGCGTGAAAAGAAGAATGAAAGAAATAAGTAGACTTCACCTCACAGACAAAAAATATTAAATTATGTGATGTATGGCATTATCGTTGAGAAAATAGCAATTTATTAAAGAATTTGGTTTATTATACGCACTGGAACGACGAAAAGCCAGTACGATTTTATTTTTTGTAATTTACTCACTTTTTGAATTTCGCAACAAAGGTTGTTTAGTTCTTTGGTCAAAGACGCTCCCAAAAGTTGTTTAGTAGTTGTTTGTAGATTATACTGAGTAAACATCTTGAATAATGATTGTGATGAAGAAGAAGAAATGTTTGAAGTTGTTGCAGATGATGAGGTCGGAGAAAGAAACATTTTGAGTTGTTACTCAGTGAAACATTGGCTGATGAAGCTACTTGATGAATATATAGACGTTTCCATGAACAGAAAGTGGGAAACATCTTGTTGTGTTAATATGCTGTACTTTATGCAGTAACTTTTGGGCATGGGTTTTGTTGCAGCTTTTTATTACTATATAAAGCCTTTAAATTTTATGTTCCATAGCGACTCGTAAAAAAATTGTCTTTTTTGTCACCATTTCATTAAGTATTGATTTGCCCTGAACAGTTGTTTAATGTTTTACATAGAAATTTGCCCAAAGTTGTTTATAAGTTGTTTAAAGTTTCAGTACTTTTGGGGGTGGTTGTTTATTAACTCGGTTGTTTATAAAAAAGGAGTGTAGTTTATAACATAATCGTGCGTGGGAATATATCCAGTGTTCGAAGGGGCTGGGCAAAACTGTTGTGGGGTCCAAGAGTTAATATTTACATGCACTTCTCAAGGGGGAAGCAAGTGCTCGCTTTGACCCCCCCCCCCTGGTTGCCACAAGGAGCACAACTTGGTGATCTACCAACAATGATGGTGATGGTGGACAGAAAATTACTGGCGTGAAGTCGTGCCAGGAGTTTCACCCTCAGGGGAGAGGTAAGATAAGGTATGGGTGCTTGTGGTTTGTATGCAGATAACTTAGTCGCTTCAAACTACTCGCAAACCAGGATGATCATGAACTTTATCCAAGAGGTCACGTTTTTCTAGACAGGGAGATACGATAGAAGCTCAACAATACAGATCCTTTTTGGCATCATTGCTTCCTAAGCCCCATGAAACAAGGCAGTTTGAAAGGTGAAGCTGTTTGCGACATCGAAACTTGCAATTTCGTTTTGAAATAGCGGTTGTGAATGGTGAGAAGGACCACGACCACCGTGATGACTACAACCGTAACGACACCAATAACAACAGCAATGTACAGCCCAGATATCTACGCTGTGGCAATGTACAGTTCCTACCTCTATGCTGTGGCAATGTACAGTCCCTAATTCTACGCTGTGGCAATGTACAGTCCTTATCTCTATGCTGTGGTAATGTACAGTCCCTATCTCTATGCTGTGGTAATGTACAGTCCCTATCTCTACGCCGTGGAAATGTACAGTCCCTATCTCTACGCTGTGGCAATGACATAGAAATGGAGAAAATCGTAGAGCATTACCGGCCCGGGTATGATTGCATTCCCTCAGTGCAGCCCCTGCTAAGCAGTGGAGCCGGGTATGATTGCTTACGTAGAAACAATGTTCATGTAATAATTTTCTGACCTTAAAACTTTACCATTAGAAACAATCACGACAGCACCTAAGTTCTTTGTTCGCAAGACAAAGCCATTCGAAAACAAAGCCATTCGGAAACAAGTCCAATTGATGATCATGATTGATTGAGTAAAACTGTTTGACCGTGGGAATATAAATAAATTCGACTTTCGGAAAAACAGTTACACTTTAAATTCTCCTAAACTATTTCAGTTAAGTAATTGATCTATTTAAACTTATCGAGCGCAACATCCCACTTAAACATGACGGGCCTCAAATTCGATCATCTTCCAGTTCGACATAACTGAGACGGTAAGTATATTTGACTTCTAAAACAATCGTGGGACTTTGTGGTACGCTGAATGAAAATGAAGCAAGTGGAACAAATCGTTCCAGAAAATTACCTATTTATCAATTCTACCAAAAGCGAAAAATACCATGCAAGCAGATACCTCGATAACAGCTGGAAAACAGGAAAACTACCGGGCTCTTTATTTGAAACCGAGGAAAATATCAAACATTGAAAAGGGCTGGCATTTGATAATCTAAAAGCACTCGGACACATCTTTGATACTCAACATGTCAGTGAAGCTGTTCGTCTTGGAGTGTTCAAAGCCTACGTCGAAGCATCCTTCCTTACAACTCAGAATTATGGACCCTCACGAAATTACATGAAGCCGAAATACACTCATTTTAAAGAAAACTGTTGCGTAAAGTAATCAGAGTGTACTGGCCACGAACAAAATCAAATGAATCCTTGTACAAGAAGAAACCCTGGAGTGTTGTGGTGTTGAAGCGGAGAATGTCACGGTTTAGCCACTTAAATGGGGCTCTCCCGCCAGCACTCCTGCAACGCAATCACTCGATCATTTCATTAAACCTATCAAAAAGACCAAGTGGACGCCCAAAACCACTTGGCTATCAACTATCCTAAATGACCTCCAGGAACATTCAAACCTTCGAATTCCTCACAACCTTGACACCACTTTACATGAACTTGAAATACTGTATTCTGTCAGGAAGAACTCGACTGAAATTATTAACGGGATAATGTTGTCTCTATGGGTGCACTGGTAGCACTTTAAAGCACCCGATGACACATGAAATTGTCAAAGTTTAAAAGGTAGGTTCGGTTGCAATAACGTGTAATCAAATGCCTGCCATCCTCTCTTTACACGAAGTCCTTGAACTAGCACCTTACCAAAATCCGAAGTTCAGCTTCAATCCATTACTATTCTCTCCGCCATCCTTATATTTGTTCAGAAGTGGATTAGAAAAATAAACAAACAAACACGTTCTGGTCTGTTGTTTTTTTCATGATCAATTCTTATATATCACTATAGGTCAGTACTGATAATGCAGTGAAAATAAAAATCAGATACGCGCAAAATACCGATTACATATCACACGCTGTGACTTTACATACACAATCATATACGGTAGCTCCTGTTGATAATTTCTTCCGAATCGAATCCAATAGGCTGCTACAACACGGGATGCAAGACTATTAACTTCTCAAGGGATCGCAGAAAAACCTCTAAGGACTGAGGTCACTACAAATTATACTCCAAAACTTGCTCAGGAACGAGATCTACATGGAGATACGTCGATATGTCCAAGACTCAATTTTTATGTTTTATGGAATGATTAAGCAGAGTAAAAAGTATTGCTGTCGCATCAAACATGCTCTAGTTTCGCGTCAGATAGTGATGAAGCGGTTATATCCTAAACTTGCGTGTGAATAATACTATAAAATCGAATTCAGTCCTTGGCAGCAAAAGCGCTTTGTAAGACTATTTGCTATTGGAAACCTCTTCGTAGACGAGAGCATCCTAGTTAACCACTATCATTTGATACATCTTGAAATAAGGCTAAGAACAATAATAATAATAATAATAATAATAATAATAATGGAACAATAAGCTCTTTGGCACTTTCACTATTCTAATTTTTCCTATGAGGCTCTTTTATTTTTTCCTTTGTTATAGTTTTCAAGCATCGTGCAGGCAATTACAAAATACAGTCGAACCTGTCTACAGCGGACACCTGGTAATAGCGGACACATTTGCTAGGAACGGGCCGAATCATTGTCAAACTCTCTTTGAAATACCTCTATATAGAGGACAGTTTTATAGTGGACACATTTTCTTGGAACCGCGTGAACATTAGCCTTAAAGTTAACCTGTGTATAGCGGACATTCGTATTTTAGGCCCCTACTCCTATTTAACCCAAAGTCACCCCAAGTTACGGTATGTAATGGTTACAATGACATGAAACTTATCTACCTGGAGACCTAAAATTTGGCTATTATTTTCAATGATAAATACCCTAATTGTGGTAAATATGTTGTTCTATGATATTAAAACATGTTTACAGTTTCAAATTTCATGAAAAATGCTGTTTAGACGAAATTTGTAGGGGGGGGGGGGGTGCAAATGTAAACTAGTGCCGGATAATTGTACACTTTACGTGCCCACCTGAAGACACTCTAAGATGTCAGTTCCAATTTTAATGCCCATCAATTAATTATTTAACCAGACAGGCAGTAATTATAGTAAGATATATTCTACAAATGTGACAAATTGGAATGAAATGGGAGTTAAGTTGCAACTTTTCAATACCTATCGAGTTCATATGTGACGTTTTCAGTATTACGTTGATCCCTTTCACCTACATAGCCTATCACATCAGAGAAGTGTATCACGCATACATAAGAAATAACAATAAATGGAATGTCATATGGATGTCTTATTTGTGTCTTATGAGTTGATAAACATAAGCGTTGTTACATTTTAATTGTGGTCTATTTCATTCTCTGAGTGGGCACTTAAAGTTATCAAAAACAAGGCAGCCCTAGCGTACAGCTCGAACAAGTGCACACACCAAACATCAACATTGTTGATGTGTTGTGTTCCTACAGCAAAGCATGGTGGAAAGTTACTGTTGTCGCTTGCCCACCAGGAAGGGGGGGGGGGGCTTGCTTCTCTGCCTTGTAGCCTCAATTGAGGGAACCTCCCCATACGTCAACCAGAGAAAGTTAGACCTGCCTGCCTGACATTGCAGCTTCATATGACTACCTTATTCCTTTCAAATTTCACCTCCCTTTAATATTCGCCCCCACGGGGCAAAAATTAGAGGGAGTAAAAATCAATTTTTAAAGTTCAGCAGGGGGGCAAAATTAAAGGCAATCAAGTAGGCAAATGCATAGATAAACTGGCACTATGAAGATGATAGGCATGTCTGTTCTTTACCACAGATAATAAAATTACTTAAGAGGCTGGTAATATTTTTAAGGGGTGCGATTGTTTACACCGTCATATAAGCCAGTGATGGTTTTCCCTACTTATGATATATGACAATCCCACTAATGAGAAACATCATTATTTATTGTCGTTCTTTCTTGAATGCAACATAAAACGTTAGCCATCAATAACAATAACCTCATCGTCCTACATGTTAACATCCACAGTCGCAAAAGATGCCACTTCTTCACAAACTTCGTCTTAAGAGTGCTCCTCGAGGTCAATTTCATCCACCCTCGAGTCGACATTTGACTGAGCCAAACGTTATATACATGATTAAGCAATGGACATTTTTTACCAGGGAGTTATGATTATTGCAAATTATCTACTGCTATTGAATTCTTTTATGTGCAATCATCTCCGCATTTTGACTTTGAGCTCCTTTTCAAAATAGTTCGCGGCAGTCATCAGTGTTACCAACTTCTTTCTGTAAACATTGAGATACCAGATCAAGAACAAAGTTATCAGTGCTTTTGGTTTTACTTATTTAAATGACATGTGTTGCTTTTTGGTCAAATTACAACCATAACATAACAACGTGCAAAATCTAACTTATGGAGCATAAAAAGTACTATAACTTGTTCAACATTCGAGTACTACGTCTGATATTTGCATTTATAGATTGCTCTCATCATAAGCTTTCAAACGATATATAACATATGTACGTCACGGGATTTCATTTCTGCCATGGAAAAAAGTGTCATGGTTATTTCCGCGGTACCTTGCCTTCACCGCGGCCTTTTATGTCTAATTGCAGAGGCTGCAGTATGGGCAGGTTTGCAGGGGTATGCTGTTTTGCAATATTTCTTCATCAAAGGAAAATTAAAAAACGTATGGAACAAGCAAAGAAATACAATGCACCGCGAAATTTTGTCTGCCTCTCATTTTCCCCTGGGGTGGGGGTGGTGCGAAAATTAAAGGGACGAAAATTAAAGGGAGCAAAAATTATAGGGAGGCGAAGTTTGAAAGGAATAAGGTATTCTGCGTATTATGTGATTTGTGAACCCAAGATTAACATTTTTCTGGTAGCATTGTGAACCAGCCCCTATGGGGGATGTAGTGGGCACAGCGCATTCTCAGCAATGACAAACATTAAGATAAGATTGGCTTGGCTATTACAGAACTTTTATGATATTTAATTATTATTATTAATAATAGGGTTTTTATGGCAGGAGTGGATTTGATTTATCCCTACAAATTCAGGGCTTCCATCAACCACAAGATCCAATTTTCAGATTGTGGTAAGACGTTTATCTCAGTCTGCTCTTTGATCGTATTGTTTAATGGTACAATGATGCCTGAACTCAGTACAGTCAAGGTTGCTCCAACATTTTTGTGCAGAATCAACCTTGACAACCCACAGACAAAACCAATTTGAAAGCAATGCAAAGTTATGGACGTTTATGAGGGTAAATGAAGTTTGTATTGTGAGAGCCATTATACAGAGGGGGGAGGTCTTTAAAAACTTGTTTAGTGTAGTCTGCAATTGTGCAAGTTGTGTGTCTCTTCTCTTCTCTAGCAGTAGTCCACAAGGGTCCATAGTTGCTTCCTATTTCTGTTCCATGCATTGTGATGTAGGTCATCTAATTCACTCCCTGTCCAGTGCAGAACATTATTGATCCCGTGCTTGCATCTTCTTCCTCTCTTGTTCTTTCCTTCTGGTTCACCTTCTATTATAGCAAGTAACAAACTGTCTACTTTTCTCCTCCAGTGACTGTACTTCTAGATCTTCCTTCTCTTCACCTCCATCCACAGCCCTTTCTTCTCTGGCACTTTCATTTGTTGTCTCACCCATGCGTTTGTTCATAGAACTGTTCTCCATACCCACATTTCAAAAGCTGTCAGCTTTCATTCGTCTTCCTTTTTCAGTGTCCAACTTTCACACCCATACAAGGCCACCTACTATATCAAAGCCTTTGACAGGGAAACTTTCAGAGACACTGTGATATCCTTGCTCTTCCATATATCAGCTAGCTACACTGTGGTTTTTCTTGCTATTGCCAGCCTGGTTGTGATATCTTTCACACTGCCCCCTGCTGCTGTTATAATTGGTTCCAAGAATTTGAATTCTTCAACATTGCAGATGGTATCATTCTGGAGTTGGATCACACCTTGACCATTCATACACATTACACTGGTCTTGCTGTTGTTTATTTCTAGGCCATATTTCAAACTTTTCCCTGTCTGAGATATCTGACACAGATCTTTTTTCGTGCTTGCCAGGATGGTTGTGTCATTGGCATATCTCATGTTCCAGATAGGCCTTCCTCCGATGGTAAACCTTCTGTCCTCATTCAGTCTTTCCTGCACAGATCTCATTACTGCTTCACCCACTGCAATGAAGAGGATTGGTGATACAAGACAGCCTTGCATTGCACCCTTTTCAAAAGATAACTTTTCTGTCAGGCTGCCGTCCAGTATTATCACTCCTTGGGCCTTGCTATAAAGTTTCCACAGCAGCCAGATGAGATGTTGTGGCACACCAAACTCATGTAAGGTTTGCCACAGTGCTCCGTGAAAGATGGTATCAAAAGCCTTTTTGTAGTCAATGAACATAATCCAGAGTTCTTGGTCTTGCTTGTCATTGACCTTTTCCAAGATGTTTCTCATGGCAGTTACCTTTCCTGGTAAAAAGCCAAACTGTTCCGCTACAATCTTAGGAAGTAAGTAGTGCTGCAGTCGTTGTCTCAGGATTTCCATTGTCGTTGGGCATACCCAGTCTAGTTTGCAATGGCTTGAGTTACGCTGCCCCAATTAGCATTTTTGTTACTGCTTAATTCCAATTTCAGCTTTTCTCGGTATTCTTCATGGCTGAGTCTCAAGCATCTACCTCGTATCTTTGCCCAGACAAGTTGGTGATCTGAGCCACATTCAGCACTGACCAGTGACCTTGAGTCCACACACCCCCTTCTGTCTCTACGTCTGATGTTGAGGTAGTCTATCATGTTTCTGTATTCTCCTCCTGGTGAAACTCATGTGTACTTCTCTTTAGGTTAGTGTTTGTAGCAGGTATTAAGTATGACAAGCGAGTTATCTTCGAGCCAGTCAAGCATCTTTTGCCCTCTTTCATTCCCTTCACCAAAGCCAAATTTGCCACAGGTAGAATGTATCACATTTTCACCAATCTTTGCATTGAAATCCCCCATGATGATTAGCCATTCTTTCTTTGGTATGTTATTTGCCGTTTCGTGAAGCTTTGCGTACACTTGATCTAGTTCATCTTCTTCAGCCATTGTTGTTGGCATGTAGACCTGGATGATATTGACTGCTCTGGGGCTGGCAGGACGAGGCACACTAGTCATTTTATCAGGTGTCAACCTCCTGGTAAGGTTTGGATCAACATCGTCATCCGTTAGTGGGGTGCTACTCATCCCAGGGACCCCTCTGTCCCGAGTTGCATTAAGAGATAGCCTGTCTCTAGGGAGCTCAGCCAGTACCTCTATATCGTCTTTCTCTTATACTCAACATGATAGGAAGATAAGTTGTGTGTAAGGCCCTTTAAAATTTCTGAAAGCAAATGCTAAGCTGTGTGTACTGATTTGCATTTATAAATATATAAATCAATGACCCCTAATTATTATGTAACAGACTCAGACAACAGGCAGACAAACCTTGTCACATATGTAATAGCACTGTTGTTCAATAATGCCACATGTTTGCCTGTTGTTCAGGACAGGAATGAGATCAGTGAAAATATTTGACCAAAGCCAAAAATTGCTTCTAGGCCCTTTGGCAAGGGAATGGTATTGTATCTTTTGTTACTGATTACAGATTCTCCCCATGATTTTTGAAGGGTGGCCCTACTTGTTGGTTGAGTCTGCCTCTATTTCTAAGTTGCTCTTGGGTGCCTAATAGACGTCCCCCCCACTAATTAATTTTTGAAAAATTTTCCTCCCAGGGCATTCTTATTCCACCCCTCCCCCACCTATTAAATTTCCAAGTAATCTCCCACCCATGACGTTTGTTTTGAGGAGGTACTTTCGTGGGCAAGTAGAAAATGCTTTAATTTCTTTATTAAAATATGAAAATCACACATTAAAAAGATGAAGGTGGCCTTTTACGAGGCTCAAAGAAGTGCGAAGATGCACATTACAGATGTTAACAATAATACTGTCATTGAGCGGGAGGATGAGGGTAACATTTTCAAATCTTGGAAGGCATGTAGGAGACTACCATGACTTCGAATAACTGACTATGGTTTGTGTTGTATCATCCTACGTTTACGAAAGTTACAGCTGATTCTAAACATTGATTCTTGGTTTCATTTTTTACACGTTGCAACCCCCTGTCTATCCCCCCCAATTTAATGCATTTGGGGGACTTTTCCACCCCCGTTTATTCCACCCCCCTTTAATTAGGCACCCAAGAGTAGCTTTTTTCATGGCTTTACTCATTATTTAGTGTGGTTTCATTATTGTGCCCAGTGCTCATTGGGGGTCTCTGTTTGAGAGATAACCAAAGTCAAAAATTGAAGCAGAGTATGGGGCCATACATTAATGGTGTTAACAAGCAAAAGGAGGGCTTAAGTAATCTCTTGTCACCCAGCTGTATTATCTTATATATATATACTTGTTTTTTAAAGCAAGGGAAGTGGGAGGGTATGGAAATGAGCAATGAGGAAATGAGCTCCTATTGAAGCCCAGAAATGGATCTAAACCAGAGTCTGAATAACATAAATCAAATGTAGTAAATTGTAAGGACTGCCAATGACAGTGCTTCAAGTAATCTTACCTCTACAAGTGATTGAAATTGCAGTTTTCAACTGAAATAAGCAGCACAATTCAAAATTATGTTGAGGATGGTACTGTGTTCCTGTGGTCTCTAGATCGTAGGAGTTCAGCATTAACTAATGAAAAGTGGAGGGAGCTACATTCTGAGCATAAAGTGCTTTTCCGCATTTGGAAGCTTAACACCTATGTGATGCTTGATCAGTCTCTGGAATTGCTCAAATTACAGCTTCTCAATAGAATCAGTTTGAAAACTCCACTTTCCTCTTATCCAGTTAAAGGAAAGGGGCTCTTCGTGATGTTATGCCAGTAACAGTAGAGAGGGATGCTTCAGTGTCTTAGCAAGCTGCAGGTCTTCAAGACGTAAGCAAGAATTTACAAAAGACTATGGTGCTATTATAAAATGCAATGTATAAGAAGACATACTTTGTCTGAGGACTTTTATGTTTAGCTAATATGCATAGGCTTTTTTAAGATACTTTATCCTAAAATCGCAGAGAATTAAACTAATTGTTTCTTGCCTCCAGATCCCTAAGTGTGTACAACTTGATTCATGAAAGACAGGTGGGTGCGTGTTACAATGTAGTATATTAAGAACACTACACTAAAGGATTACTTTTATTTATATATATATAGATTCACAAGAAATAAACAAACGTGAAGTAACGTTTCGATCAACTCTTCGTCAGATACTGTGCAATTGTAGTTACAGACCCTATTTATACTGAATTAACGATTTAAATGACCCTTCCTCAAAGTTCATACATTTTGACAATTCCGCACCCAGGCTTTCTTTAAAACGGTTCCAAGAGTACCTTCGTGTCAAATACAAACAACAAGAGATGTAGAACCGCTTTTGGTACAGTTTAGTTAAAAGTTGGGTATTGTGAAATAGTTAAATTTACAACGGTTGTCGCAACCGTTTTCAACTTTGATGTGAACGCAGTATCTGACTGCAGTCATGGGCACACGGCCAAAGGGGCTGGGGAGAGGGGGCTGTAGCTCCCAGTTTGTTAAATATTATATTTTTTCATGCCCTTTTATAATTACTTAATAATAAATAAAAATCAAATACTTTTAAGTATTACCAGCCCTCAGAATTAGCGTCGGGATTCCTACCGAACTGAAGTGCTTTTAGTCGATTCATGTCCCAATAATTTTTGGGCAAAGGAGTATTTTTTTCGGGAAAATAATCCACTGCCCCCCCCCTTTTTTTCTTCTGTTGCGCCTATGCCCTTTGGACAACCGATGTAGATGTGAACCCGGCATTTCACAATTCTACAAACGGTTTCGAAACGAACAGTTTTCAAAACGGTTTAGTAAAGACGTCGAACGGTGTGAACCGTTATAAAAGTTAACAATGGTTGTCGAAACCATTTTAGGCTTTCGTGTCATCACTCTAAGGGACAATGATGGTGCCCACATCAATAGGAGCTATTTAAAAGCTTTGATGGGATACCATTCCTGATATCATCTAAGGCCTTTCTGGGATTCAAACCAGTACCTTTTAATGTTAATGGCAAGAAAACTATCCACAAGGATCCCTAGAACACGGGGCTCATTAGTGATGACGTCAAAAAACTTTTTTCGATGAATCCCAATGTAACTTAATCACAGTGTTAACGACTCCACCAAACGCCCGCATACAAAATATAGTATCATCGAGAAGAGAGGATTTGAAATGTTAATTTGAATAGAACACTATAGAAATAGCAAAGTATGTCACCACCGGGGATCGAACACGTGACCCATGCTTTCGCGGCGTGCGCTCTACCAACTGAGCTAGGTGACCTCCCATGTTAACACACTTTTATTTCTCTAGTCGCCACATTAGCTCCCAATCATCCACCGGTGGACATCCACAATCAGCTCTACGTAATTGGAGACCAGCCTCTCTGCGCAATGGGTCACGGTTTCGATCCCCGGTGGTGACATACTTTTCTATTTCTCTTGTGTTCTACTCAAAACTAACAAAATATAGTGTTCAAATCCCAAATCAACTGCAGTTTGATCTTGCCAAAGGCTTCAAGCAAACATTGTCAATTTAGATCAGCTAATAAAAGTTTGAATGAGTTCAGACAACAAGGTTTTGATGGGTACGATCCAAATTTTTAAAGAGTATATCTCGACAACTACTCAAGGTATCGTTCTTAAATTTGAACAGGTCAGCGGTCAGCTATATCAAGAGCAACAAATGCATTGAGGACAAAACATTACCAAACCTCTGAAATTCATTCAATTGTGACTTCACAATTGAGTACTCTATTGCATGACTTGATTTTCAAAGGAAGCATTTGACATTTATGTCACTCAACACGATCATTTGGATGCGTCAGATTCAAATATTTTTCACGCCACATTAGTGAAAGGAAATCTGTTCTGTCTATGAAAGCAGTATCACAACCATTTCTTCAGCCAAAATTTCTGATGGTATAGCTAAGGTAAGACATTCCCTGGTGAGGTACTGCTCTAAAACAAAGATTAGTGCTTGACGTGATTGGATAATGACATAGGATGACGTCACTACACGCTCCGTACCGTGAAAAATAACGATTCACAGCGCAAGTTTATTTCGTCGTTTGTAAATCTGGATTTCTTTTCTGGATGTTTTCGGGAGAGAAGTTATTTTTGCCGGTTGCAAGTGTCATGAAAAAGCGGACGATAGGAATGAATTATTGTAAACGAATTAACATTAATTACCATAAAATCTATCAATAAAGATCAAGGTTGAGGAATTACGCAAAGACAAGAGGATTTTATTACTCTAATCACAAACTATGTACAAATAAAACAAATCTATATTAAAAATTAAGTAAAATTGGTGATTATCTGACATTCTGACTGCTTTCATAGTAGACTTACCTCTGAGAAACGAGATGGTCTCACGTAAATTGCTTGTTTCATGAGAGAAACCGTTGAATTTTGCATTGAAGAGAAATACCCCTTTGAAACACTCAGTTCCTTTCCATAGACTCTACAGAAATTCATGTCGTTGGCATTCTCTATATCTCTCACAACTGTTCCAATAACTAAAATCCCGAACATAAGCGCCTTCGATTTTAATATCGTCCCTAAATAGCAGTCTCTCAATTAAAGACCCCTGATGAGCAGTAGGCCCGATATTGAAACTACCCTAAATAAACAGAAAAACCACCAAACAAGCTAACTAATAAATGAAGGGCAGCTGGGGCGTCCAAGGGCAACGCCCCTCAATTTAGGCTACCGGGCAGAGAAGAAAGCCATGTGGCAGACTCAACCACCCAGTAGGAACGTCTCTCGCGGATTACAGAGAGCATGTGTCATCAATAAGAACAGATACTACATCCATTCCTTACCAAAAGGACGAGAGACCCCACTAGCGCCTCCCCCCTAACGAATTGCATCTACATACAACATGCGTATGAACGCGTGACACATATTTTTAAGATTTCGATTGGGAATCTCACAAGTAGGAATGACACCTCTATTGCCTTGGTTGCTTCTTCTTTACAAGTGTTTCGCAAATGAGCATAAACCATCAATTATTTCATTTGATCAGTAATAGGTTAGGAAGTCTTGTAACCTTTGAGGACCCTTTTGAGTCCTTTAAATTGCAGAAAAATGCCGTAGAGCAATTATTTTTTCTAAATATTTGAAAATTTATCAGTATATTTGACCTGGTATCATGACATTGATGATAAAAATGCGCTGCGACATAAGTGCATTTAGTAGACATACAGTTCCTATCAGAGGGGAAGTGCATAGAAACGAAGAAAAAAAAACATCGATCAAACTTTCGGCCCTCGTTTAATTCCGTCGTGATTCTAAATATTTTACAAGCCAACAATGGAAATGACGTAATAATACGACATATTTGTATGACCTCGCTAATATGGTACGCCTCTCACCTACGCCCTCGTATTCGAATTCAATCAACACAAAACGTCGTCTCTGACAGAAACTGAAGAGAAAACCTACTCATTCACGCGATTTACTCAATAAAGATCTTGCAACAAGTTTGGCAAATTGTGCAACAACGTGTCAGAAAAATTACATAGACTTGGCCAGCTCGCGTTGTGTGCAAGTATTCGACAACACACCAGGATAAGATCTCTTGTGCAGGTGGAACTAACAATGTTTAATCCTAGAAAAGCCGGGGTAATTTTCGATTAGTCTAGCCAAATGAAGCTCATGACTATAGGGTTATTATCAATGGGTTTTTACTCGTATAGTATGGAATAGACTTTCTTTAGTCGTAGAATGTAAATATAGAGGCAGAGGTTGGTATGGTTTCTGCAACTTCAGGATGAAAACTCCCAGCGGGCTTTTATTAAGATAGGAACCCCTCCAGTTTCTGTCAGCGACAACTTTAATAATTCCCTCTTCTTTGATAAATATAGCTGATTATAAAAAGCACTGTGACAAGCTCTAAAACCAAACATACATTATAAGAGAGAAATGTGCATATTTATTGTTGTCATTTGTAATACACATGACTACTGCCCTTTTTACACGGATATGGGTCCATATGAGACAGAAATGACTTCGGTACGGATCGGCTTCGCGTTTGCAATCAGAAATGCTGAATTTTGATTTATTGGATCAGGTTTTAGTACTCATATTGGATCACCTTTGAAACCGTTCTCGCCTTAAAATTCTATCCTTGGAAGGTCAAACAGTAGAGAAAAGATACAAATAAACGCAAGTCGAAACGGTAGCTAACATATTTGCCATTGAGAGGTGTTTAGTATACTGACTTACACCCTTCAAAAAACAAGTATATCAAGGATGCGTAGGGCACTTGTTATACCGTCACGATGTACTGCCTCTATTTTAATAGTTCAGATGGAGAAAATTTCGCTAATACTCATCGAGTACAAGCATGCAACATCGTGATTTAGAGTGAATCCTGACCCGTATCAACGAAAGTCGGCTTGTATTGGATGGTACATTTATATAAACATAAAAAACACGTATCTGTCTGAATCCGTCTCTATACGCAGCCTATCCAGCATAACCAGGGCATTGTAGTCCCCATTCACAACAAATAACACACATCATCGCACCGTACAATGGGTTTGACTTGGGGATAAATAAACTATCACATAGTACAGCCATCGTACAGCCACATTGTCAAACTACGATCGTAACCCTTAGTGATCTTCTACTTCGGAAGTCCCATAATCGCTGTATGTTACATCACATAGATTGATCTATGTCCCAAAACCAGTAATTCCTTTTTAAAGAGATCTAATCCTAGAAGACGTTAAGCAATCGAAAAGCCACTCTAAACAGATCAGATCGCCCGAATATTTCTGAAGTATTCGGGAGACATAGTTGGCAAGAAGAAAGATATGTCTCGCCCTGTTATTGAATTTTCTCTCACAGTGAAATTGGTGAATACTCAATCAAGGCATTAGGGAAGCAGATGTTAGCGGAGTCGGTGGAAGAAGTCTAGGAAACGTTGTTGTTTTCCTAAATAACTACGGAAGTTGCAAAAGACAAGAAACATCCTATCGTGCGAGGCTTCATGGACATAAAAGCAAGCGGTTTCTTAGAGAACGGAGGTGCCATGCGAATGGCATCCATTTCAAGACAACCTTTTAGTATCGTTTTTCCATTAAAAGCTACTATAAAAAAACATTAAAAGCCCAGTTTCCAAACAATTTGCACTCTAAGCAGAAAATTCGAAAATTCATATCAACTTTCAAGTCCTCAATTGCTAAAAAGAAAGAAAATTGAAAGTAGCATAGCCTGATATTTGATTTGCCTACGTTTCCTTTGCTCCTACAATAAACCAAAGAGTCGCTATTTTTTAAGAGATTGGACTTTACGTTCCAGACCGAAATCTCAAGGTAGCTCAAAGCAGTCTTATAACGAGGTGTCCATGAGATAACTTTCGACCATTATTTCGAAGAGCATATTTAGTTCTGGGGCTCGAACTTTAAACAAACGTGAAGACAACTGACAGTCTTTCGATCTATAACTTTGAAATAAATTGCAAATAAATGGCAACCGACCTTGACCTTAAGGACTAAGGGAAGTATAAAATTACCATCGCGTTAGTTCTCGTTTTACACGTAATCCAATCACCTTAGCATGGTACAGATATAGCGTGACTTTCAGGCGATAAAAGGGAATGGTGTTATGTGGCCAAAGAAAAACGAAGGGATCGTGTGATACGTTTACTCTAACTGGATGATGACATTCTAGAGTAAATAGGAGCTTATCGCCTTCAATCGGATAACTCGCATCTGCTTTCAAGGGGAAAGTGGATTACGACATATCACAAGACTAGACGGTTGCGGTCATGGAAAACGTGTAAAACAGTGTTATGTGGTTTACCTCAAGTGTCACCAGAAAGGGCCTTCTAGTTCCAAGTATGTGTTGAATGTCTTAAGGCAGATTGGCCAAAGGCGCACGAAATATGAGGATCAGCACAGCTCTCAACACGACAATCAGAAACCACGGTCAAGTCACATCTGGTATCTTTGCGCATGAAATGATAATTTTTTTATCAGAATACAGCCCTAAGTGTACGATTTTCTAAAATAACAACACCTTAATTTTTGAGGGGCAGATCTTTCGTCGTGACATTGTTACAGTTAGTGTGGTTCAAATTTTCAGGGAGTGGAGACACTTACATATCGGATTATGCGGACTCTAGGCGTCCTATGCAATTGTTTTTAAATTAATAATTTAAAGACTGAAGTCCTCTACCCTGCTGTCTATATATTCTATATATGTTTTCTCGTTAACAACAGTTTTGAAGCTACCGATGCTTTGAATGTGTTCGCAATCGATTGTCTGCGAAAGCAGGCTTTGGGGTTGTTGTAAACAAACAGTTGTGCTCACAAAAACAACCGAACCCAACAGTATGAGCTCTTACACAAGCAGATGTTGGTCGCAAATTTGGATCGGAGCTAAGATAGAACCTGATTTGGCCTATATATAGACGACAAATTCTTGACACGCAGGTAATAAAAATAGTGTCATATGCCCAAGTACAATAACGTGCAGATTGTATTGCTAATCATGCAACACCATTTGTACGAATTATAGGCATTCGTGTATGCGTACAGTCCACATACCAAGACTAAGAATTCTAGTGGCAACGACTTATGTTTTACGTCCTGGCTTCAACATACGTTCGAAGACGTTCGAAGACGTTCGAAGCCTACAATCGATGGAGAGATCCTAATTCAACTACACACAACGTGAGACGTAGCATAAGGTAGCGACTGTGGCTGTACGAGGTTCCCTACTAGTAAATGCATCCATGAATCATATCTGTATACCTACAGAACAATATATGGCCTTGTATCATCTAAACATCACTATAGCCAACACCGAACACTAGAAAATTCACACCTTGAAATCGAAATGTTCTACAACTGCAAAGAACAGCACCTTAACCCTCGGATAACATGATAAGTAAGTAAAACTGCATAATCTCTAACCCGGTTTAGGTCACTAAGGCCCTGTTTACATGAGCTCGAGACGAAATCTCGGCTCGAGATGAAATCTCAGCTCGAGGTGAAATTTCATCTGTACTCTCGCAATATCTTTTCGTATCGTTATTGAGTTTACTGACCTTACCCTTACGTACTCTAAATATTATTTTCGCAAATTCGTCAGTGGCACAAAAAGTACAAAAAGCCGTAACAATTGGGAAGATAAGAGTCGTAACACAATCAACGCTACTATCATTTCCTATCAAAGTAAGAGGAAATCATTTTTAAAAATTGTGTATACGCTATGCACCGTATACACCTTTTGCTTGAAATGCTTTTAAACGCTCATAGTAAGCTCTTTTGGCTTACAAATCTATCAAGGATATACACTCGAAACTCTAACAAGGATATTCACAAACAACTCTGTCAAGGATATACACATACAACTCTATCAAGGATATGCACTTCCAACTCTATCAAGGATATACACTCGAAACTCTAACAAGGATATTCACATACAACTCCATTAAGGCACAGCACTGACAACTCCATCAAGGCTATACATTAAAAACTCTAACAAGGATATTCACATACAAATCTTTCAATGATATGCACTTACTTTCGATAGCAGCGGGAGTCGTCTGCATCTTGGGTTTCGTCACACTGACAGATGTTTCCAAATCTGAGACATAACGAGATAAAACAGCGGTCCATCAACAGTTTCCTACGTCAATTCAAACATTGGTATACAGGTTGCTACGCTTTACAACGGGCATAACTCTAATGTATACGCATAAGGCCTCTAGCAACTGAGTGTGGTAACCAGGTCCTTCACATGGTTTCACTAATATTTGTCAGTAGCTAATGTTACTGGGCGCCCTTATGGCTAACAAGCAACAATTAACAGTCAAATAGATCATAACAGAAGCACTTCAACCTAAAACTGTAGATATCCGGGATCGTAAAGAATGGAAGTGCCCGACTGACTGGTCTAGCAATCTCTCGATCAAAGATCCCTGATTAGCAGTGGAACCGATATTTAAACTACCGTAAATGAACAGAAAAAACACCAAACAGGCTAACTAATAAATAAAAGGCAGCTGGGGCGTCTAGGGGCAACGCCCATCAACTATGACTACTGGGCAGAAAAGCAAACCATGAGGCAAACTCAACCACCCAGCCTGTCACGGATCATGGAAAGAATCTGTTATCAACGAGAACAGATACTACATCCACTCATTACCAAAAGGCCAAGAAGAGTGGTGCCACAGACTCCCAATCAAAAACCCTTAATGAGCAGTGGGCCCCGACATTGAAACTAGCCTAAATAAACAAAAAAGACACCAAACAGGCTAACTAATAATTAAGGGCAACTTGGGGCGTCCAAGGGCAACGCCCCTTAATTTAGACTACCGGGCAGAGAAGTACGACATGAAGCAGGCTCAACCATCCAGTAGGACCGCCTCTCACGGACCAAGGAAAGAACCTGCCATCAATGTGTCATCAATGAGAACAGATACAACACATAATCCTACCCAAATGACTGACAACGGTGGTGTCCAACATTAGGTGCGTGCATTCTAAAAGGCCTTGCTGAACGTTTTGTGTCTGCCCTCATTAAATGCAAAGATGAAATGACAACCTTACCGTCCTTTCTTGCAGTAACATCCCCCACACACGTAAGTACCGTTCTTGTTGCAAATTGGGCTGTCTGGCACCTGCAAGTTGGCAAATGCATGTTGATAGAGATCAAACGGGCAATATCATGCAAAAGTACTAAATAAAAACAAAAAAAGACGAAAGAAAGTCCCACCTCAAAAAGTTTGAAGGATATTTCTCATGATTTTACTTTCAAACAAATTGTACATGTTCTTCATCCACACTGATGTCCCTATTGCCTAGTGATGAAGATCACTGATAGAGTTCCACTAATGCCTACCTGAATAAACAAACACGCACATTTGTTCCTACTACACAGATCGTCCAAAAGGAATGAAAGCAGCGTGAGCCTCTGGAAAAGGCACTTTAAAGCAACAATAACCAGAAAGTAGAAATACAAAAGCATAATGACGATAGGTAACATCAAACAGAATATTAAACCAGACTGTCGAGTAAATAATAAAGTCTTTTGTGTGTCGAACATTTACGTTTTACACAACTAGTACATACCGTTTTCGATTTCTCTTCACATGCACAGCTACATATATATGATACTTGCACGTGGACATCCCCAAATCCTGCGATCCCGACTCGGAAACTGAAATGGATTGAAATAAAACAAACCCGTATTCTCCTTGAATAAAACCACCACATGTTAGAACAAATAACTCGGGGGGTGGAGCCTGTGAAGTTGAGACAAAATTCATGAACATAAGAAAGCATAAAGGTACAACTCTCGTAAAACCTTCAAGGAAATAAACTCGTGACGAATTTCATCTCGGCATGCTTTTCGTGCATTTCAATGATGTTTAATTGGTAAAGAACAACTTCTATTTAGAGATGGAATCGGTATTCAGCCAGTGGTACACACTTAACAAATTATTGGTGGACGGTTATTAAAATATTAATTAGGGGGCAACATCTCCACAATAAGCACTCCAATACCGTTGCTAAAATTCGCTTGTGTTCTGGCATATTTGCACCGAATAATAATCTTTAATATTTTTTAAGAAAAAGGATGGGGGGGGGGGTGACCACAGACAACCCCCAAGTGTCAGCTGCCGTATTTAACCTGATTATGAAAACAAAATCACAAAATGATTACCAGTGTCAAATGACTTCATGATATAGCGAAATATAAAAATGACTAATGGACGTGGCTCTTAAGGCCATACCACCTCCCCACGGGATTCATCGGCATAATGTAAGTATACAGACAATACCCTTGAGGTAACAATATTGATAATCATTAAATTAAGCTTATGGATCGGGAGCAGAACTGGTACACCCTCAGAGTTAAGGAGGCTGTCCAAATCAGACTTCACCTTAGTAACATCAACAGGGGAAGGACGTAGAATTTCCTGAGGCATGCATGCCAACAATAAAGAAACAAGACAAGGGAAACAACAAGAGACCAATGTTAGGGCGGACGTCCACGGAAACAGTTCCCCACCAAAATATGAGGGTCGAAGATGAACCAATTATAGACAATTAGCGTCAAGTATACACCGTAACACAAACAGTTGAAACATCGCCTGGTAAAGACTAGCAGTATGCAGTTGAAACGTCACATTCCTGAATGACTGTGACAATATTGTGAAGCAAATGATGATTATCTGTACTGTTACTGTATATCACCACAATGAGCAATCCATTTAATGATATTAACCCTCGAGGTACTCCTTTGGAGCGGCTATTGTACTTCGTGTAGTTGGAGGAACATTTCTCAACAGGCTGCTTAAAAGCTACGACCAAAATTTTACGGCTGATGACACTCTTATTGTACAGTTTGATGGGGTCACTTCCAGGTTAAGAAGGTACAGGCACTACAAAATGTGACCAAATGTAGCGGGACCTAAAATGCGGAACCATGAAAGAGCAGATGCATTTCACTTCACCATCAGCAACCGGATTGTGATTAAATGCAGGTTAATGTTAAATGAAAATAAGCTCATTAAAAAAAAGTTGTTACCATTTACGGTTCAAGGGTACACGTTGCGAGTATAAACCGTAACACAAACAAAGAAAATATTTATCCCGGTGTACTTATGGATACCTTGGTGTTACCAATTATCCTTACTGATGATTCCTTTCATTCAAAAATGACTAAAAGCTAAATTAACGGCAAAATTAGTAGATTCAACGGAATCATAAAGTTACGATACATGTTTCCTAATGTGCCAAGAGAAGAACTTGTAGTGTTTTAGGAGCTGGGACTTGCAGGGCTTCAAAAGTATTACGTATTATATCAGACCATGATTACAGTCCACCTCCTTACTCTCGGATGGGCTAAATACTACTTCCTAAACCCCCAAACATGATCAGCACTGCCATTTATACATACGTGTCCTGTTTTCTTGTTGGGCATGATTTTGCCTTAACTGACACACTAAACGTTACAGTAGATCCAACTTTAACATTACGACACTCGTTCGGTTTTTCACCCCTGGCGAGAAGAAAAATAGAGAAAAGAGATAATGGGTCTGGCATTACGTTTTTTGAGTACAGCGTATACACGAAACAAAATGAGAACATCACTGTAAGCACAGCAAGACGTGTCACGGCACAAGGAAATACATCAAAGTAAGTGGAAGTCCAATCAATTACACGAAGTAACACGGGCCCAAGTATTACTTCATTAAAGTACAGCAATCATCAAGCCGCGACATGCCTTATTCCTTGAGAAACAAAATCCAGAAAATTAAAATTTTTCAAATTCTTTATATTAATCATCAGACCCTTAATTTTGGCCAGCATTAGCATTTGAGATCCTAATAACATAGAATCTTAGTTTTCGAGAAGAATAACTTGCATATGTTTTAATGCATTATTTTACAGGGATATGGGGTCTGTCCACGTCTGTGACTGTCTGTTTACCACAACTTGTGTAACAAATAATTTTTCCTTACCTTTTCTTAGAAAGAAGATACTACATGGCCACTATTTACTGCAGACAGATTGGAGGTTATTTTGGCGATACGTAATAACTGAAGGACCCCCTATCACAAAAACGTCATAATAAAGAGATTCTATGGCGCTTTTTTCTAGCTCTGCAGTACAACAATTCTCGTGCCAGTGCGAGGCTGGCTATGGCCGCCCGATTTTGAGGTTGGTTGTCTCAATTAAGCAGCGTGTTCCATCGTTTATTCCCCAAACATTAGCTCTTAAAAGGACACAACCACCCCGGGTTTTAAATACCAAAAGCACCCATAAGCTATGCGACTCAGTCATAGGGCACCACTAGCTTGAAAATCCAGACTGAGCCAAAATATACACTAACGATTCTTTCAGTATCATTGGCAAGGCAAGGTCTGCATTTCATTGGGCCATTCGGGAGTCTTTCCACATACCTTTACTATGCAGACAAAAGGAATTCGTTTTCTCATTGGGCATATTCAATTATTGTAGATCTAGTGGACTCTGATTGGTCCAAAAACAGCACTCCAAATTCTGATTGGCTCTTTAAAAAATTCGGTTGGGTTTATCCTTTCCTAGGTTTTCATTTCGATCATTTCTGGCGAGTGTACTCTGAGGAGTGTCAGACGAAAAAAGCTTTGAAGCACAAAGTGTTTTCACTGTATCGTGCAATATTTTCGTTTTTCACCGCAAACAAACTATTTACAGAAAACACAGACAGATTGCAACCCGTGGAAAACGACAACACATTTCCCAAAGTCTGCTTCGTCCTTACCGTCGCAAGAGCCTTCAGAGTTCTTTGACGAGTCCTTGTCATCTTCCACGTTTACAAGATATAAAAACTCTCACTGTTTTCACCCGGCATAATGGGGGCAGTGAGATTTATGATAGTTGATAATAACAATAACAAAGATAATAATGATAATAACAATACAAACAAGATCGATGGTGGCGATAACCAAAGTCAATAAATATTAACATTATTAATAATATTAGTAAATATACCAATAAGAATAGCATGGTTACTTACTTGCATCCAGAAGCCTTGTAAGAGACTTCAATATTGCTTGGTGAATCATCGATAAGGGTGATAGTTGAAGCAATTTTCTGTTGGAATAGTAAGAAAATAACATGATTAGTCCGTGTGTGACTTATATGGTTTTAGCCCACTGAATCCAAGTTTTGGGGTTTGGTTACATTTACGCACATGTTCTCGTACGTATTTGCTGCTCTAAAATTTCGAACAATAAGATTGTCTGGTAAAAAATATTGTGTTCCTTTTTCATTACAAAAGATAGCAAATTCCTGCCAGCAGAGATCAACACTACTGCTGACAAGGTCACACTATATCTGCTTCCGTTGTTTTATGACAGAAAATACAGTTCGAATACCTAAATGATATCTAACTACTAGTTTGGGTCCGATCCCTAGTGCTTACACGTGACTTCTCTACACCCTGCTTACATGGGTATACATAGATCCGTTCCAGAACTGGTACTGATCGGCTTTGTTCTTACACGGGACTTGGTGGATATTAACACCTTTGGATCTGTTATCCGTACCAGTTTGGGTTCACTTATAAAGTGGAACAGTTTTAAGCCGATCCCAAGAAGATCCATGTAAACAAATGCGATCGGATCCAAACTGGTTCGGATCGAAAAAACTACAACTACCAGGTAAAATTTGACGTGATCCCTATCAACGTTCTATTGCCATCCTTATATTAGCGAGTTGGTCATAACCTCCAATTCTTTATACTTTAATGTTTTCTTTTTCCACAGCTTGTATTACCACATAAAGAACCTTGATTTCCTAAATGAATGAGCATACAGACTTCTGGATACAAATGGATCAGATAAACTTTTTTGACCCTCGCGAACTTGCGAGTGTTCTTTTTATTTGTAAACATTATAAATGCTGAAGGGCAGCCAAGTAGATTTATGCTACCTTCACCATCAACCTCCTCTGTGTTTTGTCGTAAGTTCAAATACAAAACAAAGATTGTTTAGAAAATTTTATATACATAAATTAAGTGAAAGTAAACATTTAACAGCATAACCAACAGTATACAAGGGGAACTCCAAATATTATTCAAAGGTAATGTTTATATCACAACTATTTTCAGTTTTGAAAGAACACTAGAGTATTTCAAAAATGTCACTATCGGGGTTTGAACCTGTGTCGCACGCTTTCGCAGCTTACGCTCAAACAACTGTGGCTAGGTGACTTCGGATGTTAAAATACTATACTTCTCTAGTCACCATATTAGCTCCCAATCATCCACCGGTGGATATCGATATCCTGCTTAGAGATTGAAATGTGTTCTACTGCCTGTAGACGGATGATAAGGTCGTTTTCACAGCCTAGTAACCATGTGCGGGCGCTGGTCATACCAAACGAAGACCACTTTTAGATTAGTTTATCGATTATCAGAAAGTCTCTGCTTAGTGAGGGTGGTGTGTAAACCACCCAGAAATAACGTGATGGTAACTGTGGAACAATACATGGATTATCAGTTGGTGAGAATAAGATATAAATGCTATTTGCCAGAAAAGTAAGTAAGGAACCCCCACTTTTCGTATCGTTTAACATCGAAAGTTGTGTACTATTACTGGATATTCACTTGATCTTTTAAGAACTTTAGTCAACGAACTTGATTGATACATACGACGAAAATGTTGAGTTTGCCAATTTTTAAACTGTTAGATACTGTTAGGATATCCTCACATCAACATTTGAGTAAGCATTACTTTTTGGTCGTCGGACATTTTATGAAGAGCCTAAAAATTTTAGATTAACACGGGATTTTCCAATGCAACCTGTTGAGTTGTGGTCCAAGGTTATAAGCTGGGGTCACTACGCCTTGGGGATTTCTGAGGCTTATTGGTTATGGCCGAGAACGTCTAGCCAGAACTTTGTAGATTATGATTGTGCCCTGAAATGTCCCTAGAAAGGCTAAGAGTCCGTTCACTAAGGTTCTTCATGTCTGATACAATTTTTAACGTATATTTTGTAAATTTTTCTCTCCTATTGGCTTCATGATTACGCCTTAAAGCTCTCATGCTTAGTTTCCTTCCATTTACTGGTAAATGATTATTGGTCCTCATATGTTTACACAGTGACAAAGCATGAGAGCGTATATTGTGATTTTAATATAATACGTATATTGTAATTATTTAGGTATTAGCATTCTTCACAAAAATTGTTTTAGATTTATATTGTTTCCAACAATTTATTGATGATCTGTAGCTGCGCTCATAAATTTCAGAGAACTGTCCTTAAGTCACGCAGGCACACACACACACACACACACACACACACACACACACACACACACACACACACACACTTGTAAACTGTATGCAGAACTTATCACAGAATGTAGTTACAATTTTAACAGAGGCAGTAGGAGTATAGGTAAAGAGAGGGACTAGAGGGTGCTTGGTAAATACGGGGTACGATTTTTTTTAACGGTTTGGGGTTAAACTGTGATTCGAGAGATTTATTTCCATTAGCTTTAAACGTTGTTGCATGATGCAACTATTTCGTCCTCCGTGCAACGGATACCGGACACAAAAAACCCCTAAAAATTGAACAGCTTGTTTACCAAGCTTATGACATGTTATGGAGCACCCTCTGTATGAATAGCACATGCAGCTATTTGGAAGCTAAGCCTGAAGGCACGATAACACACTCGGGAAGTAGGTTGAATAATAAATATGTCTAATAATTATAGTTATTAGAAGCATAAAGGCGTTTGTGCTTCTAATAACTATCATTATCAAAAAATCTTTTAACGTGATTTAGTTTTTCTTGACTTACCCCATTCCTCTTTCCTTCCAGCTATCTGGCAAGTCGCAACGGAGTGGCACCCGGATCTGATATTTCTCTCGATACTGGAGAAGTTTCTTCACAGGATCGATTAGCCTCAGTGTCATCTTCCACTGATATTAATCACTCAAGTGATCACCTTCGACAGTCATTGAACGATGTGGAGCACAAAAGGGTATCTTCAGATACTGTTATACAGTCACACGGTAGTAGAAGAGGTGTGAAGCCGGTATTATCGACCTCCTCTACACATAGCGTAGATACAGATTTTACCGAAATAGAACGTCACCTGACTGACACCAGAAAAAGCATAGATGCGAAGTTTTATCGCTCTCTTGCTAACAGCCAAATACCGGCTGGGCGTAAGTTAGATAGAAGTATTAAAAATGGTGAGGGGGCCTTGGCATCCGATAACGTCACCCGATCCTTTGAGGATATTGCCAGAACACGAGACTTAGAGGGAGGAGATAAAGGGGAGCGTTTGGGACATGGTCGTAGTTCAACATCACCACGACGACGAACTAGTGGTCAAAGGCATAACAGACATGAACATAATGGGGCTGAGAATGTCATAAAAGGCACTGTGGCTCCGGCAGAGGACGTTGATGTAATAGTCAAAGGTAGAAAACACTCTGGCAGATCATCGAGCAGTCAGCAGAAGAATTCACATCAACGCTCAGTTGTGACTGGGGGTCTGATTGATGATGTACATAGAGATTCGTCCCTTGTCTGCAGAACTGCGCCGCCGCGGTATGAAAACATTGTGAAAAATCATCCACCCCCGCCAAGGTCAAATGGTCATGGGTCAGTCCGATCCGAACCATCCTATTACCGATCAGAAGGGCGGAACAACAACACAAGAGCTGATGTGAGAGTAATCCGGAGAGATCCTGATGAAATGGCCTATAGAACGCACCAGGATTCTTTCGATAGAGGTAGTTCTTTGGACTCCAGACACTCTGATCTTCCCATGCGACCTCCCAGAAGGCGGCACTCGTCTAAAGATAGCAGGCACAGAAGCTCATCGGATAATCAGGATTCCAACAGTTTATCTAGAGATTCAATGTCGAGAAGAAGTGCTAAAAGCAATGAACCGGGTTATACTTATTCCGAAGATCGACAGGATAGAAGTGGATTGAATGAAACGCCTCGTCGCCCTTCAAACCTTGTTCAGACAAGAGTGCGAGATGTTACTGATATCTTAAGTGAGCAGAAGAAAACTAAAAGGAAAGATTCGCCAGACGTGGTGCTTAGCCTTCAAGATTCCTCGATGACGCCAACTTCAAGAGATGCTTTTAACAGGGAAGGTTATTACATTGTTACTTCCACGGCAGAGGTACCAGGGTACGGAGCCTCTTACGAAGCAGGTGTAGCAGAACCAGTTGCTGTGATGAGAAATGTTGACAATGAGAACGTTAGTGCCCAGCCATACTCACCTGGTTTAGAGGGAAGTGTTCCGCAAGATAACGAGGTAATAACCCGAAGAAGTGGTTCGCAAGATCGACTTCCATACAAAGAAACGACGCTTGGACCTGTCATTACGACGGTCGAAACATATGAAGAATCGAAGGGAGAGTTTCCTGGATCAGCCGAACAAGGCCAGACACAGCCAGGTGAGCCAGGGGGAAGACTTGAACAAGTGTTCGGAGCTAAGGATCAGAATCAACTGTCAGGTGGACAGCAGCCAAAAGAGGAGAGAAGACGAAAAAAGCGAACGACGAAACGACGTTCTAAACAGAACGTCGAAAGAAACGTTTCCGATTCATCTGAGGAAGAATTTGCCGATAATCGTCGTACTAGTTCGCCCTCCCTTCGGCGTCTGATGAGCGCAGGCAATAGAACCAATGGTCAAAGTAATGATAAATCTAGACCATCGTCATCAGATTCAAATATGCGTAGTAAAAGTGAAGCTGAAGAGAGCTTGGAAGCGGCAATTAGCGAATTTCACAAATCTCTGTCAACGTTACCGAAAAAGCATAATCGTATATTTACAAGGAGAACGACAGAAGCTCAGTCATCTAGCGACAAATCGTCAGGAACGCATTCTCCTGCTACTCCTGATCGAGTTACTAGCCCAGTGGAGCCGATTGCAGAAAATGGGGGACAGTATGATTCCCATGGGCGTATGCAGCGATCAGGCTATCGAGGACGACACGGACGATACCCTAGCGATGATATCTCTCGTCCATCAACCACACGAGAGTACGCTGATAGCTTGCGAAAGGCTTCCATTGATTCTATGATGAATAAAGTACGAACTGAAGCAAAAATTACTCTTATATCGTCTCCACGACCATGGTTACCTAGGGATAGCAGCGGGAGACCATTTCGTCGATCAGAGGACATTAGCTCCGCCTCAAAACACGAAAATGTTGCGGCTAAGCATAGACAGTCATTACCTCATGGAATATATCAACGTAACTCACGTGGGTCCCAGGCTACTGATAGCTCCTTGGATCCATTGAGACTTGGCCGCGTAGATAATGAGGAGACTGGTAGCCACTCGAGCACTCGAGAGGATGCACGTGACATTGCAACACCCTTACCAAATATTCCATTGAGCCCAGGAAGTGTCTTCGAAGGTTCAGGGATGTTTTCGTTACCAGGCCGCGGACACAGGCAAAAATCGTCAAGAAGGAGACCATGTAAGTCTTGTTTAACGTTTGTTGGATGTCTTTG
This sequence comes from Alatinidae sp. Z8VKAUB7J3, assembly GCA_010016025.2. Classification (NCBI taxonomy): domain Eukaryota; kingdom Metazoa; phylum Cnidaria; class Cubozoa; order Carybdeida; family Alatinidae; species Alatinidae sp. Z8VKAUB7J3. Next base: position 107,147,200 of record JAAAKM020006971.1, on the reverse strand, counting down.
ATTTTTGTAGCCTGTAAGACTATTGACACCCTTATTATTGTGAGATAGGCAAGTATAAACTGACGTAACTGCAAATTCGATGCAGTTCGTGTTACCCAACAATCGATATGGAACTCTACAAATGGAATGTTTTCAAAATGCCTATTTGTTAAATCTTTCACATCAAAACGTTTAATTTGCTTCAGTTCGAACATGTTCGAAACATCATTTTACTCATCATTACTATTATTTTAGTCCTACTATTCGAAGAAATTGATAATTAATTATCATTGCCATACGCTTGCGGAAACTGCACATTTAGAAACATTATTAGTACTTTTTTAAAACGAGCCTTTCTGTAGATACGGCAGCCAGATATCACGCTGGAGGTCCATTTCTTTGTACCTTGCACCTCTTATTGGAGCCGAGGTGCAAAGTGTCAATGTGAGGGCCGTTGTTCCAACTTGAAAGAAAGACTATTGATTAGATCATGCCGTGTGATTCTGCAATCACTGCTGTTATTGAGAAAATAAAAAAACGGGAAATTGATGCTGTCAAAGTAGCACTAAATTTAACAAAAATCTGCCTTCTAGCTTCTAGGACAGTTCCCTGAATGAATATTTTCCTGGTGGGTATTTGTAAAACGTAACCTCACACTAGCCAGCCCAACACCTAATCATAAACCTAACCCTGACAAGGACCCTAACCGTGATACGAACCCTAATCCTAACCTTACCCTTAACCAAACCTGAGAAAATGCCTGTTAGTGAGCTGCCCTTCTGGTAATTATCAGTTGTTGGAGTGTGCGATTGGAGGAATATCCCGTTGCCCTACCTGTATATTGTTCCCAAGTCACACACCGTAATCGTAGACTGTAGACATCGTTTTTTCTAGACGAAAGGTACTCGCAAATCGGAGAGTCTTCACATGTTTGTACGTGCTCGTTATTTTAAGAAGGTACGACCACGATTCTCGCTAAAGAAAGGCTCGTTCTATGTGGTTACAATAACCATATTTTTTAGTATAGACTGTCAAGCTACAATCACTTTTTCTGGATTTTGTATTGGAAGGTTTCAAGTGACTATGTTATGCTCAACCTTGCTTTATTTGAACCTCTCATTCAGCTGATCCATCAGTTCATACATCAACATGGAGGAAAGAATTGATTACATCCAATGAGATTAGAAGCAGAACAAAATTGGTTTTCAGATTAATCCTTTACGTTCAGCTCCTCTTACAAAATACCACTTTCACAGTGGTCTACCGTATCAGCAATCTTTCTCCATTATCGGCACTTGTTTGAAGTTGATTACTTTCAACCACTAACAAACCCGCTGAAGCAGATTGGAAGCTTTTGTGTAAGTAGCCTACAGAAGAGGAGTAGTGCTACAATAGGAAATCCTTGTCTGTTCTATAAAACCTACAGGGAATTTAATGTCATAAATGTTATCATTTTATTAGCAGCTTATGTAATCCAGTCACTTGTATTACTCTACCAAACGTCGCTTAATGGAATCTCAAGAATTGAGTTCCCGAGGTTTGAACTCTAGCCTTGTCTTTTCTATTCCGTATGTTCGTCATGGTTCATTCTTTATAAAAAGGAATAGAATTTATGGAATAGAAGACTGACTACGTCAGGGTCTTTTGTATGAATTTGTATCGAAGAAACAGAATGACGGAAACGTGAATGAATGTTTTGAATTTCTATCATTTTTTAGCGGTGATTGGTATGCCACTTACTGTGAGAGGACTCGACTTGGCTGCCATGAAGGACCAGCGAGTGCCCAGCTCAAGTAAACAGGATCTCGAAGTGATGTTGAGCGTCTTAGTAGAGCAACTTGAAGAGGTAAGCTTTGGAAACGTTATTGGGTATTGGTTCCCTTGGAAAGTATTCTAGAGTTCTAAACTAGCACGTAATATGTAACCCGGTTTGAGCAAACATGTGTTGCGTCAGTTATCCATTTGGGTAATTAAACTTCGACCCCAGTCCCCCTGGTACTAGAATGAAATTTACACGCGAAAGTAGGGTACAAAAGCAAATTTAATAGAATTATTTCGAAGGTGTACCAGCTGCTTTTACAGAAAAGAAGAATTTTTTTTTTTGGGGGGGGGGGGGGGGCAACTTTCTGCCATGATATTGCAGAGATCGCATTATGCATATCCAAACCTGTAACGTTAACATGCCCTTCTACTTACTATGCTTAATATTCCCAAATATTTTAAAGAATCCGCCAAACACTGTTCGGAAACCGTCTTGAAAATTTCCCCCTTTCCGACCGGGTGAAATGCTGTAAGACTTGCCTTGCAATAAGCCTTAAAAAATTGATCAGGAACTTTACACAATGTATCAGTTTCGTGCCACATACCTTACCTTTAAATTTGTAAGGCATTATATTTTTAGTTTTTAAAAAGAAAACCAGAGGAATAGAAAATATGTCACAATCGGGGATCGAACCCGTGGCCCGCGCTTTCGCGGTGTGCGCTCTACCGACTGAGTTAGGTGACCTCCGATGTTTACATACTCCTATTTCTCTAGTCGCCACATTAGCTCCCAATCATCCACCGGTGGACATCGAGATCCAGCTCAACGCAATTGGAGACCAGCCCTGAACATTAAATAATTCTGAGAATATTCTGAGAACATTGAATAATTAGACCTAACCGCTTTCTGACAGACAAAGTCACTAACTTTATTCTCACCGAAATAACAAACAGTCATCATTCAAACAAAGAGGGCTCGTTGTGGCACACCGTAGCCAAAAAAGACAGACTTACTGCCTCTTTTGTATATGACACTTACTGACATGTTCTGTGTGTTTTAAAGAATTTTCAATCTATGTAGTAATCTAGGTCCGGGGTCCTTAGTTTGTGAACATAATCAGCACGTTCGCGCTGGGCAATGCTACAGGGGCCACGCTACCCAGTGATCCATTAGTTCTGTCAAGTCTAGCAATTCAGCTATTGGAATCCACTTCCTAGGTAACCCTGTGTATGTGCAACATTACTAAGGGAGTTGATTTAGGCCACTATACAGGGCGAGGTCCACATTCCACCTTAGTGTTCTTAAAGCAGTAACCATATAACTGTGTGATCCTCAATTGTGTCAACAGGAGGACGTCGTTTTTAAAACAAGGCTCTTGTAATATCTGCAGTGCTTACAGTTTTTTCATTTCTTATTAATTTTTTAAATATTTTAGCGGAATCGACTTATATACGGTTTCATAACACATTCTTTTATTGAAATCGTATTTAATCAAAGTCAATTGCTTTCGTAACTCGCTTTGGCACTTAAATATCTTATCGCAATAATGTACTATTTTAGGATGACGTTTTCCCTTAACAAATGTATGTTAGCGTTAGAACATGACGAGAGTCAACCGAAAAGCTTCGGTCAAATGAATTTACAATGCATCCGTTACTCGTGTTATAAATTTAAAGCAACTACACGAAAACAAGATTGGGGAGAATCTCGTCACTGTGAATTAAAATAGCACATCCGCTCACGAAGTTGGCCGTCTAAAAGAGGTGGGGCGGTTGGGATTTCCAAAATATTTAAGGGGGGGGGAGTCATAAGTTTCATCGCTCTCTGGAAATAATCCTAAAAGTGGTATCCCTTCAATTCTACAAAATGTTTGGTTACATCGACACAAAAATGTTAAAGTTGGCTAAATTCAACTGAAAGCAGCATTCAATAGTCTAAATTCTAGCTGGGGTAAGTAAAATGCCGCTAAGCTATTGGTTTAAAGTCGCAAGAGAAGTTCGTTTACTAAGGCCAAAGGACACAATTTTTGCGCAGTTCTGAAGTTATATCTCACGGAAGGCATTTTTGAGGAATACTTTAACTTACAAACGTATAGACATACCGGCAAAAGTCATCCCATAGTCATTCCATAGGTCTGTCGTTTTTGGTTTCCAATACATTACGATATACTAAAGTGAAAAATATATATGCCGATAAGAATGTCTGGTGGGGTGGAGTACGCTAGTGAATTCTCTCAAGGAGGCAGCGCCCCCCCCCCCCTACCTTCGTGAGCAAGCACATCTGCTGACGTATGGTTCCGATATGATCTGAATGCATTGGTGGCTCATGAAATAAATTTGGGCTGGGGCTAATGACATCATAGTACGATTTTAGGCTTAAATTAAGGGCATGGTCGTGGTACTTATAGGGGCGATAATGTCTGCGAAGATAAAAACATTAACATAAATCACAATGATTTGGGGCACATATTTCGCCACTGTATTTAAAAATATTTACTGATGATTTCTTTTCGACTAGGGAGGTGGAATGGTCACATCAGTGGTTTTGCCAGCTTTTAAAAACGTTACGAAGTCAGTGAGTATAAAAGTTCCCCTGTGTTTTTATTGCTTTACATATCGTAATGGAAGCAGCCCTAAATTATTTGATTAAAATTATGTTTCATTTTCATTTTATTTTCATTTTTGTACAATACAGTGTTTTAGTGTGTTCAATCAGCAATAAGAGTGATACGAAAACTGATAAGAGTGCATGTTATCACGTTGTCGTCGTATGCAAGAGACTAAGTGATATAGTGCATGCTTTTACATTGTCGTTGTATGCACAAAACGAACTGAAAGGGTGGATGTTATCAAATTGCCGTTGTTTGAAAGAATCGAATTGATGAAAGTACATGTTACTATATTTTGTTCTTTATACAAAGCGAACTGATAAGAGTGCATATTATCACATTGTCGTTGTCTGCACGAGACGAATTGAAAGGGTGCATGTTATCAAATTGCCGTTGTTTGTAAGAACCAAGTTTATGAGAGTGCATGTTATGACATTTTTGTTCTTTGTACAAAACGAACTGATAAGAGTGCAAGTTATCACCTTGTCGTTGTTCGTACGAGTCAAACTGATGAGAGTGGAATGAAACGCATTTTTGGCATTTACACATCAATTCGCTAGTACGGCTGTTTACAAGCAATGTGTGCTAATGTGATTTGTTTAATGTCTAATCTCAGGACGGTGGAATTCTAGGTGTTATTGGCCAAGATATAACATTATCGGAACTTGAGCAGACTGCCCCAAAGCATCTGGTAAGAAGCTGCCTTAGCTATTGCATATGTTGAAGACAGCAAGAGATTCCACGACATCTTTTTCTTTATGGTGGTACTGCATTTAACTTTATTTGTATTGTGTCTAAGGCTCACCATATTTTCTGTTCTGCTCAGCGTGTGCAGTTATACTTGTATTCAAAAGACTACCTTCTCTTCCAGATGGTTAGTTCATAAGCTTCATATCCTGGTACATATATTCATATATATACGCCAGGCCACCATACCGGTTACTCTCGTTTGACCAAAACGATCTAAGTTACGTGTTGGCAACGATGAGTTCAGTATCGTATTTGTACAAGTCTCTCAAATAGTTCTACATGTATAGACTTTTAATTCATGGTTTAGTAAATATTTTGAAAGTGCCTAATCAGTCAATTTTGTCGACAAAATCCTTTCATTCGTAATAACTCCAAACATGCAGGGATTTTATCAGCGCAATTTAGGAATGATAGTGCTAAGCATGCTTTTCCCAACACGTAACGTTAGTAAACCATGAAGAATTCTTACCTAGTCGAGGAGCGCCGTTGCTCACAAAGATTGTGTTCGAAGTTCGGTTATTGTGTTGTAAACATTCGCTTACATCGTCATCATGATCATCAGGGTGTATACCTCTCCCTACGGAGGAACCCCTCTCTACATTGCAATATTCGCTTACATTTAAGTAAAATTGAACGTTGACTATTTCAGACTCTATGTCCATATATTTCTTTGCTTTTTTAAAAACAAACTGTAATAGAATTTAAACTTTCGCCTCAAGGGGCATCGTGCTTTTTCTGTATCAAAGGTAAAAACAAGGACCAAAATTTTGGAACCAGTAATAGAAGCCTTTCTGGTTTCCGGGCTTGTTGATACGGCCGCTCTCCTTGCATGTTAACTCTATTTCAAGCACACAAGGCTACATTGTTTGTCTTCACTGCTACACTTAAAAACCAGATTAATACTAACGAAAGTTTACGAATTTTTCCGTCCCTGCCAACGTTACTGTAGCTTGGGCCACACGGGTTTGCCTTCAGTTTGAACAACAACGGATTTATGCTGTTTCATCCATTGCTGAAGGGACAGGTACGTTTGATTCTTACTAACGTAATGCTAGCAATGATAAGAGATGTTGACGTGGGTAACTGATGACATAGGAGGAATAGCTCAATGGTGAAAACGTAGGACCACGAGGAATCGAACCTCGTCCTTCAGTGTTGCAACGTGACGTGCTACCATTACACCATTGTCCCTTAACATTTAGGCATAGAAATTTGGGATGTCATTTGTTTCAGTTGATATCACTCTAATGCAACTGAATTTTATTAGAGGATCCTAGCAGTTTCTGGCATTTATTGTTAACTATGACTTGTTTTTGTCTTCTCGTTTGCTATAAATTCATCGCATAAAGCTTTCTTACTTGCTGTGATCAGTGAATGGCAGACACGTTTAGCAAAATAAATCCGTTACTCAACGCAATATTTGAATTTTCTACTACTAACAATTTTTTTAAGAAATTTCTGGAAAGTTATAGAAAGTGAGACATCTTTGAAGTTGTTACATAAGCCGGGTAGATGTTTCAAGATTTTTTACACTGAGGAGAAAGAGTTGCCTTTTTTAGCCTAGTACTATATGATAGATCTGATAAACTCTTCCCAGTCAAGCAATTAGCCAGAGTTAGAATTCTGGATTCCCTAATCTGAAGTTTGTGGGGCTATTCTAAGTTTTGAGGGCTGACAGTGGGACTGCTTAAGGAAGCCATTTGAATATTGACAGGATAATTTGAGGGGCTGACGGTAAATTTGATTCGGACGTTGAAACCACATCGTACTAACGTCAATCCAATGTTGGTGATGCTTACGTTAAAATAACGACGTTTGCTTAACTTTGATCCAACCTTTTGTTTTATCTAATGTTTGTCAGACAACAAGGACGGGGGAACAGGGGGAACAGGGGGGCATGGCCCATTTGCTAAATGTCAAGTTTTTCCGTGACTACTTTTAAGCTTTATCAAAATTGAAATTGATTGCGCCAGACATTGTGTCACATTCACAGCAAGATATGCATATCGACACGAATCACCCCTTTCCACAAAATGACCAAAAACACCTTAGTGGAATATGAAAAAATAAATTTGTACTCAGCCTACTTGGCCCTCCCTATCCACCTTACGTTCCCTCGTCCCTGCGACAGACGTCGATCCGATATCAGTTGCTAACGTAAAACTGATGAAACATCGACATCGATATCGACATCGATATCGACATCGATATTACGTCAGATGAGGAAGTTTTTCCTTTTAGTTGCGATATTATGTCAGATGTCATGTGAGGAGGTTGTTCTTGATTGTTATGCAATATCCTGTACAATCCTTCTGTTTGTATTTTCAGCTAGGACATCTAAGTCTTAACCCACCTACTGTATATCTACATCAAATTACCTATGCTGATGAAACTTTAGCAAAAAATGTAAGTAGCAAACATTTTTCTGTGCTGCCTTTTAATGTTTTTGTATTTTTGTCAACTTTTCAGTGTGTTACTATATCAAATGTACCAATAGATGACTCCAGGGGAAAAATTCTTGTGTTGATCCTTTTAACATTTACAATTGATACTCTGGGTGAAAGTTGTCACGTAATTTGAGAGACATTTCGGTATATATTTTCAAAGCTTTCGATGCTATCTTGCATTATCTACGGAGAAATTTTACAATGCTACTAAAAGCAACGTTTTTAAGAAGATAGACTGACAAAGTGACAAAAAAAGGGTCTAATGAGAATAATTACAAAAGAAAAAACGAAAAAATGCAGTAAAACTGCGAGATATTTAAGTAGATGGTGACAATTAAGTGCATTTAAACAATAGAAGAGGTAGAAATGACATTATACAATTCATAGTAGGCATTAATTTTGAAATAGGGAGACCGTCACAAATGGAAAGTTCCAAATTAGATGAACATTGGGACGAGATGTCGAAATGTTCCGGAGAAACATCGTGTCCAGTAGGTTTACTGTGCTCCAAAACAGCTGAAAATGATTGGCTACTAAGTAGTTTCCCTGTTAAGCCTGGTTCACATAGGAGTAAAATCCGTCGCCAGACAAGCGTCTGACATGTTAAAGGCAGGTTTTCTTGCATGCGAACGCTACTACTTGGCTGTGAAAGTTAAAATATGATTGACATATGGCAAAGCAAAAGTCGTCCGAAAGTAACCAAAGATTTTGTTCTTTTCCGACGAGTTTTCTCTAGTGGTTTCCGACTATCACTTGAATTGCTGGCGCCTCTTTTGTTCTGACGCGGAAATTCTATGATGACGATGACAGGTGCAAATGTTGACAGCTATTTGATACCAAGGGGAGATCAGGTTCTTTAGGAAGCTCGGGGGTTGTATCCTGGGCGTGATAATTATTTTTTGAAGTCTTTAGTCAGAAGTGTCACAATCAACAAGGTGGATGTAAACCCCCGTCATAAAATTCTGACGTGAAATCCTACGTTTTGGTTATTTGCGCTTGCTATGTCTGGATCGGGCATGTGAATCAGCAGAAGTAAAGTAAAACGATCTCCTTGCTTGCTCCTCCTCTCAGACCTAGCGACGGATTTTACTCCTATGTGAACCAGGCTTTAACATTTATCTATAACCTGCAACTCGTATTATCTATGCTCTCCTTTTATACGTTTAGTCCTATGTTGAAGTGAAGCTGACCTACTAACCAAAGATGGATTATTTTAAGTTGAGTGATGAAAGGGAAGGCTTAAACAAACTGTTGCCATGGCCTCAATAGCTTAGCTATTGAAGCAGTCCCAGATCCCAATCAAGTACTAAAGTAGTGACGTCACAAAAATCTTACTAAACGGACTAAATTCTTTCTATGGTAGCAGACGTCGTAAAAACTTCAAATGTTTATTTTCGCGGCAGCAAATTTACGAAGATAGGTGTAAAGCGGGGGTGTAATACTGTCAAAGTCCTTCTGTTTAAAACAAATGCTTCCAATCTTTATCCACCTCAACCACAGCCAAACAGCAGTCGCCTCGTTAACACGAGCACTGAGTTAAAATCCTCTTTCATTCTCGTCGGGAAATTACATCAGAAATAAACACTCGGAACAGAACGCACATCTGTGAACTGACTAGCCCACGTTGCAAAACTCACTGAATTACCAATGAATTGTACTTTATTCCCATTATCCGGGTTTTTCGATCATACGAAAAAATTTTTGTCTGTTTGGTTTTGACCATCCGGATAATCGACGATGCACTGTACTTTTATCTTATTTTCTGAGTTTAACGTTGTGTGCCTTAGAACTCATTCTAGCCTCGACATTTCAGTCTAAAATGTCTTCCTACCAACTGAGCTAAGTGACCTCCGATGTTAACATACTCTACTTCGCTAGTCGCCACATTAGCTCCATCAACATCCAGCTCAACAAAATAGGAAAGCAGCCTCTCTGCGTCATGTGACTTGACCAAGGAAGAACTGCCGCCTTCCGGCCCGTCATCAATCCAAAGTCCATTAAAGTTAGAAAGTGCCATCAAGAAGAGAGGATTTGAAATGTCAGTTTTGAAATGAACACTAGAGAAATAGAAAATATGTCCCCACCGGGGATCGAACCCGTGACCCGGGCTTTCGCGGCGTGCGCTCTACCAGGTGAGCTATGTGACCTCCGATGTTAACATACTCTATTTCTCTAGTCGCCACATTAGCTCCTAATCATCCACCGGTGGACATCAACAACTAGCTCTACGAAACTGAAGACCAGCCTCTCTGCCCCATGTGACTTGACCATAGACTGCTATCCGGTCGGCCATACTGTCCAAAGCCAATTGAAAGTAGAAAGTATAAAGTATCACTCGTTCGATCCCCGGTGGTGACATATCTTCTATTTCTCTGGTGATCTGTTCAAAACTGACATTTCAAATCCTCTCTTCTCGACGATACAATCATTCACGCAATACGGTTAAACGAACAAGGGTTGTTTACATCAGAATTATCCTTGTTTGCTAACAAATTGCGAACGTCTCTTCGTGGGGTCGAAGTTTCTATAGAACCGTGCACCCTTCGGTACGTCAGCATTTTTTGGGTCCAGGAAGTGGTTATTTCTCTTTTCAGAAAGTCCTCTCTTTAGCTTTACCTCCTACTCAATACGGAAGTTTGAAGCAAAAAGAATACTCGAAAGAAATCCCTCTGAAGGAAGCATTTCTGCTTTTGTCGTGAAATCTTTTCTGATCTTCAGGGAACCCATGAGGATAACTGGCTCACGAACGAACTGAGCAAGGAAAAGAAATAGATGGGGTAACCAAGAAATGTATTCACCTTAATAATAAATGAAGAAACTATCCTAAGGCACCAGGGCGATCTAAATAACAGGCCTGGACAACATACAACCGAAGGCCACGACTGGAGGTCATCGGTATATAGGTCAGCAGTTGGTTTTTCTGTGTTTTTCTGCACACCCATGATAATTGGTCACTGTCCGCTACTGAAAACGAAAGCGTAAATCACATACTTCTTACCGTGATTTTTCATAAAACGATTATGGCGCCTAAATGCAACAGAACTGTTGAGGTTTGTGTAGAAGGTGAACGTGTATTTTATTCGGGAGGATAATCTGCTATAACATTATTGCTATGTGAGACAAAAACATGTAACCTAAAAGTACTTTTTGGTTTCCAAGAAACAGACGGGGGCGGTTATTAATTCTTTGAACTTTTTCAGACCCCCCACAAGCTTGTAACACCCCGGTTATTAATTTTTGGAAATTAGCTTTGATGATGTAAAAGCAAACCTGGGTAAAGATTTATTTGATGGTGATTTTTAAGTGATGTAAAAATTTCTGACGCTAAAATTAGCATATGTTGATATCTTTTGTTTGTTTCATTTTATTTTCCTTTTACAACTATCAGAAATCATTTCCATAAAATTGATTCCAACCCCCAAGCCCCTCCCTGTTTATTAATTTTTGAAGTTGTTCCAGCAGTCTTTCAATCAAAGACTCTCGGTGAGAAAAGGGCTTGATTTGAAAGTACCCTAAATAAACAGAAAAACCACCAAACAGGCTAACTATCATATACTGGGTAGCTGGGTGCAATGCCCATCTATTTAGGCTACGAGACACAAGCAAGCTATGAAGCCAGCTCAACCACCCAGTAGGAAGGCCTCTCACGGACCATGGAAAGAATCTGCCATCAATGTGTCATCAATGAAAACAGATACAACACATGATCCTAGCCAAATGACTGAGAAAAAGTTAAGTTGTTTCCACCCCCACCATCCACCCCACCCCTCTACCCCACACACCCCGTTTAATTAAACTTTGAATTAGTTTCCAGCTCCCTATTCATCGGAGACCAAAGAGTACATGGTTTCTGAAACATCAGCAAAAACGAAGTCATCACAACATACAAGTCATTTTAATACTAAGAGCACCAACACAATTTTCTAGTAGCCTGACAAAATTTCATTGAAATTGTACAAGATTTTTTCCTAATTTAGTATAATACAGAGAAGCATACCAAGAATAATATTTGACTGATTGAATAACCATCCATCACAACAGTTTAACTCAAAATGTGATATTCAAACAATTGACAGACACATCTATTAACAACACACTTCAAAACATCAAAACATTCTTGATAACACTGCCTTCTAATTAAGATTTCAGAGGCATGAA
>JAAAKM020006971.1:107113134-107133722 GCA_010016025.2 Alatinidae sp. Z8VKAUB7J3 | reverse complement strand
TACAAAGAAATGTCGTTCTGATGAACACATATGGTCACTGATTTTGGAAGATGTTACAACAGCAAACATAGCGGCTAAAAAAGAAAAAGGGAAATCTGATCTGTCTGCCCTCTTGTTTCTCAGAAGCATTTACACAATTATAAACAGAGTACAACATTTTGGAACCACATTCAATCAAAGGTACATTTTCAGATTGAGGTTGACGATTTTTAATTCTTACTAACTGAAAATGTGGAAAAAGAACCTAAATGTTTGGTAAATTTACTATTTGTTCCTCTTAAAAATATCACAAAAATATTATATGTATTTGGATAATCGAGATTCATATATATATGAGGTTTGGATAATCGAGGATATACTGTAACTCTATATCGTAAACATAACAACAAAACTAGTTCATATTATTAGAGTTTGTACAGAAGTTACCAAACAAATCCTCAAAGATTCTTTCAAAATTTAAATGAGGAGTGTGGTAGTAATGTTTATTTTGAATTATCCTTGATCACACCATTTTTATCATGGATTCCTTACATGATGCCCGACAGGCATAGAGTATATATAAAAGGTTTGACTCTATTTCTACTGGTAATAGGTCCTGTTTTATAACAGTATTTACCTTGGTGCCTCTAACATAGACGCACTAATGACAGTTTGTGTATCACCACTAAACAAGACTCTAATAGTAGTTCATTTTTAACCTTTGACCTTGAAACAGTTGCCTGGACAACTTCAAGAAGGACCTAGTGGATTGCAAATGAGAGTTTCAATGGTAACTTTATCAGCTGGGTTGTTCTTCCTTCTCCTTGATAAATTTTGCAGCTGCCGTCTTCTTTTTTTGTTGTGTTCGAAGCCACTGCCTGTAATCGCTAAGAGTTCTTATGCTTTCCCCATAATAATCGTCTTCAAATTTACTGAAATCGGCAAAGCGGTGTGCTTGTATCCTCCCCAAGAAATCTCTTTCTCTCTGTGACATAACAAGATAACAAAACACTACACTAACATGCAAACACAAAAACATTCCATAACCTTACATAGGGTTTCTTAATCATGAGGAGCATATTACCCCCTCAAGCCACCAGATTTTAAGTATATACCCCTGAGTCCATAGGAATTTGGCATTATTTTGCATCATCAATATGAAACGTATAAACCATAAATTAGGCAGTCAATTAAGAGTCCTAGCATGCTTACCAGGCCTAAAACCATAATTTATGCAACATTTTCGTAAATGGAGACAATATTTATTCCCCCCTTGTTTGCTTTTGGCATTCTGACGCAAGTAAACCAATGGAAAATACTATTAGTTTTGAACCCCCTAGCTGTATGCTTGACTCCCCTAGCACCCCTATCTCCATTTTACCCCTTTTACAGACTCAAGTACCCCCTAAGGGGGTCCCAAAACCCTATCAAGAAACCCTGCCTTACAATTATATATAATGTTTTGGCAGTTAATGCCTTTTAGTTTTAGTAATTGGGACATACTATTAATATTTTCACCCTGAAAGTGAAAATTGAAATTGCTCACATCATACCAAATTTGGTTGCAGTTAATACATCAAATCATAAATGTGGACTAATCAATAACTTTTTGGCTTGTAAAACAATGACCCCCTTAGCAGACCCCATGCCCCATCATCCGCTTTACCCTGTTTAACATTGGCCTACAAAGCACTTTGTGAAAAATATTTCTATATTCGGCTAACTTCGGTACCAATAAGCTTCATGTTAACAATAATAAACTGGTATTCTAGTTATCCTTAACTTAAAGATTTAGGAATTCAGTACAAAACAGTTGATTCAAAATTGGTACAATGAAGAAAGAAATATGTATATTGGATACAAGTCCGAACATACTTAATGGGAAGGAGCTTGTTTTATAACCAGTGTCTACAGATCACGAGATAAGGGGTGTATAACGGATATATTGCAAGACCTTGATCTAACTGCTCTTCAAGAATGTAGGAGAGAATTATACCTATTATTTCTCTGGAAGGTGGTTGAGGGCATGGTTCCAGCCATAGCCCCTAAAAGGTTTCTTATACCAGCATGAGCTAAATGTGGAGAGGTTGCAACCAGGTTTGAAGACTGTATCGGCTCTAATATCATACAAACTTATCAGTGTAACAACAGTAAATATTTTAAGAAACCAAATGGTGTAACTCCAATTCATCAACCCTCCTTCTTCCCATGAACAATAAGAGATCGGAACTATCTGAAAGACAGATATTTCTGCAATGGATCAGAAGTGTCAAAGAAACACCTAACAGCATTTCCTTGACTAAACATCAGTGTCCTCTCCCACCATTGACTAACTACCAATTGTGGATAATATAACATATTCATACAGATACCGATACAAATTTCTGTCGGAGGGCATCTACAACATACTGATTCATTCTTTCATCAAATTTCTGAAACTTTTACTTAAGTCCTCCGTTTAAAGTGACAGGTCTTATACAGACAGCACATTCACGCATGGTAAGGATCTCATTAAATGTTCCCATGTTGAATGGGTGGCTTCAAATGGGGAGAGACAGTCAACAAAGCTAATATTAAATCTATTTTCAGCTGTGAAGACTGCCAGATGTTTATCATCATAACTATTTTACCTACCTCATCCATCTTTCTTGACATATCTTTATTTAATATCCTGTTAAATACACTGAATAATGAGCTCCCAGCCTATAATTAATCAATGAGCTACATCCCACCAGTTTATCAGATATAAATAATATTCAAAGAGAAAAACTCCATTTTTACGTTTCGAGATAACTCTTCCTCAGTAAATTTGAGATCAGAGAATTTTCTGAGGAAGAATTATCTCAAAACGTAAAAATGGAGTTTTTCTTTTTCCATGTAATATATACGTATATATAAATATAAATGCTGTTGCATACTGTAAAACCTGTAAATGTAATGCTCAGGAGTGATTATACTCTAAGGATGATATAAGAAAATTATCGATTATTCGTTTGGATTAAGGCATAGAAATGTACACAGTTGAAAACTATTAGCAACTTATTTGCTTTTGTACCCCCTATTTTGGAAAATGAGGATTAATTATAGCCCTTAAATTCTTATCCGCTACCTTTTTACTGTGGTATATATCTATAATGTATCCTCATGGCAACGTTTGACATGTGGCTTTAGGAAGAAAACGTTTTCAAGAGGCTATCCGCAATAAATTAACTGGTCGCGAGGGCGAGGTCTTAATTGACAAAGTTTGAATCAAATACAAATAATACTTAATAAACTACCAATTTTTTAAGAGAAGTTATCGACCTCATTATTATGTTATCAAGTCAGAACAAACTTTTATCATTGCCAAAAGCAACCTAGGTTGTTTCCTGTTTGTCAGTCCGTGGATCATTCTTTGAAATGACTGTAATTAACACTGACGTGAATTACAAATTACGATAGTTGAGTCAACCATTTTGGATGCCAATCCCAAAAGAAATGCATAGTAAGCTATTGTTATTTCCTATTTCTAGTCAAAGTTATTGGTTACATAAAATGATGGTTTACAAAAACATTTTATCTTAGTTTTGTTTTAATTTGCGGCCTTCTATTGTTGATGCGGTGCATTTTCAAGTAAAGTTAAAGAATTTCTCAACTGAATAAGTATTTGTGTATTATCAAAATCAACTGAAACAGATTATGCACCAAAAAAAGAATCAATGTGCAGGATTTTCAGAACAAACTTATATTTGTAAAGATACTTTTAAGTCTTCGGTGATTTCAATTCCTTTTTATGCCCTAACTGGATGTTCAGTCGAACACATATCGTTCATATCTTTACCTCTAACTTTCTCCGTTCGATTGACACCCAAAACTGCAACCTTTCTTCTCTCCTTTTTACGGGAAATGAATACTTTAAAGGAAGAAACTGTCGCGGGAAGAAATTGTCGGGAGACAAATCTCGCGACTTTCAAGACAGTTTCTTCCCGCGACAGATTTTTTTGGTCCCGTTCGCGACAGTTAATTCCCGGGAGTTTTAAATTTTGTCAGAAAAATTTCAACATAGCTATTAATTTTTTAAAAATTGTGTGGGTCCTTCAGGTTGTGATTTTTTTTATTGCAAATTTTCCATTTGAAGTATCAGTGACATAACATACTTTTCATTTTCGAATAATTATTATTTGGTTTTGTTTAAGGTTTGGCATTTGCGGAGAGAAGGGAACAAAAAAGTTACTCGCCCAGCAATTCGCGACAGTTAATTCCCGCGACAATTAACACACAAAAAAATCAAAGCATTCGCGACTTTTCGTGACAGTTTCTTCCCGCGACAGTGTTTTCCTTAAAAGTACGCCTTTTCTTTTCACGATTTATTATTCCTTTATAAATACTAATTAAAAAGCTGAAGGTTCTTAGATGAACTGTACACTATAAAGAATTAGGATTAAGCTGATCAACAACCGATAGTTGGTGGGTAATGACTTAGTTGTGGCTCAATAAGAGCAACAAACATCATTCAACTAGCAATGCAAAGTCACAGTCGCGGTGATAAAGTAGCAGCCAAAAATATTACAATTGGATTAACTTGAGAGACAAAATCAATAAAACTAACACCTCGTTCTATAATAGAGAGCTAAATGCTGAAAAAGGAGACGACTTTTGATATTATTTCAATTTTAGCACAAATGGTACAACTTGTCTTAGGGATCACCTCTATAATAGTTTTGGAATAAATTTTTCTTGCAGTTAATTAACTTCCTGGAGATCAACGGGGTGCAGATTCACCCTTGGGTTTTTAGATATTTACTCATTATGACAACATAGGGGCTGGGCTTCAAACGGGCCCTAAGTAGACCTTTGAGAGTGCAAGTCTTGTTATTTGCCTAAAAATGCTTTTTTTGTATTTCCTATTGTAATTTTGGACTAAAATGAATGCAACTAGCCTAGCTCCCGTTTCCACTGACAACGGATTTTGAAAATCATGTAACGCCTCCCTGTTGATAGGAGATAAGGGACATATGATGATTAATGTCAGAAATGGGTGTCCCTCTCGTTTACTAAGTGTATTCCGTGATTCCGGCCATTTCCATTACGATTTAGTAAATGTTGACATTCGAAAGTCCAAGGTTGTAGTTCAAAGTTATCAAAGTTAAGATTATATAGAAACGATATTAACATGCAGACAAATTTTTTCCTTTCGTGAGACTTCATTGTAGATTTCACCGCTTTCTGCATTATGTAGTAGCAAGGAAGCCAAACCTCTGCAAAATCACAACCTTGCTGACAGGAAAGTGAAAGAGTCATAAATTTGTCATTTTTAGTATAGTCTTAGACGGGAATTGTCTTACAGTTAATTTAATAAACTATCTCCTCCCACAGAATAAGATGAATTTAAAGTAATGTAAGAATAGTCAAAATTCAGCTATCAATATACCAGCATAGAATGGCCGTCGACATATTGCAGTCGTCCCTTACTCTTATAAGGACTCCGATAATATTTTTTATCTACAACGACAATGTATTGGACATATTTCCATTATTCAGAAGAAATTTTAAAGTAGCCTCTACCAACTATGATAATGAATTAGGAGCCGCAGAAGGTATCCTGAATTGGAGAAGGTAAATTTTGGATGGGCTATAGCCAACGTAGTCTAACCCCTCCTTAGCTAAAGTATAACAATTATGCAGCTACGTATTTTATCTGAGACTTCCCTTTTAGTTTAAATAAATTATTGAAATAAACTAAGTTCCTCATAGCAATATTTTGTTTGCACCTTGGCACATCAAACAGCAAAGGATGGCACAGTCAAATATATTTCCTTGCGCCTTACATATTTTTTCAATAGTTTTTTGTATTATCATTGATAAGGTGTTGTAAAGATTTTTACTATCTTTCTGCCGTTTTAGTGATAACGACTTCTTGCTAATAGCAACGACCTGCCGGTTTGCTGCAGTGAATTAAGCAACCAATGACGAGTTAATCCTCAAAGAGAAAGCAGCTTTAAGAAACCCTTGGCTTTACTATACCAGACGCTTACTTTATCATGAACTCGAAGAATTTGGAATCTCGCCGTTTGAATGATACATGCAGATTATGACTTGCATGCAAAGAGAGTAAAATTGGAGGTAAAAGAATGGGAACCATTTGCTCGACTGGAAAAGCAGTTGATGTAGATAAAGGACGTATTCCAAAAGACTTAAGTGCTCCGACACAACTTCAAAATGGACTCGGACTACGAGCAGCCGATATCCAGTCAACTACCTTTTCAGTTACGTAAGTACTTTTCTGTGGTTTATATTTATTTATTTTTCGCCGGGGTAGTAATTGATTGTGCGAGTGCATATTCCGTTTGTTCAAACTCGCCAGAACTACGCTAATGATAACAGGGTAAGAAATGATTAAATAATTGTCAAGAATGTACACCTTGATGTAGCACATGCATTACGTAATACCATGTTGATGTGTTGATAAATTGAGGCTTAAATACGCGCATTACAGCATTATGGAATAACTGGTGATCTGCAAACATCTAAACACAAAATGCAGGTGTTGGTATGTTATACCTAACTTTTTATTATACATTTTATGTAGAAATATTTATAAAAAACATCTAGCATGTCTTTTTCACAAGTTAAATAAATTTTATTCACTTTATCTTCAGTAAACGTAGGAAATTTAAAGAATCGGGAAAAAATGACAACGTTTGCATTTTATGTAGAAATATATATAAAAATATCTATCATATCTTTTTCACAAGTTAAATGAATTTTATTCACTTTTTCTTTAATAAGAGTAGGAAATTTAAAGAATCGGGAAAATATGACAACGTTTGCTACTTTTATTTTAGGCCAAGGCTTAGCAAATCATTCCCGCTTTTTATAATATATAACACAAGTCTTAAAATTAAGGCTAAGTAATTATTACTGCAAGGCACATGTAGCATGTAGAAAATAGTCATACATTAAATTAAATTTCTATCAGCTGTAAGTGAATGTACGACCCCACGCACTCAGACGCACACATATAAAACGAGCCCGTGTCTACTACATTTCTACAGTACTTGAATATAAACCTAACGCATTTTTTATTGATTTCTTTATTTGTACTCAAAACGTCTGCACTCGCCAATAAATGTATATACCTATATATATCTATATATATATTAATATATATATATAGGTGGCTCAATGGTTGAGGCGTTGTTTTAGTAATCATGAGGTCGTGGGTTCAAATCCGGTCAGCGCCGTTAAATTGCAAGCTATTGTGGTAATGCTCCACTCTTTGATATATATATATATATATATATATATATATATATATAATTGCAATGTGTCTGCTCAGAACATATATATACAAGATGTGTTTAATGCAAATCTGCTCAATGGTTACAGAGAGCATTATAGATAAAGAGATTGAAACTAGGAACACAGTTTCAGTACTCTTGATTTTCACGCTTCCATTGGGATCATCGTGTGAAATTTTCAAATAGTTTATTTCGTTTTTATTCCTCAAGCTCCGTTACTTCACAATCCGTTCAATGCAACTCTAAGCCAGAGTAAATATCCTGTGAATGTATAGCTCTGTTCCATTTACTATGTCTAACCTGAGATTCTGGATCTGTAGAATTGGTACACACGGTCGTGTCAGCTTCTGTTTAAAAGAGTTTTGATAACACAAAAATGAAACAGCTCACGATCCAACCCACCCTACGAAGCAGCTAGTAGTGTTTGAAGGGCTCGCCCCAGACCTCTCGGGTCCACGTTATTACGTCAGTAATACAGGCGTAGGCAGTCGTCAGTTTTCGCTTCAGCAGCATGGATGTGTAGTCGTCGTAGTACCAACCGTAGTCGTTACTTATTTTTATGTATTGTGTAGTCAATCTTATTATCAGGTGTGGTTCTTAAAGATTTGTATAAAAAAGGTGGACAATCGAATTCCCACCATATTTGTCCTTCTCCACCTTCTCGTGTCGTCTCTTCGCAACACGTACAATCCAACCAACCAATACGTGTTAAATTTACCCTTTGAGTATCTGAGCAGCCACTTAATTTCCATTTTAATCTTTTATCCTGCAGTGTTTATTGTTATTATGCTTCTATTGCCCAGTGTATTAGATACTCCATGACGTAGGGACTTAAGTTCTGGTTCAAGTGGTTACGCCTACATATAGTGTGAAAGACGTTTAGCTGGAGTAGTATACAAATGCCTTAATTCCGTACTTCTAATCCTCTTTTACTTAATGTTCTCTTTTCATTCTTATGCATTCTCAAATTAGGATCATTTCTATGGCCTGTTGATAAACCAACTCGAGATGTATAACCACACACAGCATTTAGCATCTCGTAACTGGTTAGTCTCTTACATGTCTCATCAACAGTACACATACAGTCTTTCGTCTGCTGTATGCGAAGAAGTAGTGGTTCCATTCCTAAATTCGAATGATTCGGCTTGTTTACAGACTATGGAGCACCAGAAACTGAAACTCTAAATTTGAGCCTGTTTTTAAAAATGACGGCTAAATTTTGTATTTAGAAAAGCAGAGTTTAGTGTTTCCACAATTGCCATAAAAATAAAGACGTCAGTAAAATAAAGTATCATGAAAACTGGCTTGTCTCCTAAGTGGTAAAGAGTTTTCTACATTTTCTAGTCAATTGGTTGCAGTAAGGGAATTTACAGCTGCTAGGTTAAAGGCGTGACTAAACTTAGGTACTGGCTTAAAAATCTAATCGATGTTCTAAAGAAGAGATTTTCAGCCGCGGAAAGTATATTCCCCCCCTTCCCCCCAAAATTTCCAATATCCCCTTTGGTATTTGTTATTTTTACTTTCATCAATATTGAACGAGTGCACCATGAAATAAACAGTCAATAAAGAGTCATAACTTGCTTAACAGGTGTAAAACAAAAATATTGACAATGTGTAAATAGACTGAGGCAGTACTTATTTATCCTTATATTTGGTTTTGTCATCTTGATGTGAGAAAAGTTATGGAACAGGCTATGAGTTGTTGGACCCTCTAACTGTAAGTTGGACCCCATTAGTACACCTTATCTCAATTTCCCTCTTTAAAATCTCAAATATCTTAAGGGGGTCTTCAGGCCAAAACGACGCGTAAACTATATTGACGTCAACCTCGCAATTGAACTTGCGGACTATCCCTCAAGTCCACTGTTATTTCACTTTCTTACTGCGTCTACCTCGCTTTCAAGTGGAACTTGAAGTTTTGTAAATTGCATTGACTCTTAATCTCCCTTATTGAATATAGGTAGATATATGTAAGCTCATGTATATATGTATATATGTATATATGAATATATGTATATATATATGTGTGTGTATATGTGTATATGTGTATATGTTTATATGTGTATATGTGTATATGTGTATATGTGTATACGTGTATATGTGTATATGTGTGTATGTGTATATGTGTATATATGTATAAGTACTCAGCAGACACATAGCATTTATTATATATATATCACGGAGTGGAGCATTACCACAATAGCTTGCTTTCGACTGCCATGACTTCGAATAACTGGCTATTGTTTGTGTTGTATTACCCTACGTTTAGGGAGTTGCAGTTGATTCTAAGCATTGATTCTTGACTTCCTTTTTGGTCATTTTCCAACCCCCTCCCCCCCCGTCTATTAGGCACCCAAGAGTAAATTGAAAATATCAGTGTAAAAAATAGTGATTTGGGGAAAGGAAATTCAAAATGTGTTTACGAGTTTTCTGCTTTGGATCCTTTGATCTCTCATGTTTTAAACGTATTTAAACACAGCATGAACAACAATTCGCAAGCTACATTTGCAGCTAATTTCACTAATATATTAGACTAGAGCGCTGCCACTGACTAGGCTTCAGAAAGCGCGCCGCCCCTAATGGCAGGTTGATTTCGTTCTTTGGTACACCACCGATATTGTTTTTTTCTCTTTCAACTTGTTTACAGTTCATATTACTAGTTCCAGGAGCAGGGAAATAACGTGATTACAATATCAAGAGTTACCTGCTGATCCTGTAGGCTACAAGATGCTGTTCTTAATGGTGACTTCGCTTAGAGATGGAAACTCCTATGGCCCCGTACTGATATCTAATCGAGGTTTTGCTGCTTCCGCTGCAAATTAACAAAATACTCTATGTGTTCTGTGCATGTTGAATCTTTAGTTAGATTTCTCTCTCTTTAAATCTTCGTCCTCTGTCAAGTGTTTTCATGCAATGGTACTACCTTTCTCCTTTCCGCTGTTAAGCCGATGGTGTTCGACTTTATGCATCGTGAAAGGAAGTAAAATTTTAGGAGACTTCAACGAAACTGCAACAACAGCATCCAGTGGAAATAATAACCAGGCTTTTTCATTTCTTATTGATGAGATTTCTCCATCTTGTACTATTTTACGTGAAGATTGACTGTATTTCACAGTCAAACGCTTTTACAGAGTGACTTGGTTTACAACTGATAACTCTGGCCTCGTTTTCATGCTCAAAAATGATTGCGTAATGTAATTCGGGAAGTGTCTATTGCGTTAAGTAGCGGGTTCGTTTTGGTTATCCGTATGCTTTATTCAGCGTAATATTTAATTTTGTACCACTAACCAACTTACCAAGAATCTTGTTTATTAAGAGGCACTTGGTGGTAAATCAACATGAAAGCGATAGGTATTTGCTTATTACTACAAGAAACTAATATCATATGCTGTCGCGAGAATCGTTAAATGTCACTGAAGAGAAACAACCAAGATTAACCAACTAATAAGGTCAAAGTAGAGGTAAAGTCGTATGAAAACTTTCACAAGTTTCCAGATCCTTTATCATGTGAGACCTGCGATAATAGTCTTAAGCTCTTAGATGCAACTCGAACAACGATAGAATTAATTGCTAGTACTACATATTGATCGCTGATGACCAACATTTAAAATAAATACTAGGCTATAAGCACTATCATTTTTAGAGTAATTTGATATGTGTAAGTATTTTATATGTACGTAGTTATCGATTTTAGCAACCAACACGTTGAATTTCTAAGAAAGGAATCAGTAAGTGCTCCAGCGCCATCTTTTAATTGGACATATTACCAAAATAGATACATTAAACTTTTCCCGTAGAATAGAAGTTAATGCCCTGAAGTTCTTTAACTTCTTGTAGTTCTTTATACGTGGTTGTTTCATTTATCGATGGGTTGCTTATTGTTCTGTCTTCCTTACCAAATACCTTCCCTCCCGCGTAATTACTTACCCGTACCTTCTTCCTTTTCGTACACATCTTTTTACCGGTATTTGTTGTTCCTTCTCTTTTCGCTTCGCATTGATCTGCAATGTCTTGTTTATTTCGCTTTAAACCATTTTTTATCTTTCCATTGATTAAGTATGTAGGTATATCTTTGTATGTAGGTATATCTTTGTCTCTGCCCTCGTAGTTATTAAATTTTCCATTTAAGCATATATTCATCGAAAGACCTGTTTCCAATGATGGCCTTGTTGCTCTAATTTACAGAAATCCCATTGGTTCTTTATGATTGTGCGTTTGAAAAATTAAATTGGATTTATGAGGAAGGTAAGTACCTGTTCCTTTGCGTTCGCAGTTTACATTCACGTCTGTATTATTAAGGGTAGGTGAAGGATGATGGGCACACATTAATGTGGTATCCTCACCCTTTTTCAATATAAACTACTGAGTAGGTCGCTCAGCTGTTCGAACTGCGGCATTTCCATATCGACTGAAGAAAAAATCATGAGATCTCCAGTCACACATAGAGATTTACTGCTTGTAAAATTATCGTCGTTTGCAGTTCATTCTTAAAATTTGATATTAGGCATTACTCATCATTTGACAGAGTTAGCAATGATTGTAGTTGTGCTTTTAAAAGATTTTACAATTTCCAAAGCGGGTGTGGTTTATGACCCCACACCCCACATCCCTTCAAATGGTTAGGCACACCCCTGCTCTCTTTGCCATATCCAATCCTGCTCATTGTTTACTTTACTCTTTTACTGGATCTACAAAATTTACTCTTCTACTACAAAATTTTATTTTGAACTTATTCCTAATGTTTTGAACTGTTGCTCTCACCGTAGAGGAACAAGAAAACAATTCGTACAGCATCCAAAAGATGTGGACAGAACATTCTGTGCGGTTAGTGGCAGATTTGTTAAATAGAATTTACAAGTAGCTGCTGGTGATAATTTGACTGAGATATGCTCTTTATAGCATACAAGGGGTTTCAAATGCATACGTTTGACCTTCAACTTTGGTGTTTCGTAAGATGTGTGTAACCAAGTCGCAAATGTTCGTCGAGGGTTTATTGTGGTGCACTCTTTGACGATTATGCAATTTTGGACAATTCTATATCCCTTGAATGTTTGTGAAAGTGACACTGTGTCTGAGCCTGCGCGCAGATAGAAACTACTGACGCACCCACTTCAGCTGGGATAGTTTGCTTGCAGGCTGTGTCTTTGTCCTTGCTTATAATATTGGAATTACTAATTCTTAATATAAAGATAAGTGCCAGAACAAGGCGCGTAGATGAAACATAGTTATTAAGCATTATTTGATAAGTTTTCGCTGTATTACTAATGTTGAAAATATCATTGACGGTTAGTTTGTACACACTTTTGTCTGTCCGTGATTATCATTTTTGGCCGCTGTGAGCCACGATTTCTTGAATGGGTGTCTCTTATGTATAACCCTGTGTGAATGACTTCTCTTAGACCATGGTTGAAAATGAGTGTATGTTTGAGTTTGCATAAACGGAGCAACGTGCTTGTGTCAGCAGTTATTTTATAGTTTTCTAAAAACCAGGTTAGACCGTTTTGACCAATTTCGATGAGAAAAGTGCTTGGTGACGACTATATTGAGAGTTGCTTTTCGAAACCGTTTGCCCGGGTGCGAGTCTGAAGTAGTGGTTAAATGTTCCGACTCCCTTATTTCGTTTTTGTCAGCCCGCAGCTAGCTATTGTTGATTTTTGTGTCGTTAATTAGAATACTGTTCCGTTATCTACCAGATATGAGTGTTTTTTCGAATATTGTGACCTCAGCCATTTTACAGAGGTCCTTTCTACTTTTTTCACTCGTCCTCGCGTGTACCGTCGCTTTACCATGTCCGACATCTCTCCTAATACAGTTATCAATCATTTCGCTTTGCTGAAGCTTCCTGTTACGATAAGTGTGGTGTTGCGCTTCCTTAAAATCGAGACAAGGGGAAAGTCTTTCAAATAACTCGTGAGTCGTTGTAATGACTTGTATATTTTAGAAACGCATTTTAAAGCGATATGTTCATTAAATAGTTGACTTTCAAGTAAACGAATGTTGTCAGATACCTTGTGCCATATGCCTTTTCTACTTATACCTGTATCCCCACCATACCAGCTAAATCCACCTGACTCCGAATTCTCAAGGTTTGACAGTCATAATTTCAGAAAGCCTTATTTTGCTGTACATTCCCTTCATTTGTAGAACTACCATGCTAAGGTATATTTTAGGTGGCATAGAAAACAGCCGAGACAGCAGTGCTGATGACACAGTCGAAGCTGCGAAGTCCAATATTGTCATTCCGTTGCTGCCAGGACACCGAAAGAAATACCAGCCCTTAATGGAACGTCCAGTTTGTGGTAACTTTATTTCAAAGCTTTAAACGTATTGTTTGTATCAGCTTAGTTTAAAGTATGGTTACTCGACAATTTTTTGTTCCAGGCGACCTTATTATGGGTATAGCGTCAGCAACGTACTTACCTTTAAGTTAACCAACATGAAATGCCACTGAGATTTTGCATCTTTTATCTCATACTCCCACAATTTGTAGCAAAGGATATGCTATGCCTTTAACGTATTTATGTCATTTAGTAAATTAGCGCAGACTGTTTAATGAAGAGGTTAAAATGGCCGCAATCTTAGTCCGGCACTTATTCAAGTATTTCTATGTACACACCATGCCTGAATTACTGAATTAATGAATCAGTATCTTGACACCGTAAAGCGGAAGAGTGAAAAGTGCAATGCGTGTTGGTGTTGCTAAGCTATGCGCTTATTTATGGCTCAGATTTTAGCCATTAGATGTAAGCAACTGAGTTGTTTGTAGTGATGAACCTGCATTGACAATAAGTTGAAAGCCCTTTCCTTTACATGAAATTGGAAAACGATGGTATAGGTTACGGAATTATGTAGACATCTGTACGATATGGTAGCGTCAAGGCTGTTGAATCCACGGCAGTGAAACTATTTGTTAAAAAATCACTACCTACAGCTTTGTAGCTGAAGTCAAAGTGAAAGCGTGTGTTGATAAATTTACAAATCGAGTATTTATATGTACGTACAATTAAATGAATTATGTACTCTTGGGTCCCTAATAGACGTCCCCCCCGCTACTTAATTTTTCAAAAATTTTCCTCCCAGGACATTCTCATTCCAACCCCCCGCCTATTAATTTTTAAGTAATCTCCAACCCATGACAATTTTTTGAGGAGGTACTTTTGCGGGTAAATCGAAAATGTCTTTATTAAAATATGAAAACCACACATTAAAAAGATGGAAGAGGCCCTTTACGAGGCTCGAAGAAGTGTGAAGACGCACATTGCAGATGTTAGCAATAACACTGCCATTGAGCAGGAGGATAAGGGGAACATTTTTAAAGTCTTGGAAGGCATGTAGGAGACTACCATGACTTTGAATAACTGACTATTGTTTTTGTGTTGCGGTTGATTCGTTGAAACATTGATTCGTGACTTTACTTTTAGTCCAGGCCCCCCGTCTATTACATTTTTGGTCATTTTCCACCCCCCAGTTCATTAAGTTTTGGGGATTTTTCCAACCCTCACGTTTATTCCAACCCCCCTTCTATTAGGCACCCAAGAGTAATTACTAAACATTGATACAAGAGGGGAAACCGCCGATACTACGACGTTGTGTGTTGTGCAACATTGCCAGCCTTGCGTAGGATAGATAGCTTTAATGTCATAGACCCCATCGGCACCGGCTGAATCACAACAAACGTACTTACTGTCTGAGGAGAAGGGTCTTACTGCAGTGGGCTGCAACCAGAGTCTACGGACTAAATAAAATTCGACGGGTCCCTTACCTATTAAGTATCGATCACGGACTGAATGACATGCGGTCCGTAATCTATTAAATTTCGTACACGGACTAATTAACATTTAAGGGGTCCATTTCATATTAACTATCTACCATGGACTAGATGACATTTACGGGGTCCGTAACATAATAAGTATTGATCACGGAGTAAATGATATTTGGAGTGTCCGTAACTTATGAAATGCCGTGCTCAGGACATGATTTTCTCCCATATCATGACCCTTACACTTTGAATAGAGTATGGGACTGCCTTTACATTGACTATTTTATATTGTCACCTTGGCTAGCGGCAATTTTTGTTATTTTAACTGACGGCTGTACGAAGCTTAAATAATTTTCTAAACGAAGTTTCTTTTTTGTCGAAAACTGGTATTTAATTGGTGTAGCAGTCTTGCGTTTGTATCGTTTATGGTACAATGGCTTTCCGTTGCCCTAGCCATGCTGCGTTGCACTACCACAGAATATACTTTATTACTTCCCTCCCACCCGTAGTCTCACTAACTTTACCCTCGGAACGGTAATGTTCTTTAAAGACTGGTACTGCAACTTTATCGTAATTTCTTTTCCCTTGTGCAGAGGGGCTAGAAAGACATTTGGCAAAGCAAGCAGCAAAGCGTCAACGATTTGAGCAAATGGAGTCAGTGAAAAGACGTCACACGGAAGTGAAAAAGGAAGATTAAACGGGATATACAAACAATATTAGGTTATTGCAAACGTATTTCTTTTAAAAAAATAAATCGCAGAAGTATCTGTGAAGTTTTAAAGAGGGTGTACGATCATATCAGATAGATGTCAGTTAAGAGGAGAAGAAAAACGTGCCTCTTTTTTCTTCTGTTATTTGTACTTATAGTGTCAATAACAATTTAATTACGACTGTCTGGGGGTCGTTCATTTATGACTGTACAATAGTCAGAACTTAGTCAAACTTAGCAGGGCTATACAATAGTCAAAACTTGCCAAAGGTCGAGAAAGCGTCGGTGCAGTATGGCATCAAAAATAATAAAATTTTGTTTTGTGAGCAGATGAAATATGAAATAAAATTTGACGGTCACATTGCTAGCTGACAATATTTTTAGAAATGCAAAATACAACTGTACAGAATCAGCCACAGGTAGGATTAAAAACGAAACATGGATCCTATAAGTTAAGAAACTCAACGAAATTCTTTACGAAACTAAAGCCCCAATACACCCAGCTTACAACAATTTTGAGTAGCTAACATCAAAAGAAGAAAACAAAAACAACACCCTATACAAAAAACCCCAAATTAGTTCAAAAAATTTTTTGAAAAATAGGGGGGGGGGGGGTGTTGGGTGGGGGGGGGGGGGGGGGGGGCGGCAGTCGTCCTTCTATTAAATATTTGTCCAAGCAATGTGTTCAATCGCCAATAAAAGCAATCAAGAAAATTGGCGGTTGGTCCTTCTCTGACGTACCCTTTTAATGTTTCGACCTTTGATCATGTGTTTTCTGTACAATAATAGCTTACTCACAAAATTGCGATATTAAACTAGACTTTTCTTGCATGTTTAAGGTGACAATTTAAAAAGGATGTGTGATTTACAAGTTCCAAACAGAAAATTACATATATTAGCAAAGGCTGGAAACAATGGCTTTTCTCTGCATCTAAACAGAAATAGACAAACATGGGTCTTCAATACTTTTTATACTTTCTTGGTTAAGTCTTTCTAATTAACAGTAGTTGTAGAAACTAGTACTACCCTTTCATTGTTTTTACTGTCTGTAGTATCAAAATGTGAGAAATGACAGGGATACGACAGGGGTCTCTGCCATTCCACTTTCTGTTTGCTCCTTGCAATTATCAGGGTCACATAAAATATTCTTAAAAATCTATAAAAAGGAGAAATGTTTTTTTAAAAGGCTGATGTTTAACAAAACAGTAAACTGACGTTTAAGCTAAGGAACTAACCTGGCCGTAGATTCAAATTAACTTTCTGTGGACTGACTTGCCTTTTACCTGTAATTGGTAAATTTCCATTGCTCTAAGTCATGAAGAAAATGAATTGGTGGATTATTAATAAAACATAATCTCTACATAAAACAGACACTAAAAAATTGAAAGTCTTTGGAGAGTCTGATGTACCTCATTACTTCCTTTTTTAAGCTTATTAGGATTTGAATTGCAGTTAATATAATGTTAAAAAGGTCTTACTCACAGTAACATGTCAATTAATTTCCCCATGAAATTAGGCATTCTGCCTATTTTGACTATAACAGGCATATACCAGTAGCAACAAAAATCTGATGTGATGGCGAAAAACAGACCTGATTTTCAAAATGAACGTGACAAAATAGTCCAGAAACATGTGCCCATTACCTCGTAACATTTTGGTCCAAAAAATGCCACCAGTGTTATAATGAGGAGGAAGTGTCTAAGTGGGATAATATCCTTTCTAACCAATTAACTCCCTCCAAATAGCGGATCATTTTCTGTTTACAAGTACTGGAGTCAACAAGAGGGAACACCAAAACAAACAAAACTTACATAAGCACAACATGTATCAACCCATAGTAAAATAAAAATATTTATAATGATTTGTAAAAAAATGATAACTGTATGCACAATGGAGAAAAACGAATACCTTTCAAGATTTTTTTAACAACGATATTTCAGGTCCAATTTTAACTGCTCAACACCAGTGAGAAGCGACTCTAAATAAAGTGGCCACTGCGAAACAGTGACCCCTTCTAATTACAACAAAACAGCAAGATTTTTGAAACAGTTGCAAACGCACTCCCTATATTTTTCAGTTTCTCTGACTGATAAAAATGTGGGTGCCTTTACTACATCTACAAATACTTCACCTCATTCCGCAGTTCATAAGGGACCTATAAAGGCAGTGTGCATCATACCTAAGCGACAAAATTGTGTTGATAAATTGCGAGAGGCAGTAGAGCACATCTTCTCTTGTAATTGAGACCCATTTCATGAAAAGAAGGTTTCTGGATATAACTTTACCTGTGACTGGACACTCTGGCATCTTCCTCTCAACGAAACTAAAATGCTGACCTTTTAATACAGCAGATGTTCCCCAAAAATAAGCACCGATTTGGTAAAAAGTGGCTCTACGTAATAAAACTGTATTGAATAACACAATAAGTAAATAATTTATTTTATGCTTTTCTCTCCAAACAAATCCCTTAGTCAACACAATATTCTAATTTTGTACCAGAAATCAGCTTTTTGGAAATATGCACACTTACATACCTTGAGGTTTTTATCTA
This sequence comes from Alatinidae sp. Z8VKAUB7J3, assembly GCA_010016025.2. Taxonomy (NCBI): domain Eukaryota; kingdom Metazoa; phylum Cnidaria; class Cubozoa; order Carybdeida; family Alatinidae; species Alatinidae sp. Z8VKAUB7J3. Next base: position 107,115,444 of record JAAAKM020006971.1, on the reverse strand, counting down.
AAAGGAAGCACTTACCATATCGAGCTATAAAGGCACTATATATACGGTATTTTAACAATCAACATGAACAAAAATATCTTTGAATATCAACTGTACATATCCCTATTTTTTAGATGTTGGTCAGAATCCAAATGAAGAGAGTGGAACAATATATATCTTTGGAACACAATTGTACATGTCCCAATTTTTAAGATGTTGGTCAGGTCCTGAATGATGAGAGTATGTCACATTTACTGATAAGCAACAGACTCTCACAATCTCAACACAATATATAACTTCCTCTAGTAAACAAACCAAGAATTGTTAATACAAATATAGCAAAGTTCTACCACAGAATAACAATTTATAAAATGCAACCTGTAAACAACCAAGGGGCTTGTAATGAGTGAATGGGGAAAATGTAACTTACTGGAATTGTCATTTCACTCTTTGGTGAAATTTTGTTCTTACATATGAAATCAATATTTGCTTTCTTGTCACACCTCGTTCCTGATGGATACAGTTTATGGAAATCCTGAAAAACAAAAGGACAATATTTTTTCTACATTTTCAACAAATTTATACGAGGGATGATGCAATACACATTTTTACCTCCTGGGAATGAAGATTGGCAGTAAACTTTACAAATTTGTGAAATACTACCAAATTTGTATAAGATGAAGCATTAAGACTCCACGTAACTCGGTACATAAATTAGAAACTTTTACAAATATTTGTGGCATATGTACACAAGGCTCCGAATGTAAATATGTATCAAATATTTCAGCTAATGTACAAGCTAAGGCAGTGCTCTGTTTGTGGTACTTTACACTAGAGTAACGTAGATTGTGGAAATCAGAAATATGTCTATTTGATTTCACACTCAAAACCCATTAATAGTTACTCAAAATTGTGATTACTTGCCTGTTCATACATTTGGTTACCAATGAACCACAATCTTTAACTTTTAAATTCAATTAACATGCACTTTAAAATCGATATATAGTTAGCTTTCAAAAGATATCAGAACTTATTTGCTCGACAAATTTATCTGAAATTCTGACACAGAGGGTGACATTTTCATGAAAATATCCATAAATATCCATAAGAAAAAATGAAGTAAACTAATTTTACTTTAATAAATTGTTTTACATATCCTCAACTCCATTTTTGTATCAGTACCAACTTACTTATGGAGCAGACCATAGAGAAAATTGAATGTCAATGGATGCAAAATTCCCCCTAATGAATATTTGATTTTATGACAAGCCTGTAAATTGTTAACAAATTACATGACAATACTACACCTCTCCAAATATCTGTGACAGAAAAATGACACTAATATGCTCTAAAAAACAACTCTTTGCAGTGGTAACCATAGCAACAGCATTTATCATGATAACTTTGTCAAAATGTTTTTACGCTGTATAGCAGAGATAATTTACGTTTTCAAAAATCTTGTAGTTAAAACATGCTGTGCATAAGGTCACACACTTAAATATATAAATTTTTCAAATTCTAAAAGGAAATCTGCATAATATGAACAAGGGGAAAATATTTTGCCACAGAGCAGTCAACCATTTCCACAGCTGAGAATACTTTTTGGTGCCCCTAAACAGTTCTTGTGGGGAATCCGAAAAGCTAAAATTGACTATCACTCCCTTCTAAGTTTAAATTATTTGAAAAGCTATTCTTGCAAGGATTTTTATCCTATCATTGAAAAGGATAAAATAATACATAAAAAAAGAATGAAATGCTATGCAATGAGGAAACCCCTCTTTTGAACAGCCCCTCAATTAAACAACCCCTTGCACTAATCTCTCTGAATATCATATGGTTGCAACTTTCTGTTTAACTCTTGACGAAGCTAGTTATGAAAATTTCAAGAGAAGTAAATTAAAGGGACAACTTGTTAATAATAAGAAAATTGTTTCTAAAAACACTGAAATGTAGTCCACAATTTGTCGAATTAAAACAGTTCATAAATGTGTCTCTCTTGACAGCATATCCTTTGATAAACACCCCCCATTTTCACTCAAATTCTAATAAATATCTGTAAGTGGTTATCCAAAATATTAAAATTCTGATATTTGAAATGAAAGCAGCAGATCTACAAATTTCTTGATGTGACTTGAACAGCTTTTGCTTAAACATTAATATGGTACAATGTTTGCAAATTCTAGGTGGTATGGAGCGGGAGGCTGGAGAACAACACTGGCTTTAATTCAAAATTTGCACAAAACAAAAGTGGGGGGGGGGGGGGGGGGGGGGATTCTAAAAAACAATACCCCCTATTAACACACCCCAAATATTTTCCACATATTATCCTTA
>JAAAKM020006971.1:107072473-107107124 GCA_010016025.2 Alatinidae sp. Z8VKAUB7J3 | reverse complement strand
TGGACTTGTTTATGTTGTTTGCCTGGATACTTCGCGCTGTCTGTATTGCTTGAATGGTTTTGCTGGTTTTTATTCACTCGAGTTAAACCGTCAATGCGTAAAAGACAAACAGATAAGGCAGAAACAGGAATTAAACCAAAAGTAGGCTTTTAAGCTATTCCACCGTCTAAGGCTTTATTATTTGGATCTACCTAGCACCTGGCGGTTTTCAACGAATTCGGCAAACATCAAGCTGCTCTAGATAAGTAAGTTTTCCTGGAACATCGACCGAGATTATTTAATTTCGAAAGCGGTTAAATGAAAAGTTTAATGTACAATAAACAAGCTGTTTTCTATTTCATCATTTTGATCGGACGTCGTTCGTGATGTAAAGGAATAAGAAGATATTGACGTTAATAGTGTGATGTATAAGTGAGCCATTAGTAAATTGCAGAATGCCATTAGTAAATTGCTGAATACTATTTGTTGTGTACGAAATAGGCTACGAGAGTGCTAGAAAACAGGAAGGGGTCCTGTTTTCCACAAAATATTAACGTATCCAAGTTCTGGATATTTACACTTGATATCCGGTGTTAAGATTGCAAACACAACTCAGCAAAAGTTACTTTTCTCGTGGTCGTTAAAATGCTCGCCGATTTCATGCAGCACGGTGGTTAGTTTATGTTTTACATATTGTTCAAATAGCGGGTCACCATCTTCCTACCGTTTCGTTAAAGTTTGCACTGTGACATTTTACACTTGAAGCCGTATGTTTAAGATGGAGAGCGTAAGCGGTTATCGTCATGACGGAAAGCGGCAGATTCTCTGCAGTGGCGGCCGTGTGTTCTTGTCACAGACTATCAGTTGTGGCACTGTATACGTCAACAAACGGTTCGTTTAATCAAACACAGCAATACCCCATTAAATAACGTTTCCGTCCTGAAATTAAGGTATTCAAAGAGCGTTTAAAGGAAATTCATGACGTTTCTGAACGTAGCCAACTTAAAAAGGGCAGCATTTATCAATTGTAACCGAAACACGTGGTTTTATTGAAGTCTTTAAGCGACACGCCAGGTATTTATGGTGGTTTTCAATCAAATTATTCACGATTTCAACAAGGTTGCGTGATAATTATGACATGGCGTTTTTATGGAGAACGCGTGACGATTTATAGATGAAATTTGCGTTATCACATTTTCAACGTAAAGTAGTGTCTCTTGTTTACAATTTTGCGTCGCGTTTATTGAACAAAGGCAATGAAAAGAGGAAATTGTACCTAAGGTATTTATTAGTGACGTACATTCTTTATCGTGGTTTATCGCTAGTGTGGTCAGCGTATAAACGCAGTAGTAATTGCTCGTGGTCGTGGTCGAAGGAGAACCTTCACGCATCTGAAGTCTCTTATGACAGACGTCACAGAGTGCTGATGGTTACCAGACCTCTAGCGTATACTTTCTGGCGGTATGTAAATATTGAAGCAGTTCTATCAGATACTGCTATGCAATGCTACTGCATGTTTGCCTAAATCTTGTTAATGAAACAGTAGCGCTGAGCGTAATGTTCATAATAGGTTTCCTTTGAAGGAGAAACGTTAATAAATCCAGTCAATCTAAGGTGATTACAATCGTCAACAGATGTCTTCAGATTTTATTATGACAGCCGGCAACAGAGGGGGACCCTTCTAAACTCCTTTTGATCCTAACCTTTAAAGGAACCGTCAACTACCTCGGCAGAACCACAAAGAATAGCAATTCCCAAAGGGCGATAGCATAGCTTGTGTGTTTCAGCTGTCTTTTTTGCCTGTGGTTACAGTTATTGTTAAAGCTCTTTCCAGGTGTGTGGATGGGAACGCCCTGCCTATTAATCCGACAAACGTTCTGCAAACAGCTAAATGTTTAATGAGATGGATATTGAAGCTGAGAGCATATTTATTGTAATTCTTGTCACATTTTTTCTATGTTTATTAAAGGAATACGAACTCCAGTTTACAGTACAGCGTACCATTTCGTTTGTATGCTACTACGTTCTGCCTTATGTCCTCACATTCCCAGAGGGACAACTCCAAGGTACTGCTGTCGGAGAAAGGGCCGTTGTCTTTCAGCTGTCTCTGTGTTTTGAGTTGCCAATTAGCCATCAAAGTACCTAGTAGGGCCTTAAACGCTAATAGTGATGCCAATGCGCCGCAGCTACTGACAGCAAAAAGTGCCGATAGTTTCCTGCCAAACGGTAAGCTGGCACAGTATTACTCCCAGTCCTTAGAATGAGGATAAACTTAATATCCAAGCTTAAGAGCCAAAAGCTTTGGTTTGAAATAACCAAAAACTGCCTTCCCATGCATTTACAGCCTTTTACAAGAAACTTTGGGGCATAGAACGTCCCTGCGCTCCCCCTACGCCCCACTACCGCACCCGTTGCCGTCGCCCGTGCTTTGCCTTGTACTTCGCAAACAGATATTACTGTTTCCTTTTCAAGTGCTTTGACTTCAAGTATTTCACAGATGCAATGTCAGCAAGGTCTTGTAAAGTCAGGGCATAAATTTGATTTCACTTTTTCATGTTAATTTTGTATTTATTGGTCGCAGAAAATGAACTATATAAGGACGTCCCGATGTTTAACAACGATAAAAACTTGATCAAGAAGCAAAGAAGGGGGTTGTTTGATTTCAAAATATGTAGGTTTGGTAGCCTCCGGGTCTTTCAGTTGGTTGGCTCTTTCCTGCTATCAAAACTAAATAACCTCCTGCAGGAAAATCACGTCACACTTTGCAGAGATAATAACTTAGGAGTTTTCCGGAGATAAATCAGGAATTTTTTAGGTATAGAGGGAATTTATTTGCAAAGTCTGTAACACATTTGACCCAGGAGTACATGCGGTTTTCCTATTAGAGCATTTTGAATAGTCGGGGCTGAAAATGTTCTCAGATATTTGCAATGAAAACCTTAAAACGTTCTTACTCTGTTATTGACCTAAATCAGGGGTTCTCAAAGTGGTCGATATCGACCCCCAGGGGGTCAATGAATACCCAAGGGGTCGAATGGGTGTCGATGAATATCTAGGGGGTCGAAAAGGGGTCGACGAATATTCCATATTCCCGTCCTTTAGTAAGAAAATTACAAAATGTACCCCCTACCAGCCCTCCCCATCCCTTGCCACGCTTTCCATCCACTCCCACGCCTCTCCCTGCTCCAGAGAGGGCTGATACAGGAATCATTCGTGTTTTAGTTTCGTACTGAGGTAGTGATGTTTTCCCCCGAGGTCCGTCAATGTGGCTCTAGTTGTACAGACGCTTTTACAAGGGGGCTTTGAGGCTTAAGATCCCTTTTTTGCGAAGTACTGTTTTCCTCTGGCATAGGGGAAAAAAAATAACACTAAAAAACGACAGAAGGGAGGAAAAGAGATTCTCAAGTCAACCGTTCTTTATAAAGGCTAAAAATCTTCTCTGCAGATTGAATGATGAAAGCCCGAAACACCCAATTTTGCTTTAGTGACACCGCCCCTTCAAACGAAAGTCCTAGAACACAAAACTGCTGCATCTTCGATAATACGGAATTTTTATGTTATGATTCCTCATTTGATAGTATATTCTGCTTCGTTGACTAAAGCATTTAGTCCACAGCACCCGAAACACTTGATTACCTATCAGACCCCAATTTTGCTTCAGAGGCACCGCCCCTTCAAACGAAGGTCCTAGGACACAAAACTGCTGCATCACCGATAATACGGAATTTTTATGTTATGATTCTTCATTTGATAGTATATCCTGTAGACATCTTGATGGAGGATAGCGCGACTATTAGACTTTTGGATACATAAATGAGAATATATACAGAGAGCCATTCTCCTTGATGGGCGAGTCAGAGAGAAGTGAGCTTATGGCCACCTACAGTATATTAGTCAATCAGACACAGCTGGGTAACCAAATATGGAATACCCAAATACGGTAAAATTACATAACACACGAGGTTTCCTCTAATATATCCTGCTTCGTTGACTAAAGCATTTAGTCGACAGCATATATTGAACGAAGTTGATTTTTGTCTGAAGATGCAAATATGTAGATACTGTTTAATGTTGTTTTCTGTTATTTTTGTACAGGATATTAATGGCTTAAGCACTTAAAAGGAGCTAATGGCTTCCCTTGATATTAAATGGCTTTTACAAATATGCCACTTAGGAAATTCATTGTTATATCTCTAGAGTATCTTTTGCAAACACAAACACAATATTAAGCTTTCTAAGGATGACCTAGAGAAGTTGTTTTTTTTTAGTTGCTACGTAAACATACTATATTTTCAACGGCACCTTCTGTCAGTAGGTTGATGGAGTTTTGGGGGATTCTGCAATTCCACTAGTACTGGCGACAGTGTTTTTAATAGTGATAGATATGGTGTAGTCCGGGGGGGGCTTGCAGAACCCCCTACCAATCATTTGCCTCGTTTCGCATCATTAATCTGTAAGAGCTACAACTTTCTGAATGTTAACTGTCATTATAAAGTGATATTTTGAATATAAAATATTGATCAGATGAGGTCACAAAAATTTGTTTCTGAAAAACCTTTATGTGGTCGTCAATTGAGCAAAAATGCTACTTCAAACATTACGTCACAACAGTAATTAAGATGAATCACTTTACAAGGTTGTCTGATTATTCTCATTTCAGACTGCGTCAACAAACATTGACTAAAACTCTTAATGTCAAAAGTTAAAGGAGGCTTTTTCGGATTTGCGGCAGCCATGTTTTAAGTCCATAAATCTCATTGTCTAAAACTGTGAATAACTTCCTGACCGCCAATGACGTCGCAGCTACTCTTTTTAAAAGTTTCCAAAATAAATATGTTTTTAGGTAATGGATATCCTGGTTGTACAATATGAAGAGAATTTATGATGTTTCTAATAATTTATCCATTATAAAGAATTATGTAGGAAAGCCCTGTCTTTCCGTGGTGTTAATTAGACTAGGCCAAAAATCTCAATACCTTTTGTAGGATCATGGTATCCCAAATACTTCCCTTGGAATGAAGTTATTAGAACAAATGGCCACTTGTAATCGATTGGGGCTACACAATATAACAGAAAGGAAAGAAGAGGCAGAGAAAAGGAAAGAAAGTCATAAAATATTTTAAAATACAGAGAGAGTACGGCGATGAAGCGCATTCTTTTAACTTGCATAAATTAACTCTGTCTTCTAATCTAACCTAATCTAGTTTAATCAAAGGAAGAAAAACATTTAGATATTAAAAGAAATAGAGAATATAACGCCCCCGAATATATGCCAAGGACTTACGTTTGGGATATGGTGTGTTGAATCCGAAATTGGTAGTGTCCTTGGTAGCATTATCAAGGCAGTGATAATGAATGAACAATGACAGAGTAGATAGAGAGCCTCTGTATTTACTTTTGTTCTTTTGTAACATTTTACGCATTAAATGCCGATATTAGTCACTGTGATTGGACATGGAATGGTGAATTGTTTGGAATATACAAGTCACCGGTTACCCCCAAAAGACCCTCCGAATATAAGCCCCCTTATATATAAGCACCCCCAATATAAGCCCGCCTAAAATGCTTACAAACCTCTATAAGCCCTAGGCTTATATTCGGGATTTTTATGGTATTTCATTTAATCTGTTTTAATCTGCTTATTATATGGCGTAGGTGGGTGTCTTTGTTAACAACCTGCCACAGTTACAACAACAACAAACCTCACCTTTCTTTTGCCAACAGTCTAACCACACTAAGATATTTTTAAGTGGGATAGAAGTGCTTTCAAGAAATAATATGCCTTTTGTTGTAGGTGGTTACTACCAACCAAGTTTTACAACCGCCTTTAAACTAATCAATTATAATAGGCTACATTGGTGACTCCCCTGTTACTCGGACTTGAAAGATTTCTGGTCAGGCCGCTTTGGAGAAGCTACATTACTTTCTCTGAAGTAGTTATAAAATGAGGAGATCGGTTCAAGTCTTGGAACAAAAATTGGCAGATGCTATGAAACGTTCGGTTTTATCTACTATTTTACTTTAATTAATGAACTGTTAATGACATCAAATACTTATTTAGAGCAATTTTAACATCCTTTGAAAGAAATCTTACTAATCACTTATAATTTTCAGATGTAAAATATAAATTTATGTAGCAGGATTGGAAAATCACTAATTTTAAAGAGACAAAAATTTGAAGTAAATTATAAACAACAGAGAACCGACTTTTGTAAATATTTTAAAGTAGCCCTAATATTTCTGATACTCATCACGATACAATCAAAGAGAGGGATACTTAATATTTGTAATCATCAAGAAGTTATTATTCCATTTCAGTCCTACGTTATACTAACGCAATCTACGCCAAGATAAATCCTTTCGTCAAGGAAACGGTTGTCGCAAGTTACTATGAAAAATATATTGCAAAAAAACTACACACCCCTACAAAAAGGGGACGGGTTATGTCCACTGACCTCTCAAAGTGTTCTTGTGTCTAAAGAACAAGGTTGCTGTTGATGATAATTTTAATGGTGATGATACTCATAATAATGATAATGACGGTGTTGATAATAATAATAAAAATAATAATAATAATAATAATATTAATAATTCTTGAACTTGAACTTATTCTCTTTCTTCAATTCCAATTCCAATATTCTCTTACGAAGAGGTATACAAGAATAATGATAATGATGATGATAATGATGATGATAATAATAACGGTAATGAAGACAAGAGAAATTACGACACGATTTGTGCTTTTAGAACTATACATATTTCAAAGACAACAGTGTTCATCATTCTTGGTAGTAATTACAGATCCATTACTACCCTTTAATGCGGAAATTAGACAATAAAAATGCTTCCATTGGCAGCTTTGAAGGTGTACCAAAAACTCAGAATTACAAGGAAAAGGAAGAAAGAATGATTGTAATGATGATTGGGATTACGATGATAAAAGTAATGGATATGATGACGATGATAATTATTGTGATAGTTAGGAAAAAGGAGAAGAACAATCACGTCTAACAGAAAAGCACTGAAAATATGAATTGGTGTTTTTAAAGTACCCTGTCTGCATTTCCATTCCTCTCTAACTCAAAAAGAAAGTTCCAAATAAATAGTGGTATGCATTTAATACGAGTTAATCTGCAAATTAGAATGACAATATGAGACTTCCTGGACTGTCTGTTATTTACTGATATTCTTACATATTCGCTGTCGCGTACCGGATATGGTATACTTTTTCACCCTATGCAATACTACTAGACCATTTTACGAAGCCGAAAGACTCAAAATTTCCTACTGGAACCTCAAAACACCATGGTCATAAATCTTGTTCTTAACATAATTCCTAGGGTTTTACAAGAAAATATCCATTAGTACTTTTCCCACATATATTTTTAACAAAGGTGTCAATTTAACACTCAAACCCTTCCAGCTATACCACAGAAGAATAAAAATTTCAGAGGCGGTTATAGTAGACGGCTTTCTATAAAAATTGGTGCAGAAATTAGTTAATTATTTCTTTGATCCTCTTGGACGATCCTTTATTTATTTTTTTAACTACCTTACTTGGATTAATAAGTATCTTAAAAGACGAAAGTTTGTTTCCTTAATTGGCATGCTAGTAAGTTATACCTCCATCACTGAAATGTAGTTGTATCAACATATTCTTTCTCTTTCACCTTTAAGACCGTAGCAATGATTGTCTACGTAGGGGGCACGTACCTTCAGAAAGGGGCGTGGTCATAGATGGTGGGGTAGAATATACATGATTTACGACTGACAATTTCTTATAATTATGCAACTTGATGCTGGGCGATGGATAAAGAAATAATTAAGATTGACAGTGAAAAGAATCTACAAAGTGAGTTCTTTCTAGACAAAACCTGAGTAAAACGTATGGAGGGCAATGCCCTCAGGGACTTTCCAGTCACTACAATCCTTCACATGATGCTAGCTCCCTCTTCTTTTAGCACCGACAATTTCCTAGACGCATTTACTTAAACGATTAGTGGCTCCTTTTGTATTTTCATATGTTGTTATTCTATGTTACTGTTTGAGTTCCCCTTAAGTCTTTCACATTAAATGTAATTACAACTTTCCCAAGTTTGAAATATTCCAAAGGCAATTTACAATTAAATAAAAACGTGTGCCACCTAGTATGAGTCATGTAACCATAACAAGGTAAACATACATTGCTATATAAACATTTGTATAAATAGAAGTAATGAAAATGTACTTACGAATTGTTTAATCAACAAACACTTTGATATTGCTACAAACGTCTCTTTACTTTGACTGATTGCTTCTCTAAGGATGGTTGCGAGTCCTTAACTTATTAAACAGATATCATTTTGAACGTTCTTCTACAGACAGGCGTGTCACCTGTCACCCCTATTCTATCACGTGATCCGCCGGAACTAGCGCCAGATTAGGAAGAGGCCTTGTTGGACCTAAGCTGTATTCAATACCAACAAAATCAAACTTGAAATGACAGATTAAAACATCAAAATAAGCTTTTCTATTTCCTTCCGAGAGCGGACTAGCATCCTTAGCCAAATCCATTCTTTTTTCTGCTTTATTGTAATATCATCCTTAAACAGACCGCCCGCTACAAGGAGAATCAGAATGTATTTAGCTCTGTTTCTATCAAGACATGAAAGATGAGCATCGTTCTTTAAATTTCTTTCCTCATGTCCTCCCCGACAATCGCATTAAGCTGTGATTCCTAAGGATCTTTTAAGCACATCGTTTAGCAGGTGAGGAATTTCAATAAAGTTATTGCGGTATTTGTCTGTATATATCTGCACTTGGCTTTGATTCACTGCTTCTACTCAGCAGCTGCAGAACCATCGACTGGTAATACTCCTCTCTTTAAACGATACGAAAAAGCGACCAAGAAAGTCATTGCACTGCATTGGTGATCTAACAACGAGTTCTACTTCCAATATTTACGGTAGGAATTTATATCTTACCTGGTCCCCCTTTTTGATATAAGTTATCATAGTTCTTACCAACCAAATTCTATATGTAAGCATTTGTCTCTCTTACAATTTGCGATTTCTTTTTCTCGGTCTTCGTTATGTTCGTTGAAACATAGATAGGAAGGTCATGTAATAGAAGAATTGTCTGCGTGTCAATCAAACGCAACTATAAAAGAGTTCCAAACCGTAGATGGTAGAGTTTATCATATCCTGAGTCTGTCTTTGTGGACGCTACTTTTCGAGAAGAACGTCTTCCCTCTTCAGGCTACTAGAATTGGGTTGTGTTGCTGTTCTATAAGGTTTGGTTGCAATATCAGAGGCGTAGTTGTGGCACCCAGTCATCAGATTTGTCCAAAGAGAAATGATGATGGGTGGAAGATGAAGTCAAGATCACAATAAAATCGAGTCGGTGTTAGCATAGCTGGCAAGTTCAGAAATTTGGCCTCATGTTAGTGAAAGGGGCTGGTGTGCAAGGACGGTGCTCAGCGCTCCTTTACATAAAGTCTGTGTATTCTGGATCTATATAACGTCCGGTGTTCCTCATACGAACCGTACTGCCTAGCTGCAATTGCACAAGGAGTTTCAATTCTTTTCATGGACCGAGTTCCGTTTATACTAAACCCTTTCTCATCTACTTAGAGAATATTCACTTAAGTTTTAAAAGAGTTCATATCAATCGTTACTACTTCTTCTTTGTCGTTCAGCTTGACCAGCAGCCGAAAGTCTGCCACAATCTAGTCCTGATCATTAAATTCAAGTATCTTTCCTTTGTCACTGTTCCTCTTCTTGCCTCCCTTAGCTTGTCTTGCAACGCTGATCGTACCTCGTTTGTTATCAAATGAATTCTGTCAAGTCTCTTGCTAACGTTTGTTGGTCAGTTTGTTGAACAGGGGGCTTCTCGGTAGCATCTGACTATGGCAAAGAGATTCAATTGTCCTTATTCCAATGTAACTTCCTTACCGGTACGAATGAAAGTAAGTATATAAATATGGATAAAGAGACAATATGCACATAACAAAGTTGGTAGAACGCTTGTTTACTATGCCTTTTACGGTCTAAAATGTTTTAAGATGCGGGAAAAACACATGGGCAGTAAGGTGGCCCGTCGGGTGCAATAGATGACGTATACCAGTGGTTTTCAAACTTTTAATACTACTGCTACATAGGTCCTTGGACAACTATTCATCGCCCTCGGATATTCGCGTTAATCAGTAGTACGGCTTAAGCTTGGTATCTATTAGGTCCAAAACTAAAGCAGTCGTCGTTGTCGGGTACTGTGTCAAGCATTGACGTCTGCTGTTACGTAGTGCCACTCCTTCCTGTCTTCTGTCCTTCGCAAAACTACTCTCCTGGGTGTCCTCATTGCTTTGGCCATTTCTTCCATGTATGTTATTCGCTGCCTCTTGCTCGTTTCCCTTTTATTTTTCCACTTGTCGTCAGCCACTCTTGCTTCTTTTTCCTCAGTACAAGATCTAAACCATAGTCAAAAAAATGTACCTCACAAATTTAATTGGAAGACAATATATGAATTTTTTACTCCTTGGCTGTAATCTTTCGTATAGCGCCCTCTAGGAATTTATTCCACGCCCTCAGGGGGGCCGTTGCACTCACGTTGAGAACCATTGACGTATAACATATATGAGGGGCCGTGTAAAAGGCGCGTCTACTCTGAATCCAGCTTAAATATGAGCATCGTAAATACAAGCATCGTGATATGAGGTGTCTGAGGCTGTTATATAACTCGTCTACCAAAACGAGAGACTATGACACAGGTAAAAGCGAAAGGAAAGGAGGACACCCAAGAGAACCTGAAGGGCAACTTATCACGTATGCAAATGAAGGGTAGTTGTTATTTTTTCATCAATTGTTTACTTGAAAGAGGGAACATCGTACTTCAAAAGCTCAGTCTTTTTCATAAATTAATTACCTTATTCCTTTCAATTTTCGCCTCCCTATAATTTTCGCTCCCTTTAATTTTCGTCCCTTTAATTTTCGCCCCCTGATTCTTCGTTTGGCCCCCTTTAATTTTCGCCCCCCACGGGCGAAATTTAGAGGCAGCCAAAATTACGGGATGCATTGTATTTCTTTGCTCGTTCCGTACGTTTTTGAATTTTCCTTTGGTGGAAAAATATTGCAAAATGGCATATCCCTACAAACCTGCCCATACTACAGCCTGTGCAATTAGATCTAAAACGCCGCAGTGAAGGCATGCACCGCGGAAATTACCGCGGCACTTTTTTCCACGGCAGAGAAACAATTCTGACTTATATGACGCTGTAAAGAATCGCACTCCTTGAAAAAACTACTAGCCTCCTATATAATTTTATTATCTGTGGTATTGAAGTGGGCTACCTTCTTCAAAATGCTAATGTATCTATGTCTTTGCCTACCTAATTGTCTTTAATTTTGCCCCCCCCCCCCTCCTGAATTTTGAAAATTGATTTTTACTTTCTTTAATTTTCGCCCCCACCTCGTGCTGACTCTCCAATTCGCTCCCTTGAATTTTAGCCCGCTGGGGCCGAAAATTAAAGGGAGACGAAATTTGAAAGGAATAAGGTAGTTCGCGAACTAACAAATCCACAGCCTCTCTCGGATACGATATCTGAATGAAATTTCTCGGAAGCACTTGATGGTGTATGAATATTGTGACGTCATTTTTTCTTTGAAACGAGGCTTGTAAACTTACGCTGTTTCTTCTCTGGATCCAGCACGACCATTACAACACCAGGTCGTGAGATCTCTCAACAATATTCCGTAAAATGAGTGACTGGGAGGAAGAAATAGAAGATGAAGCCAGTGGGCTGGAGGAGAAAAGGAAGCCTACAGAGTACAAAGGTTTTGGATACTCTAATAGCTACAAGCAACAACGACCTAGGGAAGGTAACGATGACAGGCGCTGGAATGCTTCAGGTGACAGGAGAGGAACAGGGAGAGGAAGAGGCAGGGGACGGTTAGTGCCAGTAATGCTGTAACTTTTTTTTCTATTTCACATTTTGAAGGTTTTTGAATAAAGACAGATACATAAAACTGAGGGTAGGTCGTTTGTTCTTGCCCACTTTTTTCCACGGACAAAATACGTAGCTCGCTGTAATACTAATACAGTGATAGTGTTAGTGATAGGCTAACATTTTAGGCTTAGTATCGGTATGTAGACCGAAAGTAACTACAGGATAAATGCAAGCATATATCCGGAATCTGGCAAGGCTTTAGAATCCTTTGGGACCTTCCATTAGTCATTTTAACAAGTTGTACATCTATAATACCTCATCTATATCTCCAAAAACTGACAGGAGCTTTTTCTTAGTGTATATACTTGTGCGCATAAGTAGAAACTTCATCTTGCCAGGCTAGGCTTACTACTATATGAACATCTGACATTCGTTTGTTTATATGATACATCTACACACGTGCGCATCAAAACCAAGGTATAGCAGATATGCAGGTAAGACTTTCATTTATTAGGGACTAAAGAAAAGCCTGACGTTACAGATCGTAGTATTTGGATGAATAAGCAGTTACACTAATCATATGTGTAGGATGTTGAATACGATAATGGTATGTTTGTTATAACTTCGAGATCCTGTACTATTGTGTAGTTGCGGACATGGAAACCATAGACAGGTGTCTAAACAGTTAATGTCAACTCCCACCGTGGCTTTTTTGTGGGTAATGAATTAGAGATACATAAATCTATGACAGTTATAAATTGTATTATAGACGATATCAATGGGTAAGGAAATCAACAAGCACACGTATAAAAAGGTGTAAGTGCTGTGCCTCATACCTTGAGAACGCCATTAATAAAATCTCTCTGGTGAAGTAGCGGCTATAAAAATTAGTGGCAAAAGTAATGGAAACTGAATTTTGTATAGATGGTCAAGTTATCTTGAGTACTCCTACAACCAGTAATTCGATACAACCTCATTTCAATTGTGATTGCAGGGCCTGGTATTCTTTATTAATTGTGAGACTAAAATGAGGTCAATCTGCCTGTACAATTATAAACTTATTTTTTGCTTAAATTTTAAAACATAGAGTTCATATAGTTGTTAAATGTTTCAAAGACATAAATTCATTAGAGAAAACTGAAGTATCTTATATATATGCAGGGAAAGAATGAAAACAATATAATTTTAAATAAAATGGGAAATTAAGATTTATATTTTCCTTTTTCTTCTATCATTTTCAAGTATTAATGTTCAGGAAAAGAAAACAGCTGGATTAATAGTGACCAACTGTTTCAATGGTTACAAAATTATACATATATATTGAACAATACCGGTAATTTACTGAAGGTATGAGCTATGTTGCCTAATGATTACATAAGTATACATGCAGATATAGCAGAGAGATACTACAGATATTTGAAAAATATAAGAAGCAGTCCGAAAATTATATTTTAATGGCTTTTTACAACATTTTTTATAATTTTGTAATATTGCACAATATTTAATAACCATATATGCTGTCATTGACATAAATCTGCCCGAAAGTTTTGTAAGAGCATCAAGGATTACAAGGTTATAGTATGTATATATACTTCAAAATACAACAGGAATATTAGGACCCCTGCCATGTGTAAGAAGAGCCCATGCAAGCAAGGGGGTTTTCCCAAGTTAATATTTCACAATTTTTAGTGGAAAGATTTCCTGGTGGGTTTTGGGAATATATAATACACATTTTTCATATTTGGTACACATATCTGGAGGATTTCCTATGTTACATTGTAATTCTTTGTAGATGTTGTAATAACAAATTATGTAAAACATACATTTGTGTACTTATCTGGTTTCATTTGGTTCAATTATAGGGTATGATTGTGTATCTTTGTAAATATTAATAAAGATGCACTTGATTACCCTAAAAGCAAAGTTCTCTGTTGCCTAGTTGAAGTAAGTTTTGTTGTAGTCACAGTTTCTATCACAGGAATCTTGGGAATATTCTGGACCTAAATCACAATAATTTGGTATATGGAATAATAAAAGGTATATGTGTGAAAATATAAAACATGAATGATTTTGGTATTAAAGTTAATGCCCCGATTTTTAGTAATCGTATGTATAAATCTCTGATGGTACCCATAGAAAATGCCAAGATTAATGAAGTCAAGAGCCCAGTGTTTGCTCCTTTTTACATATAAGAGTTATTTGATCCTTTCACAGTGCCAGAAATGTACAGGATTCTAACTGGAGGGCCAGGGATGACAATTATGTAAATGGGAGTCAAGGTTCTTTTGATAACAGTGGGCAAACTAGGAATAGAGGTGGTTTTGGGTCAAGTAATGGGCAAGGCAGAGACAATTCAAACAATCGTGTGGATCCATATGAAGAAAGAGACTACAATGATTCTGACTACCAGAAGATTGAGATGGACATTTTCAATGACAGAGTGGGTAAAGTTATAGGTATGATGAGATTTTTCAGATATTAAAAACTATGGTCTTTGTGAAATGTTTTTCGACAGTCTAGGGATATTTAGGATGTACAGTACACGTTATCAGTTCATAGATGAAGGGTCGGATCTTTCTTTATGGTTAACTTGTTTTATCTTTCACTACATAGCTGGATCTCAGTATTTGGATGCCTTTGAACTGAAATATACCAACCTTTTATATTATATACGTTATATATAAATTTGATATTTATCAAGGTTTAGGTTTCTATGAATGTATTTCAAATTCTATTTTTCATCCTTCACTCAAATGTAATTTTTGAAACTGTACCTGCAGATTGAAGTAAACATTTGCAAGCAAAGGCATTTTTTAAGGTTTAAATGCTTTTTAGTTGGAAATAAAATATTTTGTTGTGTAGTATGTATACAATTTTCTTAGTGTTAATGTCACCTTGAGGATAGTAATTTCTTCAGGAAAGAAATATTATTTTCAGTAAAATTTATCTCTGTTGGGATTTGGCAAATAGCAGAGCAAAGCATGAATGCATGGTAAACTTAGTATTTTATGAAGTTCACTTTGCATGATCTGAGGAATTAATAACCCGAGAGGCATATTGCCCAAGACATGTTAGCTTTCCATACACACTAGTCATGAACAGCATTTTTTGTAGCCAATGTATTGGGAATGAGAAGGAGTTGTTTTGCTATTCCTTAATTGTCACATGAGTGTGGCACATGTTGTTTAGTTTCATTAGGAATTTTGCAATATAAAGACTTAAATATGATAAACATATCATTAATGTTATATACATAATAAAAGCGAGAGATATGCCTTTGGGGGGCATGTAAGGATGTTGAGATTTTGAGTCAGGGGGGGGGGGGAGTTGTATTGGGAACAAGGGACTTCCCATGCTGACAGTTTCCACGGTCTGTATTGAAGCTGATTTTTACAGCTCACGTTGCAACTTCTGGACTACCAGGTCAGGGAACTATGAAGTTCACGAGGTCACCCCAGTTATGAGCATCAATGCCTATCTTAGTCATCCAGGGCTTCTGTAACATTTTTTGTTTCAGAAATTTCTCATGTCAGGGGAACAGAAAAAGATATCATGACAGTAGAAATTAGAGTTCTTGGTAAGGTTAGCAAAAAGTTAAATTAACGACTTCAGAACCTAGATGATGTAAAGGTTCTAACTCCAGAAAGCCACTTCACACCTTTGTATTTGGAGGAGCCATTTATAGGAAAATTAAGCGGAAAGACTCCTTTTGTAAGTACATTGCAAGTGAAATTATGAGATTCCAAATCTAGTCGTGCACAAGTACCATATTTCAGGCTGAAGATAGATAATTATGAATAAAGGTCAGATATAAGAATCAGATATAACTCCACTTTTTTCTTATTTTCCAGGGAAAGGTGGACAGACAATAAGAGAAATACAATCAACGAGTGGAGCTACAGTTAGGGTGTGAATAGCTTTTTCTTTTAACTTTTTCTTTGAGTTTGAATGTCCTCTGTACCACTGTTACAATAACAGGCATTGAGCACTAATTACTAATCTGGACTGATCAATCTTGATACTATATATGTCTGTACAAGAGATTGTGCTATCATTACATCAGATAGATTGTCTGACTAATCACAATCTTGTGCATCTAGAATATTATTAGTCTAATTTTACTGATTTTATTGTATCAGTATACTTTGGCACTAAAGTTAAGACCTTAAAACTTCTACAAGACAGGGAAACTATTCTTAGATAAGAGAGTGTTCTAGTGCCTTATTTTTGTTTTGGAGGTGGTCACATGTTTCTTATAACGTCATTTGACTCATTCTAATCAGTGCCTTACTCAGGACACTAGTATCTACCTGAGTACTGATATTTGAAAATTTTAAGGATAAAGCTTTACCTTAAAATAGGAAAAAGATATTAGGCAGTTGTTAGTGGTGATATATAGAATTGATGTTTAGCAAAAGGCATCAATTTGGTAATTGCAATGTTGAGTGGAATGATTGGGTTATTTTATGTTAGTGCATAATACCAGAAGAAGTGACCCCTGCTAGCACTGTAGCCAGTCCTCCTACAAGCACATTTAGGCAAATTACGTAATTAAAGATTATCTGCATGAGTACTGATAACGAAAATGGCACTTATGAAGCTTTACACTGAAAAAGCAAAATAGTTGTTGACAACAAGGTTCAGTGGGACCTACCCAACAAAGGTACCTAATGCACTGCTTAGTGTAGGCCTCTTCCACTGTCGAATATAATTGTTGGGTCAGCATTTTTGGTATGAGAGGTTTCTCAAGAAAAGTTCAGCAACTAGTTGAAAATGTAATATATCATGAATGTATGTATATATGTATTTATGTATGTATTTATGTACGTACGTATGTACGTATGTACGTATGTATGTATGTATGTATGTATGTATGTATGTATGTATGTATGTATGTATGTATGTATGTATGTATGCATTCCATTACTGCACGTTACATTGTTGTGCGCTGTATTGCTGCCCATTTTATTGTTGCGATTTATATTTCTGCGTTTTCTATTGCTGCGCATTACATTACTGCACGTTACATTGTTGTGCGCTGTATTGCTGCCCATTTTATTGTTGCGCTTTGTATTTCTGCGTTTTCTATTGCTGCGCATTACATTACTGCACGTTACATTGTTGTGCGCTGTATTGCTGCGCGTTTTTATTGTTGCGCTTTGTATTTCTGCGTTTTCTATTGCTGCGCATTACATTACTGCACGTTACATTGCTGTGCGCTGTATTGCTGCGCGTTTTTATTGTTGCGCTTTGTATTTCTGTGTGTTCTATTGCTGCGCGTTGTACTGCTGCGCGTTGTAATGGTGCGCGTTCTAACTGCAAGTTGCATTACTTCAAGTTGTATTGCTGGGTGTTGTAGTATTACTACGCTCTGTATTGCAAGATACCTTTGGAGGACAAAAATTCACGTACATTTGATAAGAAAATATGGACTGGTTAAGGTTTTAAATGTCCTCATATATCTAAAGGAAGGCCGTCATATTATTAATGATATCTTCTTCTTTTTCTCCGTGGCCTATCAAGGCCGTTGGTACGCCCACTGATGCACGTTGCACTTCTACCTCTCTCTGTCCTCCGCTATTCTCTTGAGTTCTGCCAGTCCTTTTCCCGTCCACTGTTAAACTTTCTCCGTGGTCTACCTCTGCCCCTGTCTCCTTCAACGTTTCCTTCGATCAGTGTTTTCGCTATTCTATTTCTACTCACTTGGTGTCCGCAGTACTTCAGCTTTCTCCTCATGATTACTTACATTACTGGGTCCGGCCTGCACTCAAGATCTCTGTCACTTTATTCCAGACGTACCCGTTTGTTCCCTTCTCCTACCATATGATCTTCAACATTCTACTGTAACATTTCATTTCAAACACCTTCAACTTGTCTACACACCTCTGGCTTAGTGTCCAACTCTCTCATCCATACAGCAAGGTTGCCCATCCAATTGCCTTTGTTATCTTAATTCGGTTCTTTAGGCTGAGCCCCCTGAGATTCCAGACTGCATCCAGTTTCGTCATAGCGTTCGTCGCAACACCAATCCTGTTCCTGATCTCTTGATCTGATGTACCATTTTCGGTGATGGTCGACCCAAGGTACTTGAAACTCCTCACTTGCTCTAATACTTCCCCATCGATATCTATATCAACATTGATGTTGTCCTCGCCCTTTCCAGAAGCCATGGTTTTACGTCTCTCTTTACTGATTTCCATTCCAAATCTCTTAGACGTTTAATAATATGGTTTCTAAATAAATTATCTAAATCAAAATTGAAAAAGTCAAACCATAGAAACATAGCAAAATATACGAGAGGCAGGCGCCAAACGTTCTTGATAGTGAATATGGGCTCATTAAATATCTCATCATTGAGTATGGATGAACATAATGTGCTGGGATATGGCTATTTTTTACCGAAGCCTGTTTGCTTGGAAAAATTGTTTTTAATGAATCTACCTCCTTTTCTCTTTACATCATTGAGCTTGCGGTCTTAGCTGGAGGCATGAGTCCTAAAGTGGTGCTTCATTCAAAATATTTTGATTGTTACTGTGATTACTCAAGTCAGTGTACTTTGTCTCTCTCCATAGGCAACGAGGTACCATTTGGCTTTACGACTAGCTGAGAGATATAGATGCACCCTGAAGAAGAATGACACACACTCGTACCTCAAGTTTCGTAGTAACTAACAAAAGAGAAAAATTTGCATAGCTCCTACTACGTCTGACCATCACTGTTTGCTTTTTAACGCTAACGTTATTTCTTACTTGTATATGAAGATGTTCAATGTGTTAGAAGGAGAGTTATCGTTTCACGTCACGGGTATAATCAATTCAAAATGAGGCAAGAGTATTTTTATTAGCAGTAGACAAAAATATGTCAATGGTACAATGCAGGGGCCGTCCCATAACATAAAAAGTATTTATGGAGTGTAGGTTGTTGACACCCTATGAAAGGTTTAGTTATTTTAATTCAATTTCGTCTTTAGAGAGGATTTCGTATCTATTGACAATTACGATTTGACAGGGGCCTCCTTTCTTTCTTGTTTCAATTCTTTCTTTGCTTTTCTCTCCACCAAAAGAAAAACATTACTTGGTAGAAAGGGAAGAGGCTGAAGCTCTAAACCCTTTTGTGGCGCTGCCCCTGCAGTTCGAGTCCTTTACTCATCAGTGAAAAGACATTCGATTACACCGTTTCAACTCCTTAAGGTTTTCGACACTTCTGTATGTATTTAATTGCCATCTAGAAGAAAAATAGTTACAAAAGAAAAGAAAATAATAAGTTAAAATGACAATTTTTAGGATATTAATTACTTTACAAAATTAAAGAAAAACATTTAAGTCACTCTAAAGAAAAAAACAGCAAAATATAAGTAATGAAAATCTAAGAAATTGTGCTCAATAAACCCCTATTGATAAAGTTGGCAGGGATAGCATTAAAAAGGTTTAGAAGTCCTTGTTTCCATAATGGTCTCTAAACGTGTGTCTAAGGCTTGAGATAATGGTATTGCCTTGTGATCTCCTCTTAAGATCTTCAATCGTATTTCTGGAACCTGTTACAAGGTTCTTGAATACTTTTGTCTGGATCCCATCATCAGTAATTAAGAAGATAATATTTTCAGGAGTCAAGCATCCTCTTAGTTTTCTTTCCAAATGAAACTCGAGGGTTGTTTACCAATATCCAAGTTATTGGTTTCCGGCTTAGCGATCCTTAGCTCTCAAGCTCTCTAAAGCAAGAATGGCTATTTATACTTAATGAGGCCATATGAGGTCAGCTTTACCAATAGAGCAAGGGTTACTAACCGTTTCTGATGGTTTGAGACCTGGTACTTTTCCAGATACCCCCCACTGCCTCATTCAGAGACAGAATCCCCCCACCTTTTCCACAACTCCCCAACCAAAATATGCAGCTGATGACTTTCAATCTTTCCACCTCAATAGTGATTTACGGATCCAAACTTAGAACTGTGTACGTTGTCCTGTGCGTCTATATCAGTTCCCACATTTAGTATGTGGTGGTTGAGATATTCTTTTTCAATGCAGTTTTAGACAGTAGTGGTGGTGGTGGGGGGGGTATCTGGAAAAGGTGATGGGGTTATTCTTTTTCAGTGCAGTTTTGAGCAATGGTGGTGGGGGTATCTGGAAAAGTAGCTAAAAATCTTAAGTATCAGTAAAATCTAAACGATCTAGCTTGTTTGTATTCTTCTGTCCTAGACTATCAATGATGGATCCAGGTGGACCCAGGTGGACCCAGGCAAGGCTCCCTTCTACCAAGAATTCTCTATGAATTCTACTTTTATCGTTCTGACTAAAAGTAGGCTGATTAGGTGGTTTGGTAGGCTTAGGACTGTTTAGTAACGACTATTATTATGTAGATGTGGGTGACTGAGGAAGTATTACAGAGAAAAATTCATAGAAGCAACTTTGTCGACTGCTAAAGTGAGTCCCTTCAATGATGTTGCCTTCCAATATAATCAATCGCTAGAGCCTGTTACAGAGTCACCGCCCTAAGAGAACGGCCTGCGACAGATGCGATGAAACAGTCACAAGACAATAAATTGATTTGCCACAACAGAAATCTTAATACTACAATAATCTTAAAATATACAAGGTTTTAAAGCAAAGATAATTATAAAGTTCGTCCATATCCAAAGTTCATTGTTATGAGACGGCTTTGTTAGGATTCGGTTCGATTCCAGATCTTCTTCGTCGTTCGGTTACAAGCTTTGACGGACTTTGTTCTTGATAAGCGATGGTGACAAAAGTCCCTTGACTTGATGCGGAGTATAATATATGTTCTCCTTTATGTCTAACAGAGTTAGCGTAAATAAGTGTGTGTGAGTGTGTGTCTTTCATAGATTTACGAAGCCTTTTATAGATGCAGAAATCTTTGAGACGAACGATCTATGTCCCAAGACAAGTGACGTCATTTATGACTTTCTTGCATCTGGATATGGTGCTTGTTGCTATAGTGGACGACAACTCTCGGACAAATTTGCGTCAGGAGTTAATTCCTTCTGGGACTCCTGGTTTTGAGCCGTCAAACTATTTATGGATGTCCCAAATTTAACGTACAGAGACTGCTATCACAAGCCGTTGTTGTGGACTACACTTTTTACGACCAAACCACGTTAAGGTCCACCTCACATAAGGGAGTGAGAATCAAAGTCTCCTCCCTTTCATGCCAAAACTTTTTGTAACTTTTTCGTTTAAGGTGTATATCATCTTAAGGCATCAAATGAGGAAATTATTTGATCCGCCAATTTTAATAGGACACTTTTGTATGGTTATACATTTACTGGTACACTACAATAAGGCTTCGAGAGATAATATCAAAATTTAAGCACCTAAACTCTTCACACCAGGGGCTGACCCCTAACAACAGGCTTGTGCCTTGTGAACACTGAATATACCTTCAAAATAGTAGTTCTACGATTTCAAAGACGAAATACAGAAGTCATACTGAAAGTCGCTAGATGACTGTTAAAGGTAGTGAAAGATTTATTCAACGAGGGAATCTACTAAATATATATATATATATATATATATATATATATATATATATATATATGCGTCCAAGAGCGCTCAGCTGTATAGGGAGACGTTTCTGAGAAATTTCAGCCTAATGAGTACGAATCCCATCTGAAAATTCCTCGAGAGTTAGCAAAACGTGACAAATCATAGATCGTAAAGGTCCAAAATTTTCTTGACACCAATAACACCCACTCTTTCACAAAATTAAAAGGTGCTACTCAACGTATTCCTGCCACATTGCTTCATTGTTATCAAGACTTCAGCAAACTGAATTCGCTCTCTGTACTTACGTCTGGTAACCTAAAGTAACTCTTCACATTCTATCATACAATCTTGATACTTAGTCTGCCTTTTACCCTCCTTGTCTGTCATAAGAGGATTTGAAGCCCAGAAGTGAGGCAAGATGCAGCATACTTAGGCTTACATCGTGGAAGACATAAGGAAGTTAAACTTGAACGCCTGCAACATGCGAACTGCAACTCGGTAAATTTAAACTGCCAGGTTCTGGGAAAATAGTCGGCCAACAGCTGTTTGCCAACAATTGTCCATTGCCAAATTCTCCATGGAAAATTCTTTGTCAAACATTGTTTGCCGATAGTTTTTGCCAGGAAAAGATGTTCAGCACTAGGCCTTACACTTGTTCGTTTGGTACTGTTTGAGTGAAATATTAATAATAAGCAAATTATTTTGGGGTGTGTCCCAAACATTTAATCTTGTCAATAAAGGTACAAAACGTATAAGCCACAATATACAAAATCTAAATTAAGAACAAAACGTGAGCTCTGTCCAGGGTCGAGACGCTTCAATTAATCGATACCCGGATGTCAGTTTCTTCTTTTTTAGAATTGCATAACCTGCTAGGATGACGTCATTACATAGGATCCTATGTATTGTATACAGTTGTTCAAAGAATGACGCTGCTATCTTGAATGTGTCATCTGCATACCAGTGATCGGGTCCTAAAAGAAACTGGAAATTTCTATGAGGAATGAAAAGCAAAATTTAACTTTTATTGGCCTCCCTACCGTGCAGTATACTTTTTCTTCATTGGCCACTATGGAACACTGATTGTCAGGTTCAAACTAAAATCAGACGTTCCGAGAATTCGGGTTTGAGCCAGGGGTATTCGCGTCATGGCTCGCATTTTGTTTTGTAAGATTCATGGGCACTTGCAACTCAATTTTCACCTAAAAGTCCTCCCCCTCTCACCCCGGCTAGCTTTAAGATAACCTCTACTGACAACATTTCTTTGGCTTGCTGCTTTCTGTCCTTTACAAAATGTTTGTCCTCGTAACTATGTTTCAAAGTGATTGTTTTTCTTAGCTTGTAAAAGCTGCCCGTTCCTGAATCTTTAAATAGTCATAAATGCTTTTTTAGGTGAAAATTAAGTGGAGTATTTATATGTTAATGCTGACAAATTTTTTCTTGCTGAGTGTGGTGTTCACGTAACTAGTGCCAGTCCTTCTGATGTATATAAGAGTTGTGTAATGACGTATTCGAGAGATTTGTATGAGGGGGAGTTTCTGTAAAGACGTTATCTTCTTAGTTGTTAGGTAAAGATATACAGGAGTTCTCGCATGTAGAACTCATTGAAAGCAACTTGTATACTTGATGTAGTTACTTCTTTGGCACATACACTACATTGAGGTATAAGATAGTTAAAATCGTGTACCAATATGGTACAACGCAATGGTTTAAGCGACTTCTTGATCGCACAACTCCATTTTACATTCTACTATCTATTGGTTGATTACGTGCCTAGATCAAGAGTGGTTACTACGTCAAGTAATCCGTTCAGTTCGTGGTAATAGCCTGAATTACATACTTAAAAATAACACTCCTAACAAGGGAGTTCAGAGACCTTTCGAATATGATTCACCTCCTTCTGAGAATGACAAAGAGGTAACTACCGGATAAACGAATATTCCTGAAAAAATTCCCCTCTCTTGACGAGGATAGTAAACGTGTATCCTTGTCATATCTGGATGAAGTGTTCCTTCTCTGATTGTCCTAATACTCCTAATATACCACAGCGAGTGGCCATAATCCTTCGCTTCCCACCTGATATAAGTTCCTACGCTACTGCTAAGAACGAGATTTGGTTCCCAACGAGAATTAGTGCTGTTGCCAAAGAGCAACCTTGTATCTTTGGAATGGGTAGCAGTAAGCTTTATTTTCGTGTGAAAGGTCATCCATCAAAAGCTTCATAATATTACCTTCTTGCAGTGTTTTTCAGTGCACTGAAGTTGCTCGTCTGGGTAACCATCTATATCTGTATCTCTTCCACACAGTATGCCATTACCAGCGAATCCGGTGCGACACTAGATGGACGATAAAGACACAAAGAATTACCAATAAGAATCTGTCAGTGCAAAGGTAGTATTGCATTGCTAATCCATTAAAAAGGAAAGCAAAAATGGGTCAATGAAATTTTCGGGCAGCAAACTATTGCCATAATGGAGTATCATTTGTTAAACACGATTCGACTAACCATATAACTTCCTCTACCTTGGAGAACTAGACTTGTCGTCATACCATCAAACAATCAAATACTAACTTGTCAACTCTACCTACTCCTGCATTCTTTTCCATCAATCAAATCTTACTACGTAAGTGATTGTCTTATGATAGGTGAATGCAAGTAACATGTCTCTGCAATGATAATTGATCGTAATGCTCCATTAATACATTGAAGATTTACTTAGATAATAGACTGCTGCTTATAACGAATATTAGCAAAGAATTAAGTAAAAAATTGTGAAAAGGTGACATAGGGTTTACTTCGCTATTGGATATGGGCATGGACATTGAGATGCCAGATGTTGAGTGCGTGGAAAGTTGCCAGACGTGTTTCTATAGGAGGGTGGCGAGAAGCTCATGGACCAATAACGCGCGAGAGGTTCAGAGAAGTGGTCGCTGACTCTGACCATCTACAAACGACAAAAGAACTTCATGCGTCATGTGCTACGGGGCACTTGCACTCTAAGAACTGCTATAAAACAAACTACCTGGAAAGCCTTCAAGATGTACAAAGCGGAAAGGAATGCTCGCTGCTCTAAATAAATAAAAATCATACGTAGATATGACAACATTGGCTAAAAATAAAAAGAAATGGGGGAAGGTTAATCTGCCGCGAGGCAGAAACCTGAAGAAGGAAAAGAAGAAGGAAAAAAGAAGGAAAGGAAGAAGGAAAAGAAGAAGGAAAGAAGAAGAAAAAAGAAGAAGGAAAAGAAGAAGGAAAGAAGAAGGAAAAGAAGAACGAAAGAAGAACGAAAGAAGAAGGAAAAGAAGAAGAAGAAGAAGAAGAAGAAGAAGAAGGAGATGAAGGAGATGAAGGAGAAAAGGCGAAGAAGAAGGCGAAGAAGAAGGAGAAGAAGAAGGAGAAGAAGAAGGAGAAGAAGGAGGAGAAGAAGGCGAAGGAGAAGAAGAAGGAGAAGAAGGAGGAGAAGAAGAAGAAGAAGAAGAAGGAGAAGAAGGAGGAGAAGAAGAAGAAGAAGAAGAAGGCGAAGAAGGCGAAGAAGAAGGAGAAGAAGAAGGAGAAGAAGGAGGAGAAGAAGAATGGGGAGAACAAGGAGAAGTAGAGGGAGAACAAGAACAAGAACAAGAAGAAGTAGTAGAAGAAAAAAGTTCTACTTACTTTACAGTCGTATCCTTTGCCTCCACTAATTTCATTACATTCTGCCTCTGGATGACATGGCTTTTTCAAGCACGAAGCCGTGTAATTACTAAAAGGTGGTCCTTGTCCAGTGGCTCTGCAAATACCACAATGGTTGAGCCATTTCGTCATGTAGGTAGCCTCTTGTGCCTAGGGAACAAGACGAAATGTAAAGTTCATATCGATAGGAGAGTTTCATGTACTTTTAAAAACGCAATTAAAAAACGAAACGGGCCTCTTATTAGTTGATCGATGAAGCAACATTTTAGCAGAGTCGGAAAACGTCTGTTGAGGCTTCAGTCGTGTTTGAGCAGGAAAAAGTGAGGTACTTACTACTGTCATGGTATTCTATCCATGGGCGTGTTATACAACTTTTGCAAGACTTGAAATATTCCGTTTCCGTAAGCAATTTTCCGCTTTTGCTATCCTGCCGAGAATCGACACCCCACACACCTTCGAAAAGGGAACATGAATTCAGATAGAAAATATTCCCATTGGCCAACAGTAAAAGCATGCTGACGACGCATTAGTTTCGCATATATGCATTAGCAAGAGGAGAAGTTAGAGATATCGATCGAGACGCTGAATCTGTGATGTACAATGCCAGTCTCCAGAAGAAATCGCTCGGGAGTTAAATATAGCCTTTACTTGACAAGTTGCTAAAAGTTCGAGCTTCCAAGATGCAGACTTCTCTCTACAATCAAATCCGTATTAGTCATCAAAATTAACTCACCAACCTTAAACACGCCAGAAACATTCGGGGGGTCGTAAGTTATTTCCGTTGTAATTATATTTAATGATTTGTATATAGTTGATTGTTTGAATTTATTTTGGTTACAGTTATTATCTTTACATTCTTTTCCTCTTTGCTTAAAATCTGTTTACATTTCGTCTACGGGAAGTAGGACAACAGTTTTCTTCTCCAATGATCTAACCGCGGCGACCGTAACAGTACATTGACACGGAACTCTTGGGCGGTTACTGCACTGAATGGAAGCATCATCTGCTGGAAGCAGCAATTAATATTATTAGTGTTGCTGGAAAAGAGAAGTTGTGGTATGAATATTATTGCAAATATAAAAACATTTCTCATGTAAGTCTCGGTATGGTTTGATAACTTAAATTTTGCTGGTGTTGAAGAAATGTCGCAGATGATGAGAATAGAAATATCTAGGCTTAGAAAAGTGCAACAGATTGCAACTGTGAAACCTAAAAAATACAGTTGTGGGCACACCGTGTTGCAAAAAACTACAAGCTATTTCATTCAAGTTACAGGGTAAAAGATAAAGGACAATATTCGATTTACCTGTTTTGCCATTTCGTACTGTACACTTTTTATCATCTGGGTAATATCACCCAATTCCTGGAGTATTCCTGCATTTGGATCGGCGTGGGCACGAATCTCTGCAGAAAACGCGATTAACACATTCAATTTGAGCAAGGCAGATCAGGGCAAGAAAGATCAGGACAAGATAGACAAGGACAAGGCAGATCAGGGCAAGGCAGACCAGGGCAAGGCAGATCAGGGCAAGGCAGATCAGGACAAGGCAGATCAGGACAAGGCAGATCAGGACAGGGCAGATCAGGACAGGGCAGATCAGGACAGGGCAGATCAGGACAGGGCAGATCAAGACAGGGCAGGACAGGACAGGGTAGATCAGGACAGGACAGGGCAGGGCAGGGCAGGACACGGCAGATCAGGGCATGGCAGATCAGGGCATGGCAGATCAGGACAAGGCAGATCAGGACAAGGCAGATCAGGACAAACAAGATTACGAAAAGACAGATAAGGACAAACCAGATTACGAAAAGACAGATCAGGACAAGGCAGATCAGGACAAGGCAGATCAGGACAAGGCAGATCAGGACAAGGCAGATCAGGACAAGGCAGATCAGGACAAACCAGATTACGAAAAGACAGATCAGGACAAGGCAAACGAGGACGAAGCGATCAGAATGTAGGATACAACGCAACGGAGATGAGGACGACGGCGAAAAGGATGTAAACGACGAGGGAGTGTGATAATGACGAGGGCGACAAGGGCCAGAAAGGCTAGAAGGTACGGAAGGGCGCGATATGTGAAAGAGACGATGTTCATGATAAGGACAATTATCACGGTAATCATTATAATGATACAGATAATTCATGTGACACTTTCAGTACCTTTGAGTAGATACGAAGTTGCTCATCCAAGTATGAGCGGAATCAGGTTTTTAACTTATTAGCTAACTTAACTAACTTACTGTTTCCATTTACTTGCGTCACTTCCATGTTAAGGCATCGCTTGGGACTCACGTACCATGTAACTTCTCGGTTGAAAATAAACTGAACATCTTGAAGTGCTCCCTTTGTTGTAAGAAAAGATTAAAGAAGTAACACTGATGAGGCCAAAGCTAAAAAATATATTAAACTGATATAGCACACGTCAGGAAATATCACAGACATGAGGGGTTTTAAAATATAACTTTCAAAAATACAAGAGAGAAACCGAAATACCGTAAAATCCCGAATACAAGGCCTCCCGTATATATGCCTCTCCTCGAATAAAGCCCTCCCCCCCGTAAACTAACCAAAATACCCTTCGCAATATAAGCCCCCTGGATATAAGCCCAGGGCTTACATCGGGGATTCTGTGTGTTGGACCCGAAATTATTAGTGCAGAAGGCAGTGATACTGAATGAACATGGACAGAGTGTATAGAGAGCCTCTGTATTATTGTTCTTTTGTGAGATTTTACACATTAAATGTTGCTATAAGTCTCCCTGATTTGACACTGAATGGTGATTTTTTTGGAAAAACAAGTCAACTGTTAGCCCAAAAGACTCTCCAAATATGAGCCTCCTTGTATATAATCCCCCTGTATATCAGGCCCCTGAATATACGTCCACTAAAAATGCTTACGAAGCTCTTTAAGCCCAGGGCATATATTCGAAATTTTACGGTATGTCACCATTGGGTCTGTTACATAGCGTGTGTCAAGGTTTCGAATCCCCGTAGCATCCCAATAATTTCAAATTTATAGATAGGTCGCTTTCTTCTTTCTTTTATAGTCTTTTATATTTATGCGTTTCAGGGAATATTGCACCTACAAGCTACGTTGTTCTTCCTGAACTGTTCGTACTAAAAGCATGATTGGGAAGTCAAGGCAAGGGGTTGCTAAGAAAGGTTCATGGATGTGCATTGAGAAGACAAGGGGCCATGAATTGCCGAGAAGAATAGTACTGGGCAAGTCGTAGGTTCGGGGGTCCTCAACCCCTTCTAAGGGGGAGCTTTTTGGCTTTTCTAAGGAGGATTTCTAAGGAGGATGCTGTAGCTGCTACATGACACTACTAAAGGAAATGTGGAAATTTCTATTCGACTGCACCTCAGAACGCCCTTTTTCACATACAAAAGCGCAGAAACATCCATTGGAGAGACAAATTATAAAAGAGTGAGCTGTGGAAACGCAAAGGTCAATTTCTAGAACACGGAAATATAAGTATCCGAAGTTCAATACCAGGAATTTGAATATATCCTTTCCAACATTCTTGATTTGTCCAACTCGTACGCTAAACATGTCGTTATATTCACGTAGTGATTTTCGTAGCGGGAAGTCGGAGGCCAACTCGTCTATCTTCTCACAGTCCAAGTACAACGTCACTGCAAATCCCTCTGCGTCTAACTTCTCGAAATGTAACACAACGCGATGCCAGCGGCCATGATGAAGCGGCAGCTTTCTGAAAACGAGGTTTCTTTTTGGACCCTTTCTCTTCTTTTGTCCTCCATTATGGAAACGAATTCCAATTTTCTGAGATTTGCTATCCATCCAAACAACAAATTTAGGTTTTCCAGGTGACGCTTCGATCGCCAGAATGGCACTGGGTCCAGTTTTGTCATGGCGAACGTTGAACACTAGCTGGAAATCGGACCACGTCAGTAAATTTTGTAAAATTTCTTGCTTTACGAATTCTGTAGCGATAACTTCTTTACTGTGCATATAAAATTGATAAGCGTGATATCGTCCATCAATGGCGTCAATGCCAGTGACGTCTTCGTCAATTCCCAGGGATGACAGAAGATCAATTTCTAAAAAAGAAAAATGAGACAAACTTCGTAAATCTATTGCAGTACTTAGAGTGATGTCAATTTAAATAATTACAAAGTTGGTCTTATCTCTCCGGTAAGGCGTTGGGCTAAGGTAGGGCCTACAGAACAATGGGCTAGCTCAACGAAATGTATCTCAAGACTTTTAATCACAAAGGTATTTAAAAGCCTGGGGTCACGAGGATAAGATGAGGGACAAGGTCAAGGAAAAGGTCAAGGAAAAGGTCAAGGACAAGGGCGACGATCCGGACGACGACGACCAAGACAATGAGGACTAGGACCAGGGCAGTGAGGATCAGGGCAGTGAAGATCAGGGCAGTGAGGATCAGGGCAGTGAGGATCAGGGCAGTGAGGATCAGGGCAGTGAGGATCAGGGCAGTGAGGATCAGGGCAGTGAACATCAGGGCAGTGAACATCAGGGCAGTGAGGATCAGAGCAGTGAGGATCAGGGCAGTGAGGGCGGGGACAATGAGGGCTAGGACAATGAGCACCAGGACCTAGGCGATGAGGACTAGCACCAGGAAATGAGGACGACGCCCAGGCCATAAGGACCAGGGCCAGGCAATGAGAAAGACGCCCAGAACAATGAGGACCTGGGCCAGGCAATGAGAAAGACGCCCAGAACAATGAGCACCGGGGCCAGGCAATGAGAAAGACACCCAAGACAATGAAGACCAGGACCAGAGCCATGAGGACCTCAACTAGGGCAATGAGAGCCAGAACAATCATGACCAACGAGGAATAATGAGGATCAGGGCAGTAAGGTCGAGGAAAGCAGACGGTTCAAAGGGTCAGGACGTTCTCACCAAAACTCTTCTCTCGTACAGCCAAAAACCTATACCAGCTATATCACAAAGGTCTCTTCCTATATCTTGACAAAATCAGTTGACTTCCGTAAATAGATTTCTTCAACTTGAGTATTCCTTTGTCTTGTCTCTCCATGCAGTCTCTCCGCCTCCGTTAACTCTCTAATCAATGGGAGGAAAAATCGCCCTTTCATTAGCTGCGTATTGCAAAAACGTTTTGTTTAACTTGCATTTAATCCGCAATCGATATCAATATGTACGCATGGTAACGCTTGCGCTACGACATAGGACTAGTTAACAAAACGGATTGGGCCAGTAGGGGTTCTCTGTGCGCTCAGAAAGGATTATGTCTCAGAAGTTTTATTGTGTTTAAAATACCTAGTTCAAAGGTAAACTAGATAGAACTTGCATACGAAACAATGGCATACTCAGGATTTTGTCAGTAGAAAACAAGTAATTTGTTGTTTGAGGCGTTGCCATTGTTGCAGAAAACAATCGCCCTCAAGCTATGAGCTGTCTTGAAATCTCGGAAAAGAGCACTTGATCTACGGAGAGTGAGTTTGCAAATAATGGTATCCGTTGTAGGATCATAGATAACGATGTTCTCTTGTAACTAAGGGTCTGATTCTTTCTTGTCCCCAACAGATTCAAGTACTTCTGGTATTTTTAACTCTTTATTTCGGTCTGTTTGATAACAGCTATTTCATATAATGAAATAAAAGAGAGAAACTGTTGGACAATGTGTCACTGATTTGATCCTATGCTTCTACCGAGAGTTGTCTGCTTGCTTTTATCTTCTGGAACAAGGCCATGTTGGATCTCACAGCTTCCGTTCCATTCTTAACTACCGAAGCTGATCTACAGTATTGTCACAGTAACGGTGTCTCAGCATACTGACAATTGGCCTTCCAAACAGAAGTTGCTAAACGTAAAAGGCGCTATGTAGACTAAGTTACAGTAATGATTTCTGTATTATAACCTTGAATGTCATATAATCGTAGATGCAAGATTGAAAGGAAATAATTCTTGCCATTTGCAGAGTCAATACTCTAAATTTAAGGATGGAAAATCATTAGTTCAATTATATGACGATGAGCTTAATCTATTTGTGTTATGAAGAAGAAAATAAGGGTCCGACAAGGAACGCAATTTATGCAAAAAAATTCGCCATTTATACTGGCCGCATGGGGTTCTCTGTGTTACCACAAATCCACGAACTATCTCTGTATATTCTAGAAACTTCCTTTTGAAAGTTTTATCTTTAGAAATTTGAAGTCAGCTGCTAACTAACCTCAAATTGCCTTTTTTTGTCAATTTTCAAACGAATTAAATCAAAGATTGATAAACTACTTTCACACCGGGGCCAAATATTTACTGACAAGTTTTTTGCTTAAACAATAAAATACTTAAGTGAAAATCCTTGGATTATTCTACTATTAAAAAAGGTACCCACGATTGCCAACTCGCATAAATAATATGTCACATATAGCAAGCGTAGTGTTAAACAAGGTTAGCGTTCAATTTCGATGTTTTATGCAACTTGCAAATTTTATCTGTCTGCTTCAGTGAAACGACAAACAACATGTGCCGTCAGTTCAGAACATGTTAATATACTTCTGGCTGTAATAGACGGAGACAGATACGACATATGCCCTACTCTATTTACAAAAGCGGGAACACAACATCACAAGACTAATTCCTGGAACATAAAATGACGACAGGATGGTCTCCTGTTGTGATAGACTACATTAGTCTTTTGAGATGAGGGCAAGCATTTTAGTAAAACAACGGTATGTTGCTGACGATCCTGTTCAAACATTTTACCGATACTATTTTACATGACGACTTTCTACTCTTTATACCCTTGCAGCATCTTGCAATTGATTCTGGGTATTCTGGGAATCGTTGGGGAGACATTAACCATACGTTCCACTTTCGTATCTATTCTGTGGACACTCAAGGTCCAATTCTAGGACGAAGTCCATCGTTTGCCTACACGTAGCATAGACCATTAAAACCTTGCCAAACATTCTTTGTCAAACCAAAAGACTCCTTCACGCCTGTAAGCTCTATAAAAAGGCAACGCATACGCATGCATTCCTTCAATGCATAGAATATCTCTGATACCCTCATTCCCCGCCAACTCTGTGCGAAGGAATGGCGTCATTTTCAAAAATGATACCAATAATCTTGAAAAGTCTTGAATACCTACTTTTTTAATTGTGTGCCTGAAATATGAATCAGCCTTAACGTAAATCGTTTAAATCATAAAATTACCTAAACAAAGAGAAAGCTAGTTTTAAAAAGAACTCATTTAATTAAATGTACCTGAACGTGAGTGTAAAAAACGTCAAATTCTAATTCAAAATGTTTGGCTGTGATCCAAAATTGGAAACTACGTTTGATAGATATGCAAAAGTCTTAACGTTAGACGGTGAGGTTGATAATGACGTCAGTGCATTACTTAGTAACAAGTTAAATCCCAAACTTTCATCTCATTGAATCTGTCACTCGACAGCTAGCTTCTCATTCACTACCGGACTGTAGTATCTAACCGACTCAGTAATTGAGAGGGTCATTTTAATTACTTTACTTGCTACCTCACTCCCTTGTCCACCTGCTGAAGTAACGATTCACTTATTCAATAACGCAATCATTAACTCAATTATTTATCCAAATAATCAACCAACGTACATACCAAATAGTCAAGCAAGCTAACCAGTTCTCAGTCGATTTACCAGTTAATCGATCAAGGATTATATCAATCATCGATTTATCAATGATTATATCAAATCTCAATTAATCAATCATGAATCAATCAGTCAATAGTTTAATTAATTGATCAATCATTTACTTGATAAATCAATTAGTAAAATCATCAATCAATCAATTAATCTATCAGTAGATTAATCTATCGGCTAATCATTTATTCGATCAGTCAATCAGTGAAATAATCAATCAATCAATCAATTAATATATCAGTAAATTAATCTATTGGTTAATCATGTATTTAATCAGGCAATTAGTGAAATAGTCAATCAATCAATCTATCAATTAATCTATCAGTTGATTAATCTATTGGTTAATCATGTATTCAATCAGTCAATTAGTGCAATAATCAATCAATCAATTAATCTATCAGTAGATTAATCTGACGGTTAATCATGTATTCAATCTCGCAGGCATTTATTTTAAAAGTCGAGTCAAACCATAAATTAAGTAATAATAAACTCGCTTGAACTTTAAATCGTTCAAAAATGACATCATTTACATATTCAATGAACTGGTCATTCTATATATTTGGTAAACACTGTATTTATCATTGATCAAGTTGTTAATCAATAAATCTATCCGACGATCAATCAAGCCATCAACCAATTTATAAATCAATTAATTAACCTGTCGACCGTGTATTCATGCTTGATGAGACTGAATACCAAAATATCTGTTAACTGTCATAATTATTGTTGTTGCATCAAAAAAGTAAGTAGTATGGTAGATCTACTGTGTTTTAAGGAGAGGTACACTATCAGGAAACTAAGAAAATTTCAGAATTTAAATGTTACCAACATCTGCCAGTCTTAAAAACCATCTTTACCAGACAATTTGATGTAAAATAAAACAAAACAAAAATCAAATAATAACATTTCCTGATTTTAAGATGTAAAATTGAAGGCAATTCTTCTTGCGCTAACGAACTCCTACATATTCATATCTTAGATCCGTACATCGAAGTAGTAAACTTGGAGACTGTCTATTGGTAAATTAAAATGTATCCGTCAGCTGTACAGCTGCATTGTTAAAGACAGTTTAGATTATAGAGATCCCCAGGTAAATTGATCGCTAACCCATGGGTACACCCGAAGAGGAAGCCTGGCCATATATGGACAACCTCTGCTTTCTGGACATTATAATCAAAGTGCATTTGATGCCATAAGAAAACTCATAAAGCTCATTATCTTTAGAGAGAAATGGGAATGACATGCTATAATTTCTCATTTAGGCAGAGAGAAGTCCTGCTCTCCCAGTGAACACGGAGCAGTGTGCGAGTACTGGAGTCTCTATTTCCTGGTATTTTGCAAAGTATGTCTAATATGTCTTATGTCTTTACTTTATCACTGATCTAATTTCTCATAATAAAGTCTGAATTGCCAGAACACAATTCAAGCATTTTTTTTACTTAAGGCATAATTACCTGGAAGATAGGAACTTTTCCAGATAAATATAGCGCACCAGTTCAACTTTCCTATAGTAGCTAATGTGACATATGTGCTTGCTTTTACGCCTTAACCAAACGACTTCCCTAAGCATAGGGGTAGCGAATGCAAAGGCATTTTAGTTAACTTCTCAGAAAGACCGCCAATGTGGTTGTTTACAAGCACAGAGTCGTGCACATAGTTTCAAAATTACCAAAGCAAGACGAGAAACGATTGGTTAAGAACAGAAGATTTGCGAGATGTGACAAAATGCAAAACATGCTTTGTAGCCAATATCAAATTCGTCACTCACTTTTGTACGTAACTATGTTATTACGTTTGTAATCTTTCTAAATGAAACTATTCCTATAAAATAAATCAGCTTCTATTAGATTCCGATGGTTTCCTTTAGCGGTCCCTTCTACTCAACAGAGTTCCGACACTTCTAAAAGACTGCACTAATTAGAAAAGATACAGCGTTTCCTCGACGAGTTTG
>JAAAKM020006971.1:107054444-107072373 GCA_010016025.2 Alatinidae sp. Z8VKAUB7J3 | reverse complement strand
TTCTACTCAACAGAGTTCCGACACTTCTAAAAGACTGCACTAATTAGAAAAGATACAGCGTTTCCTCGACGAGTTTGTTGACTGAAACTTTTCATGCCAAAAATTTCGAAATCTTCTATAACTGCACATATTTGGGTTTATCAGTAGTTGTATACCTTGATACCTTTATAAAGTAATCTGATTGTAATAGCGTCATCTTACTGAGTCACGTTATTACATATAGACGCACAACGTTCAGAGAACATGAACGAATTGCAATTCGAAAGCGAATTGTGCTATAAACTTCAATGTCGAATGTGAAAGAAACAATTTGATTTCTAATTATACGTTATTACACATCTTACCGTGAATCGATTTGAGGTGTAGAAGATCATGATTCCGGGTTCTCTTTACTCACTTCATGTTACAATTAGCGTTACCAGTGGTATGCGGAGATTAAAGACTCGTTTGAGGAGAATACATACTTTACTACACGACATAAAAGCTGCCTAACTCCTTTCGATCACAATTAGAAAGGTTACCTGACTCTGAAAAGCCACCATGAAGGCAACAAAGCACGATTTACTGTTCTTTTTAGCGTAATTTACCTAGAGACATTAATCTTTCAAAGTGGGTGGTTTTTTCCTTATCTCCAATTCATATTGTCATAATTTAGAGAAGAAAACAAAAGCTTCACGGTGTTTTTATTATGATGAAAGTTAAAGAGAACGCAAAGGCGCTGTTGAAGAGAAATATGTAGAACTGTTCAAGAAATAACTAGGATTTTTCGCTATCTCTTTACCGAATCAATGTTCAACACACTAGCAAAGAAATTTCTGACAATACAAGTATAACCATTGTAGCTTTAGTCCTTTACGTAATAAGGAGGAGTTGTAGGCATCTTGCCAAAAGATCGTGCCAAAGGAAGATCTAACCATTAGTCATAGAAAATTACTTCTAATGTCATTTTGCATTGGCCTCAATCTGACTAGTAAGAAAGTTCATCGGGATTATTTACTTACTGGACCTGTATTTAGTTTAGCACATTTAAATTACAGAGCATCTGTGTAAGTACAACAACCCTTATCTTCATAAAGTGAAATCAGAATAAATTATAGTTAAGATGATTATTTAATGTGCTGGCCTTTTTTATATAAGAAATCAGTTTATAAGAAACCAGGGCTCAATCTCCCCAAAATTTAAGAAACTCGAGGGCTGAATGACGCTGCTCTAAGAAACCTAAAAAATCTTTGAAAGTGGTTTAGACAGTTTGATAACGGGTTATTTCATAAATAGGCTAACCTGGAACATAGGGTACCCTAAATGGAGTGTGTATTTACTAACAGCAGTGTGACTAATTGTCACTCTTTTGTTTGAATGTTGGTACCAGAGAACTGGTAGCAGAGAATAAGAAACTGCTAAGAAACTTTCAGGGCTCAAAAGGTCAATATTTTAAGAAACTTCGAGGGCTGGACGCAGAGGTAGTTTCTTATAAAAAAACGTGTATAAGAAAGAGAAAGAGAGCAACCTATACTTTGACCTTTCATATTTTGTATCTGTTGGTGTCGGAGAACTCTTAACTAAAATGTGTTTATATTAATTCTGCACATTTTTTATGTAACAGATGTTCTTTCGATATAAATTGGTAAGAGAAAAATAATTTTATGTAAAGAATCAAGATAAAAGACAAAAATGCTGAGCTATTTAATATTAAGTCTAAAACAGGGATGCGAGTGAAATGAGTAAAAGAACAAGGTAGCATATACTTCATATTAAAAAGGGTGCTAGGAGTAACTATATGTGTCTTAGCTAGGAACTTACTAAAGAGCACGAAAGAGGACATTAAAAGGCCATATTAAACCTTGCATTTGAGCATGGTTACTGTTCTGATTTTCTAAAATTGCACCTAGCATACAACAAATTCGGACAGAACTAAACAAGTAGAATGTCATTAGTGAAAATTTAGTTGAATTTTTGACTTACATAAAAAAAATACGTTACACTTAAGTGCTCTATTGGATGATACAAGCTACAACAAAATGAATATCAAAGTACTCCTATTATGAAGAACCGTATTGCAAACATAGGCTTGCACTAGTAAGGAATGAGTCATCCAGACTTTCAGTTGTTCAGTCGTTGAGTAGTTTGTGCGTCCAGCCGTTTCGTTGTTCAGTTGTTCAACCATTTGCTGCCGCAGTCAGTCACTCATCCAGTCAGTCAGTTCAGTCAGTCAGTCAGTTCAGTCAGTCAGTTCAGTCAGTCAGTTCAGTCAGTCAGTCAGTCAGTCAGTCAATCAATCAATTAGTCAGTCAGTCAGTCAGTCAGTCAGTCAGTCAGTTCAGTCAGTCAGTCAGTCAGTCAGTTCAGTCAGTCAGTTCAGTCAGTCAGTCAGTCAGTCAGTCAGTCAGTCAGTCAGTCAGTCAGTCAGTCAGTCAGTCAGTCAGTCAGTCAGGACCCGCAGAGGGTGAGCGACCTGCCGGGCGGCGGGCCACGCACGATCCGCCAGCCGCAGGGCGTGCACGGCGTTTGGGTCAATGGCACGCAGGTCTTCGACGGCACGGAATATGTTGAGCACGTCAAAGGCCCCGGCGCGGTGCTGCGCGATTTCGCGGCTTAAACCGGCCGTTCTCCATT
The DNA here is from genome assembly GCA_010016025.2 of Alatinidae sp. Z8VKAUB7J3. NCBI lineage: Eukaryota > Metazoa > Cnidaria > Cubozoa > Carybdeida > Alatinidae > Alatinidae sp. Z8VKAUB7J3. Next base: position 107,069,760 of record JAAAKM020006971.1, on the reverse strand, counting down.
GACGGTCACGCGGTGCATGGTGCGGCGCTGACCGTGATAATCGTTCAGCGCGTAATGCTGGGTGCAGCGATTGTCCCAGAAGGCGATCGAGTGTTTTTCCCAACGGAAGCGGCAGGTGAATTCGGGCCGGGTGGCGTGCGCGTAGAGATACTCGAGCAGCGGCTGGCTTTCCGTTTCCGTCATGCCGGAGAAGCGCGCCGTGAAGGGCCGGTTCACGTAGAGACATTTGCGCCCGGTCTCCACATGGGTGCGAACGACCGGGTGTTCGTTGGTAATCTCTTCTTCGGTCATCGCGTCCTCGCGAATGCGTGTCGAACGGCCTTCGTTGCGCTCGGCCGCGTTCGCCGGGTTGCTGAGAACGCGATCGCTGTGCACGGCGGTCATGTCGTCGAGCATATCCTTCATGCCATCGGACAGGCTCTCATAGGCGAGATACTGGTTGGCGAACATGGTGTCGCCGCCGGCCGTCGGCACCTCGTGCGCGTATAGGATCGAGCCCATCGAGGGTTGTTCCAGAAAGCTGACATCGGTGTGCCAGACATCGCCGATATTCTTCTTCTCGTCCGGTTCCTTGAGGACAGGCAGGATCTCCGGGTGCCCCTCGAGCGGAACATATTGCGGGTGGATGTTGAGCGTGCCGAAACGGCGGCCGAACGCCTTGTGCTCGTCCGGTGTCAGATCCTGGTCGCGAAAGAAGATGACGAGGTTCTCGTGCAGCGCCTGCTGGACTTCGCTGAACACCGCGTTGCCGATATCTTCCGACAGATCGACGCCTTCGATCTCCGCGCCGAGCGCACCGGCGATCGGATTTACTTCGATATGCTGATAGGTCATGGCGGTTCCTACGACATTTCGACGGCCAACCCTAACACATGAGGTTCAGGGGGCGAGTTTTTGCAAGAGCGCCTTTGCCGCTGCGCGCTCGATCGCATCGAAAACCTTAAGCGTCAAAGCGGCTTCGTAGTACCGGCGCGCCGCCGCCCTGTCGCCATTCAGCTGGGCCAAAGCGCCGAGATAGAAATGCGCTTGCGCCGTTCGCCGTTCGGCGATGTCAGCGCGCGGGTGCCGGGCCGCCGCAAAGGCGGACTCAGCAGACCGCTTGCCGAGATACACATCGATAAGCGGGGCGGGCCAGGTACCGTCCGACATTGCGTCGGCGTTCGCGACCAGTTCGTCCCGCGCGCCGCGCTCGGCCAGATAGAGCCACAGCACCGCTTCCGGATAGGGGTAAGCCTGTGTGAGCGCTGCGGAAAGGTCGGGCACCGCGGCCACGCCGTCCCCGGCAAGGAACCGCCCGATGCCCCGCAATATGCGGCTTGCCGGATCGTAATTGACGCTCGCGACGGCTCGGTCGAGATCTGCGATCGCTTGCGCCAAATTGCCCAGATGGATACGTGCCGTACCACGGTTGCGGTAGGCATCACTGTAGTTGGGATTGAGCGCGATGGCCGCGTCGTAGTCAGCGACGGCGCGTGTGTTCTCGCCGACCTTATGATGAGCGCGGCCGCGTTCGTTGAGGGCGAGGGCCGAAGCGGGATTGTGGCGCAGGGCCACACCAAAATCTTCGACCGCGCCTTCGAGGTCGCCCAGTTCCGATTTGGCCCTGCCGCGATGGGTGAACAGGGTCGCGAGGCTCGGCCCCTGGTGCTTCTTCGACTGGATCGCCAGGCTGCAGAAGCTGATATCGAGCTCGAATTTGCCGGTGCCGGCGAAGCAGACCTCGGCGTGATCCTTGATTTGCGCGGCCGTCGGTCCGGCGAACCATGCGAACCCCGTCAGCGCCAGAAGGATCGCGCGGCGCATTTTGCCTACATATCCATCCGCTGGGCGATAACGTTGCGCAGGATATCGCTGGTGCCGCCGCCGATCGTGCCCAACCGGGCGTCGCGGAACAGGCGCTGCATGTCACCCTGCACATAGCCGGCGGCGCCCATGATGTGGACCCCCAGATCGGCGACCTTGAAGTTGTTCTCGGTTGCGACGACCTTTGCCATCGCCGTTTCCTGGATCGCGTCCTCGCCGGCGTCGAGCATCTCCGCCGTGCTGTAAGTGTGCAGCCGCGCCGTCTCGGTCATCATCGCCATCTCGGCGAATTTGTGGGCGACGGCTTGGAAGCCGGCGATGCGTTTACCGAAGGCCTTGCGGTCTTTGACGAACTGTTTGGCGATTTCGATGATCTTGAGACACTGGCCGGACGCTGCCGCGGCGATCAGGATGCGTTCCAGGTTTAGCCCCTGCATCAGCCCTTTCCAACCGCCATTCTCCTCGCCCAGCAGGCGCGCGGCTGGCACCCGGACATCGTCGAAGAAGACCTCGTTCAGCAAGGTCGAGCGGCTGCCGAGCGGGTCCATCGGCCGCGCCTCGAAACCCGGGTCGGTCGTGTCGACGATCACCAGGCTGATACCCTTGCGGCCCGCTTCCGGGTCGGTCTTGACCGCGACGACCAGATAATCGGATTCGTGCGCGTTGGTGATGTAGACCTTTTGGCCGTTCAGCACGTAATCGTCGCCGTCGCGGGTCGCGCGCAGCCGGATGCCGGCGACGTCGGAACCGCTCTGCGGTTCGGTCATGGCGACGGCCATGCGACGCTCGCCTTTCATGATCGGCGGCAGGAATTCCCGTTTCAGCGCCTCGCTGCCGAGATTCTGGATGTACAGCCCGCCATAGACGACCGTGGTCATGTAGGCGGTGCGGATGCCCGGGTAGTGATAGCCCAGCGCTTCGATGAAAACGGCGAAATCCTTGTAGCCCGCGCCCATGCCGCCATAGGCCTCGTCGAAGGGCAGGGTCAGCCAGCCCGCGTCGGCGAGCGCCTTAAAACTCTCATGCGGATACTCGGACGCCTTGTCCTGCGCGGCGATCTTCTCGGGCGGCAGCAAGCGCTCCAACAGCCCAAGCACGCTGTCGCGCATGAGAATCTGTTCTTCGGTAAACCCGAAGGTCTTATACGGCATTGAAAATTAGTCCTCGGGCAGGTTGAGCACGATGTTGCCATAGCCGTCGAGCGACGCCGTTGCGCCCGGCGGCACCAGACAGGTGGCGTCGTACTCCTCGACGATACAGGGGCCGGTCCGTTCCGTCGCCAGATCGGCACGGCGGATCACCGGCGTTTCGACCCATCCGGCCTCCGGTCCGAAATAGGCCTGACGCGGCGGCAGCGGATCGGCGTCGTCTGACGCGTCCGACAGCAGCTTGTCAGGCACCCTTGGCCGGTCCGGGATGCCTTGACCGACGACCATGGCGTTGACCAGCTCGACCGGCTCTTCCGGTCCGGCGCGGTGGCCGTAGGTCACCTCATGTTCCTGCCCGAAGGCCTCTTCCAGCGTCTCCACCGCGGCCGCGTCGATCACGCCGTCCGGCGCCGGCACGGTCAGCTCGAAAATCTGGCCCTTGTAATGCATGTTCGCGGCCCGCCGGAAACGCATCTGGGAGGCGCTGAAGCCGTCCACCGCGAGCTGTTCGCGCGCCTGATCTTCCAGTTCCTGCCACGCGGCGTTGAGCAGCGCCGGATCGCTGTCGCGCAGCACCCGCCGCACCGTGCGCGAATAGTGATGTTCCACATCGGCGTAGAGCAGCCCGAAGGAGGAAAACAGCCCGGGCGAGGGCGGCACGACGATGCGGGTCATCCGCAACGCCTTGGCCATGCCCGCCGCGAACAGGGGCCCATTGCCGCCGAAGGCCAGCATGGCGTAGCGGCGCGGATCGCGGCCGCGCTCGCTGGAGACCGCTTTGATGGCGCGAATCATGTTCGAGGCCGCGATCTGGTGCGCGCCATAGGCGGCGTGCGCGGCCTCCAGCCCGACCGGCTTGGCGACCTTCTCTTCCAGCACTTCCCGGCTCTTGTCCGGGTTGAGGGTGAGCGCGCCGCCGACCAGATGGGCCGGGTTGATGTAGCCGAGCACGACATTGGCGTCCGTGACGGTCGGCTCCGTGCCGCCCTGGTCGTAGCAGACCGGCCCGGGGAAGGCGCCGGCACTCTGCGGGCCGACCTGCATGGAGCCGCCCGCATCGATGGTGATGATCGAACCGCCGCCCGCGCCGACCTCCGCCAGATCGATGGCCGGCACCTTGAGCGTGTAGCCGCCGCCGGTCATCAGGCGCGAGCCGATCATGATGCCGCCGCCGACCTGGTACTCCAGCGACCGTGTGACCTCGGTCTTCTCGATCAGCGACGCCTTGGCGGTCGTGCCGCCCATGTCGAAGGTGATCAGGTCCGGCATGTCGAGCTTGCGCGCCAGGGCCTGCGCCCCGACGACGCCGCCGGCCGGGCCGGATTCGACGATGTTGGCCGGCAGGCGTGTCGCGGCTTCGGACGTCATCAGCCCGCCATTCGACTGCATCAGCAACAGCGGGGCGGCGGTACCGCTTGCATCGAGCTCGCGCCGTAGCGATTCGAGATAGCCCTTCACGATGGGCATGATGTAGGTGTTGATGACGGTGGTCGAGGTGCGCTCGTACTCCTTCATCTCCGGCAGCACGTCGAAGCTGATGCAGAAGGGCAGGTTCGGCGCCTTGGCCCGGATGATCTCCGCGATCGCCTGTTCGTGCACCGGATTGGCGTAGGCGTTCAGCAGGCAGACGGCGATCGCCTCGACCTTCTCGTCCAGAAGCGTCTGCACGACCCGTTCCGCCTCGGCCGGGTCCAGCGCGTCCTTGACGTTGCCCTCGGAATCGACCCGCTCCTTCACCGTGCGGCGCAGGTAGCGCTCGATCAGCGGTGTCGGTTTCTCCCAATGCAGATCGTAGAGCCGCGGCATGCGCAGGGTGCGTATCTCCAGGACGTCGCGGAACCCTTCCGTCGTGATCAACCCGGTGCGCGCGCCCTTGGCCTCAAGGATCGCGTTCGACCCGACAGTGGTGCCATGCAGCAACTCTGCGATGTCTGCGCCGGCGAGCTGTTGCTCCGTATAGACCTCGGCCAGCCCGTCGACGATCGCCTGTGCGTAGTCGTCGACCGTGGAGGACACTTTCTTGGTCAGGACCTTGCCGTCCGCGCCCAGGAAAACGATATCGGTGAACGTGCCGCCGATATCGACGCCTACTCTGAATTGGCTCATTCTTTGAATTCCGATAATTGGGCCATCGCAATTTCCGCAACGGCATTATTCCTGCAAATATCTGTCATCCCCGACAAGGCGCTTTGCGCCGCAGAGCGGGGATCCATGGTGACGTCGCGTCCCGCATCGAAATGGACCCCCGCTCGGCGCAGCTTCGCTGCTGGTCGGGGGTGACGCAATAATGGAGTGGTCGCCTCACATCTCATTCGCCAGGCCTGCCCGCCCTAATCCCAGATCACGGTCTCGAGTTCGACCGCACCGCGCTCGGTGCGCAGCGCCTCGGTGGCGGCCACGTCCACCGTCCAGCCCGCGGTATCGACGACCACGCCGTATTCCGCGCGCGCCGCTTCGGCGGTGACCAGCTCGTTGCGCACATCCTGCAGCACCGCGTCCGGGTCGCGCTTGTAGGGATCGCCCCAGCCGCCGCCGCCGGCCAGCTCGTGCCGGAACACGTCGCCATGGGTGATGTTCATGGTCGGCTTGGTGGTCAGGACTTGGTTGTTGCCGTCGGGGTTGAGATAGTTCATCGACGGCTTGCCCGCGCGGCCGCCATACAGGCCGTAGGGCCGCACCGACCGCCGGTCGGAACGCACCTGCAAGATCGCCTCCTTCTCCAGAAAACGGTAGTCGCGGCGATAGGGCGCGCCGCCGCGATACTGCCCCGCGCCGGCCCGATCGGTCAGAAATTCGTAGGCCAGGATCTCGATCGGCTGCTCCGCCTCGATCACCTCGACCGACTGCGAAGCCATGTTGGCGAAGATGTTGGAGTTGCCCTGCAGCCCGTCCGCCCAAGGACGGCCACCCCAGGTCCCGCAGGCGAAGTCGACGAAGATGTAGGGCTTGCGGTCGTCGTCGTAGCCGCCAATGGATACGCCGGTATTGCCGCCGTCCGACGCCGCGCCGACCTTGTCCGGCGTCAGCAGCGCCAGCGCCCCGAACGCGCAATCGACCATGCGGAACCCGGTCAGGCCGCGCGCCGCGCAGGCGGCCGGCAGGACGGCATTGGCGATGGTGCCGGAGGGCGCCTCGACGCCGATGGCGCGGAACACGCCCTCATTGTTCGGAATACCGTCCGGCAGGATCGAGCGTACCGCGGTGTAGGACGCAGCCTTGGTGTAGCTCAAGGTGTTGTTGATTGCGCCCTTGACCTGCTCCGAGGAGCCGGTCCAGTCGAAAGTCATGCGGTCGCCCTGTTTCGTGATCGTCACGAACAGGCGGATCGGCTGGTCGATATCGATGCCATCATCGTCGATCCAGTCCTCGAAGCTAACCGTGCCGTCGGGCAGGTCGGCGACGGCGGCGCGGGTCAGGCGCTCGGCATAGTCGATGATCTCCGCCATGTAGAGATCGACCGTCGCCTCGCCGTAATCGTCGACGAGTTCCAGGAACTGCTTCTCCGCGATGTGGCAGGCGGCGAGCTGCGCGCGCAGATCGCCGAACACCTGCACCGGGATGCGGACGTTCTTCTCGATGATCGACCACATGGTGTCGTTGCGGACGCCCTGGTCGTAAAGCTTGAGCGGCGGGATGCGCAGCCCTTCCTGGTAGATCCCATGTATGAGAAGAGCCAAAAAGCCCATGTAAGGTAGGGTTAATGTTGATTTAGCAATGTTTATTCTTCTAATGATCTGTTATTCATTATTTACATCCTGTGATATAAGTTGACCTAGGTAGACAAAGGTTTGCACTTCCTTAATAGTATCATTCTCAATCTTTACAATGCATGGATTCATTTTTGTCTTTGAGATGGTCATTACATTCGTCGTTTTTGGCGTTGACGTCCATGCCGTACTGTTTCCCAGCTTCATTGACTTTGTAAAATATGTTTTGTAGTTGTTTTGGTGTTCATGCCAGTAATGCTCTGTCATCTGCGTATCGAAGATTGTTTACTTTGCTCCTTTCGACACTTATTCCTTTCTGATCTTCTATGGTTCTAAATATGTGCTCTTCGTAAAGATTGAAAAGGCTGGGAGATAGAACATGTCCTTGTTGGTGTCCTCTCTGTATCTTCATTTCACGTCAGATTTGGTTTTGAATAAATGAAAGCTTTCTGCGTCCAGTATAGATTCTTGATTAATTTGATAATTTTCTCCCTCATAGCAGATGTTCTCAGTCGCTCAATATTCTTCTCATGATTCGCACAATCGAAAGTCCATGAAGCAGATAAATACTGGCTTATTCATATTCAAATATCTCTCGGAGATTATTCTGAGCTTAAATATTCCTTCTCTGGTTCCTTTTCCTTTGAGGAATCCACTAGGTGTATCGCTAACTTCACTCTCCAAACTTTATTTAGTTATCCCCAATACGATCTTCAATATGAGTTTCAGGACATGACTTATCAAACTGAGTATCTGATGTTAATTGCATCTTTTGGCTTTAGAGTTTTGGGGAGTCTGATGAAGATGGAATCATTCATGTCCCCTGGGAATATCCATTGATGGTAGATGCTTTTACAGAACTTTGTTAGTGTTTTTATGTTTTGAGTGTCAAATGCCTTCAGCATCTGTGTTATCTGGTCCTTCTGCCTTGTTCTTTTCAAGGATTTAATAGCTAACTCTACTTCTTCCACTATAATACCAGAATCTTCCTCAGCTTCTTCGTTTTCACACTTATAATTTTCATCCCTTGACTCATTGAATAGCTCCGAGATATTCTCCTCCCATCTCAGTTTGATGTCATCCTCTTCAAATAGCATCTTGTCGTTCTTATCGCTGATGCATTGGGACCCTTTGCTCTTTGTTCTTCCTCCACTCACCTCTTTGATTTGATCATGTGTCTTTTGGTGTTTGTTGAGTTGTTCAAGTTGTTCAACATCTCCGCATTTATCCACTATGTTTCTTTTGTGGTCTTACATTTTTGTCTTATCAATTTTTCCATTCTTGCATATTCTCCCTAATAATTTTTCACTTCCCCTCAGTCATCAATGCACTCGAGTATTTCATCTGTCATCCATTCCTTTTTGCGCCTTTTCTTCCTCTTTGATAATGTTTTGTTTGATGCTTCCTTCATTCCTGTTTTCATATCTTCCTAGATCTTTGCATCATCTTCGCTATTTATTCGTAGTTGCTTATCGACTTTAAGTCCTTGGAATCTATTATGGACTTTAATATTGTATTTCTCCTGAAGATCTCTTCGCCCTAGATTGGTCATGTCACATCTTCGTGTTGTTTATTATTGCACAACTGGATCATGGTCTGATCAAATATTTGCACCATGGTATGTTTTCACATTTCAGATGTTATTCTTAAATCTTTCCTTGATGATGATGAAGTCAATTTAGAATCTTCTTATACCCCCCGGACTATTACACGTGTAGATTTGTCTTTTATGGTGTTTAAAGAAGGTACTGCTTATAACCATCCCTTTATCCTTGCAAAACACAACTAAGCGGTCTCCTCTGGCATTTCCTTTTCCACGTCCATAGTTGGCAGCTGTTGGTGGGTCTTGTTGATAGGCTACTTTCTCGTTAACGGTTCAAGTATGAGCATCAAAATAGATGAATCATTTAAAAGGTAAAGATCACGATTGGAAGGTGTAAAGATTCTCCTAGCTTGCTTTGGACATTCAGCTATTGAAGAAGACTTTTCGCCAAAAATAATTTTTCATATTAAATCAAAGATCATAAACTGGAGAAAAAGAACACCCTTTTGCTGATGATGCTAAAGCTGAAAACGATAAGTCGTGGATAGCTTATTGGTGGCAGGAGACATTAAATGCATGTTCCTTTAGGTTTTCACCACAAGGGCAGAGCTGTGTTTATTTTCCGGTGGTTGACACAGGGTGTTTATCAAAAGCAATCATCAGGGTGGCAGAAAACTGAAAACTTCGAGGGAGCGCAGAAAATAACGACAAAATTTCCTGTGACGCGATAAATTTGCATTGTTGCATAATTAAGTGTATTGTAACAACAACGACTTAAAAGATATCCCCTTTTGATCGCTTTTGAAATTTGATCAAATCAAATAGGATGATCGACGTTTGTTGTACAATTTATACTACATGAATGCTGAAAGATATGGCAACATAATTATATCTACACAGCCATATTTCAATCTCAATTCTACGGCTTGAGGCCATGCTTCTTTGGACTTGAGCTCGCTTCGAGGGAACGGCGTACCCGCTTTCCCCGGTTTTCTGCCACCCTGATACCAGGTATAACCATTTTGCTACCTTAGCCTTTAATATGATATTACTAGTCAGAAACTTGTGTCTTCCTTGAAGAGTTACTTGTATAATGAACATCAAAGTACCATTGACGTTAAAATGAATACAGTGCATCGTCGATTATCCGGACAGTCAAAACCAAGCAACCAAAAAGTTTTCCGGAAATTCGAAAAATCCGGATAATCGAAAAATTTCGGATAATCGAAAAAAAATCCGGATAATCGAAAAAAATCCGGATAATCGAAAAATACCTCATTGGTAATTCAGTATTTTTCGCAACGTGGGCTGGTCAGTTCACAGATAAAGTATGAAAGAAAAGGAACCCAAGGTAACTTTTGACATATTGCGTGATAAGGCTTTGAATGAAAGAGGATTTTAACTCAGCGTTTAAGTCAACGGGGCGACTGCTGTTTGGCTGTGGGTGTAGTGTATGTATGATTGCAAGCATTTGTTTTGAAGAGCGGACTTTGACAATATTGCAGCACCGCTTCACACCATTCTTCGTAAATGTACTGACGTGCAAGCAAACATTTAAAATTCTTACGACGTCCAGATAATCGAATTCCGGATAATCGATATCCGGATAATCGACGATGCCCTGTATTTAAAATGTCCAGTAGAAGGACGTGTAAGGCGTAGGCACTTGTTAGTTTAATATGGAAAGAAAACTGCCTTCATTGCTGCACCCGATATTGCATTTGATGCTGTCAATATTGTGGTATCGTTTTCAATGACTAAATTAATTACCTCTGTTGACACTAGCAAATCTCTACCATTTGTACATTAGAATTTAATAAAAACGGTGATCACAGCATAAAGTTACCAAGTCGGTTCATTTAAATAGGCGTACGTATATAATGCTACACAATTCAGATTTTTATTGATGCTTTACTGGCTAGTACGGTAAAAAGCAGCGATTTTAAGTTGACACATGCTTCCTGTTCACCTATTTTATGTCTATTTTTAAAAGTCAGTATCGTTATCACGAGAGAGAGTATTAAAGCCAATAACTTAATATTTACTTTCAGGCAGTGCAGGCACCTTAGTATAAAGAGAAGTTAAATCGTTTAGCTCCGCAGTCCACTCCTCCTTATTGTTTAGCAGTGTTCTGATTTAAACTCAGATCGTGGCTAGCAGTGCAACCATAAGAGTGCCTGTGACAGCCCAGCTTATAAATTCCGAAGTCATGATATGAAATTATATTTTAATGTCTTGATTGGATTGATAAAGGAAATTTGTATGCTATTGTAATCCACATATTATAAACATATTATAAACAGTATTGTAGGAAAAATTACAAAATTGTATATAGTTCTAGAGGGGATCGTTTACGGAAACCTCTTCCCAAGCAAAATGACACTTAATCTTAGACCGGATTGGAGTCGCTGAAGTCTCACATATAAATCTATTAACGAGGATAGTTAAGAGCCATTTTTTTTAGAGTAACCTTAAACACACGTGGTTTAGGATATATACAGAGGCAATGTCTGCAAGAAGTACAGGAGTAGACAGGCGCATAACAAACGGGGTTCAGGGGGTGCTAGGGACCCCGACCAGATTGTGATATCATGGCTCCCCCAGCACTTCTATACAATTTTTTAGTTTATGAAAAATTTGAAAAAAAAGGGACAAAAGATAGCGAACTTCCGTCGTGAAGGCCCTTATGAATGTGAAGTCTCAAAAACACACACAAATTACACCACACACACAAATTACACCACACACACAAATTACACTACACACACAAACACACACACACACACACACACACACTATTTTGACACCCCAGCTGTATAACCACTCACTATGAGAGTGGAGGTCCTCGCTTTGCACAAATTTGCCAGGGGGGTGGGGGGGTTGGTGAAAGTGTCCTAGGGGTCCCAACTACCGTGGTTACGTGCCTGGAAGTAGAACTGTTGCTCGCAAGTTGCGTAACGCATTTTGCTTTTCATGAACGTGGATGGAGGAGGAATCTGCAAATTTACAAATATTTTATGTCCTAAAGGTATGACTCTTTAAGACAGTCTTGTGTAAGTACATATAGTAACAATTTTAGGACACCGAACTGGGAGAACGTATGGTGTTTACATTAGCCTTTCTAATACCGCTTTTATCCAGCAGCATGATCTTTCCTTCCATCGCTTTAAGTTTCGCCTGTCATAGCTCTTCGATACAAAAGCTGAAAATTACTTTTTAACCTGTGTTTATATTATACTGATGCCAACGTTGGGCGCCAACTGTCGCCAATCCTAATACTAGCAGTTAGTCAGTCGCGGGTTCGCTACTATAGGTGACTAGTATAAACATTATATATCATAAAGAGAGAGTAAGACATTAAAGACTAGCGCCATCTCAAATGTAACTTCCAAACATTAGCACTTCAACCTTCGTTGTAACTGTCTATCTTCGTAAAACACGGATCGGACTATTGCCCACTATGTGACACTGATTACGAGGTACGTAAGAGCACATGAAAATCGCTACAGCGGTTTACGTATTCATATCTGTCCGAAAAATTGCGTTTATATCAACTTGCTCCGTAAATAGAGTAAGACCACAACGCCATATTGAATCAATGGAATACTTGATACACTATCTTCTTTCCTAAGTCAGTCAGTCGTCGAGGAGTTGCCAATTTCATCTGAAGAAGTATTCTACTTGCTCCTTTCCAACTTAAAAGCGTAATGTGCAATAACGGCGTTTTTGCTGAAACTTTAGCAGCGCAGTAACAGAAAACTAGAAACTTCAACGAGCAAAACATCAACGCTAACACTCAACCATTTTCAAACTACTGAATATATTGAAGCTCAACGTTAGCTTACAAATCAAACATTTACACCGACATGCGCAGTAATAGGTTCAATGCTCAATGCTCACTACAATACTTCAACAGTTTTAGACGTCCGTTGTAGCCATTGTCAATAGCTGGACACAGATGATGCTTTCGGAGCATCTTCCGCAAGACCTTGTTGATTTTCTGAACTTTATTAGTGAACTAGGGTGTGTATGAATAACTGTTGGTCAAGTAAATAAAAATAGTCCTTCAAATACATTAAGTAATAGTAGTATCATCTCTCCAATGAAAGGAGTACTAACGTATTGTTCGTTGTTCATAAGATTCCAGTTTAGCATGCTGACTTCCGCCCCCTGCTTCAGAGCCCTTCATTGTCATCCTTCGACCATTTAAGTGCTCGAATAGCAATGTCTCCCCACAGAAAAAAAAGACAACCGAACAGTTCCTGAGGATTGTATCATAGTCTCGAGGTACGTTGGCTTCTGTTGGTATATTCTTCGAATAGGGTATCAGAGAGTCAGATGTAAAACAACTTTATTTTAGCTCCACGGCATAGCTTGGAAGCTTAGCAACATCTCAGCCCTATCCTTAGTACTATAAAATATAACTTACAAATACGATCTCAAGTGCAGATTTTCACTGCTAAGAACTTGTGTTGAGAAGAGAGGGCTTGTAAAAGAAGTTTCCCAAGAAAATAGAAATACGGCCATATTGTGTTATAAATCTTCAATTTTCAAACCCTCACTGGTCAAGAATTTCATGCAATAACATTCATGAGCTTTTGACGATTGGTTGCGAGGCTGGCAGCCCTTAACTCGTCTTGGCGTAGAGATGTTAGTTTTCAAAAATTGCGTAGAGGCCGATTTCGATGCCCACCAGTGGGGATTGGGAACTAATGTAGCGACTATAGAAATAAAGTATACTATTATCACTATAGCTCAGTTGTTAGAGCAAGGCACAGAGATGTCGTAAGCTATGCGTTCGAATTCCAATGCTAACATATCCCCCTTTTGTCTTTAATCAGAGAATGCGCTCCAGCAAAGCGACTTGAACTGTAAGTGTCCGTGGGATCATATATATCTACCAGAAATCTGCAGTTCTTGAAGCGCCTTTCAATTTCATCAAAAATACCAGTGCATTTGTGCTGGAGGAGAATGGAGCGGTATCTCATCTGCCCCTTTTATGTCATCTTTGAAATTGTGTGCGAATAGCCTCCAAATTTGAACATTCCATTTGGGAACAAGTTCAGTCATCATCTTTTTCCATAGCCGAAGCGGCCGTGGGTCAACCCATTCGTTGACAACCTTTTTCCATGCATCCCGATCCTTTGTAAGCCTGCTCAGCTCGACTTTTCCTTTACCGCCACTCCATTCTTTCAAAAAAAACAAAGAAATTTTGCTCAATAAACCCCTATTGATAAAGTTGGCAGGGATAGCATTAAAAAGGTTGAGAAGACCTTGTTTCCATAATGGTCCCTTTATAGTGGCATTAACAAAAGATTTAGCACAAAAACGAAAAAAGGAACTAAGGTCGTAACACTCTTAACTTTCAAATGAAATTAAAAACAAGACAGTTGGGAATAGACATTGCTTGTACGTAGAAACATATTTGGTTTCCAAGTTCGCGTGTGAATGAATTATTTCATTTTATCACATGTTTTGACTAAAACTGGCGAAGTGCCACCATCCCCAATTACAGTTGACCACATACTATTTAAATTGTTATCCCCCCTCTCATTTTAGATAGAGAAGAATAACCTGGAATCCTTTAAAACTTTCATAGATAAATAAGTTGTGTAAGTGGCAGATAGTTCCTCACATATATATTTGTAGGTGCAGGAAGAGCCATAAAGGCTTTGACAACATGTTCAATGACATATTAAGTAACTTGCACTTTTTTCTTGGTGCAAATAAAGTTTTAAGGTTTTGAGATGCTATGTTCTCTTATAATACAACATTTCTGTGGATACCCCCCACCCCCCCGTTACATAAAAATTGCCTACCTAGGTACTAGGTAGTGGGTGACAGTTAAACTATTCGTATCTTCCTCCCCGGAAAACGTACGCATCTCCAATATTCTCTCATATACTAATACTACTAATCAAGGGCTATCAAGCGATGCGTATATTATGTGCGTATATAAAGTGTATCCGTTTATGTATAATGAGACCGACATTCAAAAATCAAGCAGCCGACGTTGCTAACATCCTTCAGTCGTAGAGAACGATCATTTTTTTCAAGAAAGTCAATAATAGATTTTGTCTCCCTTTTGCACATAAGCCCGTTTAGCTCAGTCGGTAGAGCATCAGGCTTTTAACCTGAGGGTCATGGGTTCGAGTCCCATAGCGGGTGTTCCTTTTTTAATATTACTTTTTTTACTAGATTTTTGTACGGTCGTAGCAGACCGAAACAAATTTATTGAAATAGTACTGGTTTATCCAAAAAACAACCCGTACAGGGTCATCCCATGCCAAGTCAGCAAAGACATACTATCAGATTTTCTTCAAACTTCAGTGACAAGTAGAGTTACTGGTAGGCATACTGGAGTTATGATAAAGTTCAACATGTTCAATTCCTCTTTGCTCCCGATTTATAAAGATCTAGACTTTCAAGTTTTGGAAGCGGAATTGGCACAGCTACTCATTTTGATAAAGAAAATATGAAAATGGAAGTAAAGTTTATACATCTAGCCTCCCCATCTAGATCTTGCTAAAATAAATGACATAAAAATAATAGTTGTGACGCATTAGCAATTAAGAATTACTTTTGGAAGCAGGGATTAAAGATAATTAGTGGTCCAGGTATACCTTTTGTGACATTTGTATTTACTTTATTGAAATAATCACAGAGAGCTTGATTTCCAATCCAAGAACCACAGCGTTGTTTCCACGTTCTTGATATCAATTGCTCTTCCTGGGACCAAATACGAAATAGGCGCTGCTAGAAATTTGGATCCCCAAAGTCTTTATCTCGTAACTCAAAAACCACAAGGAATTTGAAGCAGAAAAATCGATGTTGATGTATCTCAAACATCTCCACGTGCTATCAAAGTTAGAAGAAAATCTAAGAATTACGATGTTGCTTGATGATTTGGTATGGCCCTTCAATGTTTACATCGAAATAATAGGACTTTTAAGGGATTCTTCTGAAAACAACAAACTAAGTAGATCTCTCGATACATGTTTGCCCCTCTGTCAAGCTACATGACCATTTACTGGAGAATCATACAGAGAGAAAAAGTCTGAACTAGAACAGTCGAGTCCTTAGCCGGGTTAGAGAATCTGTGGAGCTAATCCAGA
>JAAAKM020006971.1:107005991-107049070 GCA_010016025.2 Alatinidae sp. Z8VKAUB7J3 | reverse complement strand
GTACAAACAGACATGTCCGATTCTATTGCAAAGCCACTAATAGGGCGGGGTGGACAAGATTGACCGGATGTCTCATCATTACAGTCTAAAGTTAATAAACAGGGGGTCTGAACTCTAGTCTCCATTTCGTGAAAGTTTTAAATAAGGATGACACACATGAGGACAAAAATCGTACTAATTGACTAATTAGCAATTGTTTCAGGGTCAAATGTTGCGTGGGAAGTTATTTAAGAGTTTCAGATATCATTTACATTTTGATTACTTGGAAAATTCCCTGAAATTAATAAATGGGAGGTCCTGATAAAGAGCGGGGAGGTATATAAATTTCAAAAAAACTAATTAGCAGGGGTACGATTATTTGGCACTCGAGAGTAAGATATTTCATCGTCCGTAATTGGAAAATCTTTGATTCAATCAGTAGAATCAAAGTTAGTTAGCAATGACCTACATTGTCTCCACTACCACGATATTAAAGCCAAGGGAGCAAGTTTACATTTTGTGTTACGCTTTCACCACTGAAGAAGTCCTTAGAGGTACTGATTGGAACTAATGTCAGGACTAGAAAAATAGAATATGTAAAAATCGGGGGTCACCTACAATCTCGGACATTATTTAATGCAAACATTGACTAAATTTTAATAAAAATGAACAAAATCATGAAAAACATTTAAAGAAAGGAAGGGGCTACTGTTTCTAGTAGACACTGATTACTCGGTATCTGCCCCGCTTGGCCTATTAGCAGGGAGGTGTAATGTGCAAGTCAATGAAATCATTGAAAGGTATCGCCTAACGCCATCTTTCTGTTTCTTCCTAGGTGTTTTGCTTGTATGCACTGGAGTCTATCTGACAAATGTAAAGTCAGAACAGGAACGCGAGCATCCGCATCTTCGGGAAAGGTTGCTAGATGACGAAAACACTGGTAGTACGGTATGCTGAAACTTGCCTTCTTTTCCCATCGGAACAGTTTTGTTACCATGTCCGTCACGCTTCACCCATTATCCGTCATCAGACATCCGCCACCGGTCATCAGTCACGCGTTATCCATCACGCTTCATCCGTCACATCTTATCTATCATAGGTCATCCGTAACACGTCACTAGTCATCTGCCACCGGTCATCTGTCACGCGTTATCAATCACGCTTCATCCTTCACATCTTATCTATCATATGCCATCCATAACACGTCACTAGTCATCTGCCACCGGTCGTCTGTTACCTGTCATATGCCATTCATGACCATAAGAAGTTTGCTATTTCAGTTATTTACATGTGCTCGTAGCGACGATTTTCAGCAAGGGGTCCTGGGTTGTCAGTAACGAATAAAACACATGTAATTTGGTCTCCAAACTTCTTGATATTCACTTCAACCATAGCAGGGGTTTTCTTGCTTTTATTTGGACTGACTCAAGAACAGCCAAATAAAATGCAGACCTGGCCTTTCCTATGATATATTCCCCATAATGTTATACATAATGTTTACATAATGTTTTGCTATTTTGTCCAATGTTTTTGTTTTATACCACAAACAAACTATTCAATAAGAATAAGTAACAAAAATAGGGGAACAATATATATCAGAAAATGTCTACCCTTTTCCTGAATAACTCTGTATATACTGTATATGTGTACGCATGTATGTATAGCTGTTATGTGAATCAATCCGTCCGACTATTAGACGAGCATTCTGCTTTCTTAGTACATTTGAATATGCGTACGTTTAAAGTATGTAAGGTGCTATAATACAAAGTATAACTTGAACAAAGAAAGGACCATATGTCTGCTGGAGATGGATTACTCCTTCTACAGTTTGTTGATAATGCATCAGTGACAGATGCTCCAGCCTTCTCCTCATTTGCCCGTAGTGCATATGTGATTAAATATATTTCCCGTAATGATAACTTTTCCTGTCGACTGATAATGAGCACGACGATGACCACTCTCCATGACTCTCCTTAACCATGTTATCGCAGTGAGGACAACCTTCCGCAAACTAGCTGCCTTGCATTTATCATAGCACCTGGACTCTGATGAAACAGACTTACGTGTCATTAACTTTAGTTAAAGCTGCGCGGCCGTTTTTAACAGTCGTCAATGCCCTTATAATATTTTTTGTCAAGAAGAGAGGATTTGAAATGTCAATTTTGAAAAGAACACTAGAGAAATAGAAAACCTGTCACCACCGGGGATCGAACCCTTGATCCACGCTATTGCGGGCGTGCGCTCTACCAACTGAGCTAAGTAAGCTCCGATGTTAGACAATGTGATTTTTAATTGAACACAGAAAGGGTCGTTTGGTTTGAGTTTGGTTGAAGTCTGGTTGGTCGTGTTAAAAATTGCAGGCCTACAATATCTACTTGTCGTTACGTATTTCATGTTTTCAGTTGCGGATTGAAATGATAGAATTATTTTAGTCAGAAAAGAGTCCTGGTACACAAATTGTAATAACCAGAAATATTTGCTGAATGCAAATATTATTTGGAAGAGACACTAGAGAAATAGAAAACCTGTCACCATCTTGGCTGGAACCCTCGCCTCACGCTATTGCGGGCGTGCGCTCTACCAACTAAGCTAAGTAAGCTCCGATGTTAGACAATGTGATTTCTAATTGAACAGAGAAAGGGTCGTTTGGCTTGAGTTTGGTTGAAGTCTGGTTGGTCGTGTTAAAAATTGCAGGCCTACAATATCTACTTGTCGTTACGTATTTCATGTTTTCAGTTGCGGATTGAAATGATAGGATTATTTTAGTCAGAAAAGAGTCCTGGTATACAAATTGCAATAACCAGAAATATTTGCTGAATGCAAATGTTATTTGGAAGAGACACTAGAGAAATAGAAAACCTGTCACCATCTGGACTGGAACCCTCGCCCCACGCTTTTGCGGGCGTGTGCTCTAGCAACTGAGCTAGGTGACCTTCGATGTTTACATACTTTGTTTCTCTAGTCGCCGCATTAGCTTCCAATCATCCACCGGTGGGCATTAACGGTGGTAAAATGGCCTTATGAGTGTGACAATGGCAGATAATGATAGACAAACAACAACAGGGATGATTAGCGTCAACATATGAGATTATGGTAATATCAAATGAATAAAACTCACCATTTCACGGTGTACAATGCCACAGGTTCCACCAGATAGTTAGCGCTGATCTGCTCTACCCCTAATTTTAGCCTAATTTTATATACTGCTTCCATTACCCAAGTTACCCAAATTAACTACAGATGTATGCTTAATCTGCTTAATGATGCTATGGCGTCATCTGACTAGAATATTCTTACTATATTACTGACTACTACATCACATTGACATCCAGCTCAATGCAACTGGAGACCAGCCTCTATGCGCCATCTGACTTGACCAAGGAAGGACTTCCATCCGGCCTGTCTATCTGTCCAATTGATAGCCCATTGAAAGTTACCAAGGATCATTGTAAGAGAGATAAGAGAGGATTTGAAATGTCAATTTAGAAGAAATACTAGAGAGATAGAAAATAGAAACAGAAGAGATACTTGAGAGATAGAAAAGTAGAAACAGAAGAGATACTAGAGAGATAGAAAAATAGAAACAGAAGAGATACTAGAGAGATAGAAAAATAAAAACAGAAGAGATACTAGAGAGATAGAAAAATAGAAACAGAAGAGATACTAGAGAGATAGAAGAATAGAAACAGAAGAGATACTAGAGAGATAGAAGAATAGAAACAGAAGAGATACTAGAGAGATAGAAAAATAGAAACAGAAGAGATACTAGAGAGATAGAAAAATAGAAACAGAAGAGCGCATGCTGCGATAGCGTGGGTGACGGGTTCGATCCTCGTTGGTGACATATTTTCTATTTCTCCGGTGGCTTTTCTAAACATTTGTTTAGTTTCTCTTGGGAGCAGGGGGGGTATAGGCTAGGTATTCTGGTTCTATAACCCCCCTTAATTGATTATTCTATACCAAAGGTCAAGGCCGAAGCCCAGGCTGATCATCCCTCAGCAAGGAAAGGTTTTTCCACAAGATATCTTACTGTTATTTCAGACCTCAAAATTGGCCTCATCGAAGTTCACCAAAATATAAAGTTTAAAATATTCCACTTCTTCCCACGCTCCAAGACACTGGCTACCTCCCAGATAAAAGGCTCTGGGAGGGCTCTGCTCTCATTTTGCTTGCTGTCTAATAATTTAAGGCCAAGCACAGGGCTTCCGTTGACAAATTTTAGGCGATTAAAAATGTGCAAAGTCAGAACAACCTTGCTATCAGCACACCACTTAGTAATTGTATGTCTTTTCTTCCAGTTCGGGCTGCCCTCAGCTTACTCGGATACATTCAGCGTACCTGATGGGATCACAGCAGCTTCTACTACCTCCAAAGACTATGCTGTTTATCCACGGTGATAACACTCATTACAGCAAAACAGCATTGATTACCAAAGGTTAGTTCGTTCATCAAGTTTCATTTCAGTAGCGAATCCAAGAGGGGACATCACAGGCCACGGTCCTTACGAGGGATCCTCAATAAATTTTGGCTTTTTTGTCCTACTTGCAACAGAAAGCCATGGTAAAGTGATTTGGTTGGTTTCAGAATGTTCGTCAAGGTCAAAAACAATGTGGATGTTAGTAACCGAAAGAATACTCCACAAGAATGTCTGCGCATGTCACCTATGATTGATGATCGGGAAGGGAATCTCACCCCGATTCAGCTACAAATACCAGTAAACACTGACCTTGGGATGGTCATTGAGATATCTTAAAGAAAAGAATAATGACGTCTGTTAACTAAACCATCTATTTTGTATGATTAAGTATGTTCTTTTCTTATCTATCCTACATATAAGTTATAATTTTATAATTGGTTTGTGGTACAAAACTTGAATATTGCGTTGAGTAAGTGATTCATTTTGCTAAACGTTTTCGCCCTACACTGATCACAGCAATCGTACAGAGTGAAATTAGAAAGCTATCACGATGAATTTATAGGAAACGAGAAGACCCTAGAAAATAACGGTCACGAGTTCGACACGTTTTCTGCCACTCGTTTTGTTGAAAAAGGCGTAAATTATAAAGAAATTTTTTTGTCGACAGAATACCGGCTTCTTTGTTGTGATAAATACGGCCTCCAAAGTGGCAAGATGCAAGGGAGATCTGGCTCTCGCTAATACCCTAAACTAATCCTTTTGATAATCGTCAGCACATTACGGGTTTTCAATCAAATACTGTCCTATTGCCGAGTCGGGTTTGGGATCTGTTGACTTGATTTTGGTTACGCGATTCTGTAAAATTTTGGAAACCTCACTGCGTCTACTAATGAAGGCCGCCATGTGTTGCGCGATTCTGTCATTACAATTTTATGTTCTGGTCATTTTATTTGTTGTTATCCCCTTGAAATTTTGGTACCATACTCAAATTTACAACATTTTCGGAGTTACAAACTTCAACCTTTGACTACTTTAAAAGTCAAGGTACTTTTCCAGATACCCTTCCCCCACCATTGTTCAAAACTGCCCTGAAAAAGAATAACCCCACCACCTTTTCCAGATACCCCCCACCACTACTGTCCAAAACTGGATTGAAAAAGAATATCTCAACCACCGCGTATTCGATGTGGGAACTGATCTAGTCGCAGAGGATAACGTACACAGTTTTAAGTTTGGATCCGTAAATCACTATTGAGGTTGAAAGATTGAAAGTCATCTGCTGCATATTTTGTTGGGGGGATTGTGGAAAAGGTGGTGGTGGGATTCTATCTATGAATGAGGTGGTGGGGAGTATCAGGAAAAGTACCAACGTTAACATGGCCTTGCTTATATGAATTTCTCACAGATAAACAAATATTTGCACTATGCAAGGGGAATTACGGAAAGTATTTGCGAAAATTGAAGATTTTTTTGCTATTTTGGGGTGCATCCAACGCAGACCGCTAGTTCGCTACTAGTATAATGAGTAAACAAAAGGCCTATTGAGCTTTCTTATGTATGTACGTAGTGCACTATCTGCACCATAAGGAGATAGTTGCTAATGATTTGAATTCACGTGAGAGTGTGTGACCTGTAAAAGCCAAGTTCAAAAAAGGCGCCGGACAAGTGCCTTAAATTTTGCAAACCTCGCCTGCCCTTCAAAATTTTCAGTTGCGTGTTTGAGTTTTTTTGAGCTACGTTTTGATGGATGCTCTTCCTAGGTTAGGCTTAGCCTGCATCTCTGGGAAAGTATCTCGAAATAGGCTGCGATCCACGATGCGATAAAAACTCGGCCATCCACGTTATGATATAGTCTTATCGTTCCAGCAAAGTCTGGAGGGATTGTATGGTTGTGCAGTTTTAGCTTCATTGATAAAAACTGGACTGTGATATGAAGGTACGTTGCCAAGTGAATTTTGCAAACTCGGTTATGGCTTACGTTTTGCTGCTCATTCTGCCTTACAGTAATAGACGTAGGTTTCTAATTCGAGTTCAATTATTTAAACCTTTTAAAGAGTACGTTTTACTTTTACCTTGTCTTTACCTTGCTTTCACGAAATGTTCAACCAGTTTGCGATTTACTTAAGATACTTTACTCTTGGTATTTAATTGACTTTTAAAAAACATGCTTCGTTTAATGATATTTAGGTTACAGAAGTATAGTCGATTATTTTGCACATCGTATGTAACCAGTCGATGGCTAAGAAAACCTGAGTTAGTTATAGTTGCTATTGTAGTATAGAGCTTTAGTATACATTTTGTCTTGATGTTTTAGAAGCATACTGGGAAATTCGTTTGTATATCCAAACATTGTCGTTGTTACTCTCACTGCTTCATATTCTTCTAGCTTAATATGTAATAGCGCGTTTGCATTTGAAATATTCTCCGAAGGTAGCGGCCAAAACAGTAGAGTTTACCCCAAGTGATACGACCTTATCATCTGAACATGAATGTCATATGAACATACTCTTCTTGATAAGCCATCAGCGGATTGAATATGATTCCTTTAACATGCCTCTATGATCAAAGATCACACAGCCCTTCATGAATTTTGACATGTGCACATTTTCTCACCTTACAAAATATCCTAGCTCAATATTTTGTACAGCTTCATTGTTTTTCGTAGATCTATTGCCTAGCAACTTTTACAGTTGGAAATAACACCAGCCTCCTTGAATATATTTCATGTATTCTTCTCACCCTTAAACTAATCGGGATTGAAAGTAATTTAGTGATCAAAGCACATTTTAGGGCCATTCCAGACTATATCAGTAATAAGCGATTACGTTTCCATCTCAAACGTTGCTAGGCAACATGATGACCTTCCAATACATGATGTTATGAATAGTAGTATTTTGTGGTTTGAAATAAACTGTAACGTGCTTCGACTGTATAGATGGTGACTTTCTTTCACGTTACTCATAATTCACGGTACAAATGTTTTGTGTTTTTTTAATTCTTGTAGAATAGCCATGAGAAGGTCTCTATTAATATCTCTATTCTATTCCAGATTTGCTTTGCAAGATAAGAGGTGGAAATTATTGTAAGATTTGTGCTACAGGCAAGATCTTGTTTCTATCCAATACTTCAAGAAATCGAGGACAGAAAAGAGTTAACCAGATGTAAAATTTCTGCCGGTGAATTGGCAATAACTATCAATAATTCTTCCACGGGACGTTTACGTTTCTTTAAGACTAAGTAAAGCAGAGTGAAAGTGGCACATAATTCTACAACTACACTTTTTTAAAACAACAATTACTCTATGGATTGCTGACAAGAGATTCAAACAGGAGACGAGACACAAAGAAAGTGAATGTTTGAGTCGCAGCCATTGAATGGATCAGCAAGACTCTGTATTTAACAAATGGGACCTGTTCTGTACTCAACTGCAACGATAACTTGCTTTGAAACCATCACACTAAGCCTCAGTGCACACGCACCTGCAAGACTTTAATAAGGATCTAGGAAATACTATTAAGCGTTACTAGTCGTCGTCTGCTAAAGTGTGCGCCGTTTTTCTGTCTGCTTATAAATGACATAAACACGTTTGTACTCTTTTAGAGTGTTATGGCGCCAACAACCTTCCTGGAAACCTAGAACTCGTAACGAGGACGAAGAGATTTTTTGAGCTTTCAGTCTTTGTACTACAGCATTTAAAGTATTATACGGTTTGTATTTCAGAGTATAAAGGGAAGATGTGATTAACAATTACACTTGTCGAAAGTGATTTAAACATCTCTCAGCTAAATATCTGTTATCATGGCACAAACAGATAAATATTATTGACATATATTGTGATCCTTCCTCTGTCAGAAACTTGTTTGTGGATACAACTTTCATTGATATGGCGTCATTGGTATCAACAGCTGATATTGGAATAATATGCACAATATATGGATGTTCAATACTGCTTGGCGTTCTTGGAAATATCTGCTTACTTTCGGCATTTATAAAAAGTTCAAAACTACGACAGGTTCGTTCCAACTACTTCCTTTTTAACTTGTCTATTGTGGATTTCATGGTTTGCTGTCTGGCTTTACCGTACGCTGTTATGAGTCTATTAGGTAATATGTTTACAAAGGGCTTTGGTGATCCCTTTTGTAGAGCTGGGACTTACCTGGCCTTTTCATTGGGCGTTGCATCGATCCTTTCTTTCATGATGTTCTCAATCGATAGGTATGTAGCAATTATGCATCCTTTTGCCTACAATCGATATTTTTCCTACAAGTTCATCACTATTGTAAACCTGTATCCGTGGATTCACTCATTCAGTGTGTACTTACCAGCGGCAGTTATGGAACACAATTTTATCTATGTTGGAGTGAAAGGAGCACTTTGTAGAGTCAACTGGGGTGGTCAATTGGCCTACACTCTATCCGTTACTTTGACGAGCTTACTGATACCGTACATCACAATTGCTGCTGTAAACATAGCCGTATTTAAAACAGCCAGGAAGCAACAGAGACGGATCGATAACGAAATGAAATCAAGAGGACAGTCAAAACGTGCTCAAGAACAAAAGGAGGTAAATGGTCAAAAAGGCAAGTTAGTTGATGCATCTCGCTACTACAGCCAGAAAAAGGAGATCAAGATAGCTCTTAGTACCATGGTAGTAATATTTGTGTTTTTTCTCTCCTATATACCTTATCTGTTACCTCGCCTAGTTGCAACACTGATGAACGAAAGTTTATCTATGCGGACACAACTTTATACAATGTGTATTGCACTTTGCAATTCAGGATGGAACCCTATCATAACTCTGTTGGTGCGGAGAGACTTACGTGTACAGGTCATAAAAATGTTAACATGTGGACGAAGGCGGACTGTATCAAGAGATAGGGGGACATTTGTCAGTTCTGTATCACCATCATAATGCCTCATGCTAGCCTATTTGCTTTTTGATGTGTGTATTTTAAGCATTTGTAAATTTTAGACGCACGTCTGTCAAGTGTATATAGCTAAGTGTCGTTTCTTACACATGATGATGTATTTAAGAAAATCTTCTGATATTCCTCTTAGGTATTATTTATTCCGCAAGTCACATATTGATGAAATTTTGACATCTTGACTTCTCTGCTTGGACAATGTAGACAGTACGTTGTGTTGAGCTATTGAACAGTTGATCATGTATTGAAATAAACCTTTTCTCTTTATCGTTGTTTGGTGATAAAACAGGTTTGCAGCTTTACAGTTTTTAAGTTCTAGCGTAATGTCAGCACGACCTTTAATTTCATATTTATATAGTTATTGCATGCACTAAAAGAGTAATTTAAACAGCATTTCGATTTCGGTCCATAATGTGTCATTATAGGAATAAACTTTGCAGTGAACCTCAGGTTTAGAGAAGAACGTTACACATGTGACGTGATGTATTAATTCATTAGAAATAAATAGAGACGATCGGCTATGGTTTACTATCACCGAATTAAGCGAATTTGATGCTAGTTTGGGGGTGAAAATGCCATAAAAGCCTGTGATCTGGTATTAAATTAAATAGAAATTAAGTTGAATATGACGTCAAACTTTTTATAAAATTTGAAAGCACAGAGAAAGTTTTTTACGTAGAGTATCCTACGTCACTACCGGCAAATGTGTAAGTGATCTTAATTAGGGAGTTTTTCTTACACGTCCCTCCCACTTTTTTATTGACTAAAGATTAAAATATAAATTATAAACTTCTTAATAAATACTAATTGTTTACATAATCCATAAAAGTTATGCAATCCTATGAAGGCCTTGCTTATGCAGATCATGACAGTAACTTACAAATGTAAGTGTAGTTGATAATTTTAGCAAGGTCCAGAATAAATTTTACATGAGCTAAACTATTGGACCTCTGAAAACAGCTTCCGCTAAGACTATAATAACTTGAAATTTTTTTAACACTGGCTTAGGTTAATTTAATTACTATGAGTAATATCATTTTTAGTTTTTAAATTTTTTTATTGCAAGATTTTCGGATCCTAGTGTCAGAAATAGGTTCGTAGTCTAAGTATTAAACTATCACGACTAAATTTTGGGTATCTCGTTCAACGAAAATATCAATAAGCAGATAATGATATTAAACTGTCAACGACAAAGTTTTAGCTGATTTTCGTAAGGAACCAATTTTGCAAAGGGTTTTGTTTACTCCCTTTACAGCAAACCTCTCTTAGCATAGGTCTGGTTTAGTTTAATGTAAGCACAAACGTAATTCTTGACTTAATGCACAAATCATGACAATTGTTGCGTTCTTATCGGGGGTGTTATGTTGTCGTTTGCAGCAGCTACTCTCTTTGACTTTTGGATACGCACCTTATTTGGCTAAAATTACTTAAACAAGCCTATTTTCTATCGACAAATACATTTACTTACGATTGGCTTTTCCTTTTTAGCACAATAGTGTCGCAAAGTATCCCCTACATGCATATTTTTGTTCAACACTACCTTAAAATCCTATTCTTCCTTACAAATCCATCGATATAATTGTCTTTGTTCATTACAGACAATTGCCGGCAAGCAAATGCCAATTTCCAGTGTCTTCACAAACTTAACAAAGTCCGTCTTAACAAACTGATTGAAATGCTTAGCAATTACTTTAAACTGCCTTAACGCCAACAGTTTCTATATAAGTAATGTAATACAAAACACATAGTAAGCAAAGTGGTAACTGCCAAAAGGAACTTTAGTAATTGATCGAGGCAGCGATGTGAAAGTCGAACAATAATTACCCATTTCTATAGAAAAAATCGAAAATCCACAGGTTCGATCCCCGGTGGTGACATATTTTCTATTTCTCTAGTGTTCTTTTCAAAATCCCATAACCTAATTATTTTGGGAATTCCACTATAAGAACACAAACCCCACAATATCTATATCAAATTGAGTAAAGTACTTCATGGCAACAATATGTGTAAGCCGATAATAAAAATAGCGCTAAATTTTTTTTATTACGAGAAAAATAAACCTTGTAGAAAGCAAAGCTAAAAATTAAAAAATTTAAGGTCAATTGTACCACCATGCTCTACCTTCTCATTATTAAAAACGAACTCAGTATTTAATGACCTTACATGAAAAAAGGTCCTATTGATTGCTATCAACATATTGTTATTTTATCTGATACGGGTACTTTCTATTAGTACATACATAAGAGACTGTTTATATCTAAGGAATAAATAGAATAAAAGTTACCACAAAATGCGGTCGTAAATGAAATTATGTAAGCTAAGTTGATGGCGCGCTAAGACCTTGTCCAATTAAAATCAAATTCTTTGGTCTACACAAACTAGGCTGAAGACGCGGTATAAAATAAGTTTGAAAGGCGCTTAATGAAAACTTTATTTGTGTACCAACATAAAAACTGAAAATGGATGTTATTTTAGTATTTCCAGAAAACTGTAATATATGCCACATCGTACCTCAAACCCTTGACCCACACTGTAGTAGTGTGTGCTCTATCAACTCAGCTAGGCGAATTCCGATGATTAAATTAGCTTCCAACCACCTACCGGTGGAGTTCGACATCTAGTTTCACGCAAGAGGATGACCCTAAGTATGTAAAAACAAAACACAGGGGACAGTGTCATTTCAACCATTGATCTGGTCTCATTAACGGACCTCTTCCTTAATTTTTATTCAATTTCCTACAATCGTGAATTAACCTTTACATATCCTCGTAATGAATAAAAATCAAATTCTTATAAGAAAAGAATACAAGGCCGTTAAAATTAATATGATCAATTGATTATAAACTTGTTTTTGGCAAGCATAGGGCCAGATAGAATGAATTTTACTACCCACTTTTCATTTTTTTTGTACTTGCGTCAGATTACAATCTATCTCACTTTATTTAAATTCCGAACTAAATTCTTTTATCTAAATGTAAATAAGCTATAATGGCAATTATTTCTAATTTTGAATTTAAATCCGATGTTGTGTTGTTTAAAAGAAATTCTGTTCTGAAAAACATTTTTAATGGCCTACATTGTAACTCCCTTTCTCAAATCTTGAGTAATACAAACCCCGAGTAGAAAGGAAATTTCATTTTTCCCACATTTTTCAATAATCCTACCTCGCACAATTTCATCGTTCGCTAGTCGTATATTATTTATTTTGTTAGGTTACCCACCAACAAATTACGGTAGTGCTATGCCTTTGATGTTTAAACCTTGTCTGTGATGACATGATTCCGCATTGAATTACTCTTTCGTGGCGATTATCCATAAGGTGGAAAGTCTTCAAGAGGCTGCTTTGCGGAGTAATCATCCCTTAAAAGAGCGCTTATAATTCTGGCTGCTACTCCAGCAGTTTTACTTAGCAACAGTTCAAGTGCGATTCTGCGCCATTTTGGTGTTTAGTTACAGGAAAGTGTTTTTGCTTAAATTGCTCAGCAGGATTAAGTTGGTCCGGAAGATTATCATTTGTAAGCTGTGTACATTCTAGACTTCTAGAAATATGAAATGTATTGCGTGTTTATTACTGTCATTGATATTGTTGTTAAAGGATAACATGAAGTTGTAAATAAATAAAATAGATACAGGCGTATGGTATAGCAGCATTCATAGGTCTTATAAAAAGAGATTTTTACCATTTGGATCATTGTTTCTAAATAAGTTATTGTAAGTAGACCAAGAATGGTATGTTACAGTCTCTAATATCATAGTACAGAAACAAAACAAAGATAAAACAATAAAAAAATACTTAATATTTACATTCATAACAAGAATGCATATTTGATAATTAAACTGTCTCAGCCTTAAGAGAAAAATTCTATCAAAAAATAGAGCACCTCTACACTGCTAATACTTGATAACAATGAAAAACTCCAACTATCAAGAGTATTCTACATGTTTACTGACGTCAGTCCCTTTAGTTTGTAGAGTGCTCATGGGGGAAATGGAGTAGGCTACACTTACTTTTTTTTATAAGAAACTACCTCAGCGTCCAGCCCTCAAAGTTTCTTAAAATATTGACCTTTTGAGCCACGAAGTTTCCTAGTAGTTTCTTATTCTCTGGTATCAAAGAAAGGCCAAATATTTCAAACAAAAGAGTGCCAATTAGTCACACTGCTGTTAGTAAATTCACACTTCACTTAGAGTACCTTCTGTTCCAGGTTAGCCTATTTATGAAATAACCCGTTATGAAACTGTCTACACCGCTTTTTAAGAGAAATTTTAGGTTTCTTACGGAAGCCCCATCCAGCCCTCGAGTTTCTTAAATTTTGGGGAGATTGATCCCTGGTTTCTTACAAACTGGTTTCTTTTAAAAAAAATTAGTGTAGTTGAAGATGTTTTACCGCTTCTCAGAAGGAGAATCGGATAGGGTCAACCTAGCAACTCACCCAAATCTTTAATAAAAGCCCTCATCTCAACGATCTTGTTCGGATTAGCAGTAAAGTGGGCACTGCGGACACTACACAGCTATAAAAACTCATTAAAATATAAAATACTGCAAAGTTGTTTGATATTTATAGGCTCTTTGTCTAACATGTAGAAATGGCAATTGAAAATTTGGCTACTATGTACGTATACATTTTCAATTCATTGTAAGTTTCGGAACTGGATGTAATTTTTAACTGAGGCAAACGATGGCAAAATCTGCCTGTCAGAAGAGCTGCAATACAAAAACATGGGTAAACATAAATGCTATATGTATTCCTGTTACCTAGAAAAAACAGTTTATGCTTTAAATGGGAGTAAGATGTACTCTTCACCACTCCTTGAAACTTTGGTAACATAAGCATGAAGAAGCGTGTGTAAATCTCTTTTTTGACAAGTAGTTCTGCACATCATAGGCTTACATATGCCATTTGGCATTCAGGCCATTTCATCGGCATCTGAGATAGTAATCGGACTCCACATGGCCTCTCAAGAACGGTTTGATAAAGGCAAATGCTCAAATTGGACTTTAGTTACACTTAATCGTAATTCAAGGAAGAGGTATTTTGGTTGCATGGGTGTCACTGTAGCCATGCTCAAATTCCTGAGCATGTTTTTAGAAATCGATTAATCTTTACCCCATCTTTCCCCGTACGCTTCCCTGTAAATGTTGTCTGCAAATGTTTTACTTGTGGAAAAGGTCGTAAAATTCGCGCGGAAAATGATGTAGAGTAAAATGATTAGCTCACAGTAAGCAGTTTATTGACATTTTCTTATCGGTGAGTCTTATATTTAGTAATAGCACCCTTAGTGAAGTTAAGCTGTTACGAAAAAGGAGGTTTCTTTGAAATATTTCAACAGTCTACTCTTATGAATAGTAAAATTAATGGGGTGGTTAAGAAAATGTAGAAGAAAGTTGAAAGCTTTGATATCAACAGCAACTGTATGGTGATTTTCACTTTTTAGTAAAGCACCACTCTGACGATGGCTTTCTTAATTAGGTATGGACATCAACTGGGTTCATGGAAACGTCGACGTAAATTTCGTTGAGTCGCAATCCTTCAATCTACTCTGAAATCCTATGAATTGTAAATTTTGGTTTCCAAAGCCTAAAAGTGGAGAATGCAACTATTTAAAGTTACTGCTCTGAATACTTTAACGAAACCAGATAGATGGCAATAAAAATGATACACATCGCTTTCTTGTGTAGACAGAACATTTATCAGTGTTTGCTTTTGTCGTTGAAAAGTGTAGCGCAACCAAGATCTTAATGCAATGTAGGGCAGTTTCCAACCAAGTTGTCTGGAGTAACAACCAAGGGAAGAAATGTAAAGTTTTTGGGTGGAGAGCACAAAGTCGAACAACGTAATATTAAGTCATTAATTAATGGCAAAAAAATTGCTGTTCTCTGACATTTAAGGCCATCTTTTGAAAGTACAGCAATAAGCATCTGCTTATTCTATGCAGGATTTAAAATACGATGTGTCTAAAAATGACTAATTAAGTAAATCATATTTTGTCGAAAGACGATTTTATGTCAAAAGCACCAGAAACGATGTTTTTTGGTACAAAACTGGTTAAAGACAATTTTAGATTCTCCAATTGGTTTCAATGGGTATGCTATGAGATGTGAATTAAAAAGGAGGTCAAATTTGGCAATGAGTAAAAAAGGAAGCTTTCTTTTACAAAAATGCATGAGACTTAAATGACGCTAGTATAGATGACAGAAGAAGATTATTGAAATTGTAAAAAAAATGATGTTGCTTGCAAAATATGATTTGAACTGGCATGGTAATAGTAAATTTGCCTTGAAATTATATTACTGTTTATGCTAATGATCCAAACATTTAACCTGTAAATCTTCTAATGTATTAAATTATATTCATCATTAGGTCAATGTTGATAAACATCACAATCCTTAACAGATCATCTTGGAGAACAGTATGGATTACTGTCATATGTATAAACACTGGTTGCTCGTTTAGTAACCCCTATTCTCATAGGGGTTAGAGCCCACCCTAGCAAACAAATGCCTGCCATATCTTGCTTTTAACTTTATTGTAGCCGAAACTTTCTGACTTTTACTTTTATTATTTCTGTCACTATACAGTTGAAGTTTGCTTAAAGAAATTTATTAGGTCTTGTCAACGTTTGCATTTGAAAAATGTTCTTGTTCAAAAGTTTGCATTTGAAACATGTGAGCGTAATCCAAAATCAAGCAAGCCTGTTTAAGTAAAAGTTTGATAACGTTATGATTAGATATATAACAATACGTTTTCTTGGTTAATCAGGTACTTTACACAAGCAAATGTATTGAAGTACCGTACAAAATTTGCTCACTTTGAAGGCCGAATATGAAATTTTTCAGAAATTTGACTGAAAGTGTATGCAGTCCGGTGACCTTTGTATCCAATTTCTGTTAATCTATATCGCTAGGACTATAGGGCAAGTATGAAGTACTTAACATATTTTGACAATTTTAGCAGTTAAGCATTAAACTGTAGGTTTGCTACACTAGCACCACTGAGGACTTTATGTTGCAATGCCACATGAAGGAGGATTTAAATGCTCCCTGAGACTCGAATATTATATTGAAATGCTCAAGAAGAATAGGGTTAACTTTGATAATTAGATACCCTGACGATTACTTGCTTAAGATAAGTTGAAACACTTTTTGAAGATAATTTCAGAAAACATTTATTTTTATCCAAGATCTACATCTGTGAAATGGATACCGATACTATAGTTATACTGTAACTTCATAGCCTACTAGTTAAACGTTAGATTTCAGGAATTTTGCAAATCTATATAAAATTATATTAAATATCCTTTCAGGTCTAATGAGCATAAAAGTTAAGGTTCATATCAAATTTTGTTTCTTAGTAATATTTTATATAAATTTCCTGACAGTTTAATAGGGGGCGACATATAGTGCATATCTGAGCTATATATATATATATATATATATATATATATATATAATGCAGATAGAAACAAGAACTAAACGTCTAATTACTAAATTAAAGTGGCGCATTACCACCATCATCATCATCATCGTCATCCGTATCATCCTTATCCAGACGCTTAGTCTCGCGGCAGGCATAAGCAAAATGAAAACGAGTAGTCATTCAGCGAAACCACCCACCGGCACCCACCCACATGACACACCCATGGAGTAAACTTAACGCCTTAATTACTATGCCTCCGCAAGGCTGCCAAGGCGTATAAAGCATGACTTTCAAAGTTTGAGTTGGAATTATTTCTGTCATCATTGTAATTACTATTTTCTTAATTCCTTTCTTTGATATGAATGCATTTCTTTGCACATCATCTTGATGTACATAATAGTTATAGTAACCAGAAATAATATATTTTTTGCTTGGAACAAAATTCTTGTAAGTTTTGCGCACAGACATCGCTAACGAAGTGTCACGTTGCATCACAATCACAAAAGGTACAATTGGTGACCCCGAAGCGATAGCAAGATCACCGTTTCTGGGCAAGATATGCCATTTACGGTTAAGACGCCAGAGTTAACAAATACCCCCAGTGTTCTATATCAAATTCAAAACCAGGTAGTGTCCAATGTAGATTTCTTTTAACGATTCAAATCGCATCATTTTTTAATATTATATCTTAGCAAGAATTGTTCTGCTTGGAGTGCTGCTATTCCCATAAACCATCTGAAAGTATTTTCTATTTTCATTTTTGGATAAAGTCCAAATTTTATTTGTTATTGTTTACTCAATAATTTGTTGTCTTGCCAATGCTATAACTAAAATATATCTATTCTCCTATATGACATTTATAGGACATTGGCTTTGGACTCTGAGTGACATACCTGGATTATGCAGATGAAACAAAAACAGGCTTTATTTTAATCTATTTTTGGCATGGTTGCACCTTATTTTCTTCATTCACCAGACGCTTAGTCTCGCGGCAGGCATATGCAAAATGAAAACGAGTAGTCATTCAGCGAAACCACCCACCGGCACCAACCCACATGACACACCCATGGATAAACTTAACGCCTTAATTACTATGCCTCCGCAAGGCTGCCAAGGCGTATAAAGCATGACTTTCAAAGTTTGAGTTGGAATTATTTCTGTCATCATTGTAATTACTATTTTCTTAATTCCTTTCTTTGATATGAATGCATTTCTTTGCACATCATCTTGATGTACATAATAGTTATAGTAACCAGAAATAATATATTTTTTGCTTGGAACAAAATTCTTGTAAGTTTTGCGCACAGACATCGCTAACGAAGTGTCACGTTGCATCACAATCACAAAAGGTACAATTGGTGACCCCGAAGCGATAGCAAGATCACCGTTTCTGGGCAAGATATGCCATTTACGGTTAAGACGCCAGAGTTAACAAATACCCCCAGTGTTCTATATCAAATTCAAAACCAGGTAGTGTCCAATGTAGATTTCTTTTAACGATTCAAATCGCATCATTTTTTAATATTATATCTTAGCAAGAATTGTTCTGCTTGGAGTGCTGCTATTCCCATAAACCATCTGAAAGTATTTTCTATTTTCATTTTTGGATAAAGTCCGTCATTTAGAGGACCCCGCCATTTATATCAACTTCTAAGTACACACTTTTAAGTATGTCTGAAGTCAAAATTACAGTATAGTTAACTTGCAGAGCAATACGTTATTTTATCGCATCTAAAGATAAAACCATTTTAAATGGACTTCTGATTTTAAATATTAAAACTTTCAATCAATCTGCTTTGGAGGAAGCTTCTTGTAGCTCAGGAAATTTACACTTAAGGACGTTATGGGTCCACTAGAACTTTTACTTCTCTGTTTTAATGAGATGCTATGCATGAAAGTCACCTTTATAATAACTACTATTAGGCTGCTGCTGATGACAATGATGATGATGATACGATGATGATGATATGCTGCTGATGATAATGATGATGATGATGATGATGATATGATGATACGATGATGGTGATAATGATGATGATGCTGATGATGAAGATGACTATGACAATTAAAAGTTTAAAAAGTTAAAAGTGATTCCATGCCACTGGCATGCTATCACTGCTTACAATGTCGTCATTAGTCAAATAAATGGTGAGATTAAACTCACTTTCATCATATCTTAGAAATTTATTATTGATATTGCTTGCGCCTGGTGCCGTATTGTTTGCACAAGGAGACGGGGGCCTCATCGCAAACACAATACCAACGTCATTTGCGTGCTCACGACACAGATTTCTCCTTTGTTTCACTATCTGTGCATTATCTAGTAGTCGCTGATTAGGGATGTAGGTGAAATGTCACTTTATCGTTCCACAATGTAGACTTTTGAGTGATTGCGTTACCTTATGACTCAATGGCTATGGTATTGACTGGTCTTCTTGTGTCAACTGCATGTATTTGTGATTAACTAAAGTACTTGCGCTGCTTTATCTTGGGGTGATGGAAAATTTAGGGGCCTACTCTCCCTATGCACATCGTGGTTACGGACCTTTCTTCCGCCTCAGTCTTGCCATTTAGAAATTCTGCCTTCCCCTAGTAAAAGTGATAATGATGATAAGATTTCAGCTCTCATACTCAGACTACTGAATAGTTAGTTACATGTTTTTCATCCATTTATTGTATAATCCTATTTTCCCTGTGGTTTGACTGATCAGGCATGTTCCTACTTTTTAAGATGAACACATAAACTGGTTCCATCGTTTCTACTGTGGAGGCACCTATCATCTCACAATCGGTCTGGTAAGTTAGCCTTTACAGAGAGGATAAATAGAGATACATCTATTGCTAAAAAGGACATTTTAGGAGCTATGAAAGATATGGAATACTGGATAAGTGTAATAAATTCTATCTCGGCCGAGGTTGTAAGATGATGATGATGATGATGTGTTAAGAAAAAAGCAAGTAAATCTTTTTCCGTACAGTATATTAATGATCCTTTGGCCAGTAGATTGACTTTGTACGTGAACATGGGTATGGAGCTTTGACTATTATCTAGAAATCATAGTAAGAAACAGTGGGTGTAGGCAACCATGTGCTTCTCGCAGTTGCTTTTATCAGACGATTCCTCTTCCATTCTTTTATAAGCATAACGCTTATAAGCATAAACAGGCTCAAATTGCTGAAAAAATAAGCATGCACTAAGCATATTGCCCAGCTTGTTTTTCTTAAGAGTGACGTTCTTGTGATTGTGCCAAAATGGTGGACCTATGATTTAAATTCACGTGTAATGCTTTCATTGTTGAGAGTAGATAGTCCTACATATAGTTACCTACAGCAAGATAACAACATTTGGAAAGCTATACCTACCATAGACGCCTTACATTATTTTAGAACCGTATCTGAGTTGAATTTTTCTGGATTTGAACTTAAGCATATAAGCATATTTTGAGTCTGGAATTGAGCCTTGCTTAAGCATACCTGAGTATCCTGAGTTCACCAAACATGTATGGTGACAGGCGTTTTAAATTAAAAGTTTAGAAGTCAGCTCTTACAAACTTAGGGGTGAGTAATGACCGGCAAAAAATTCCACTTAGTACCCTTTATTATAAGCAACCCAGTAGCTAAGGCTTCAACCCTCAAATTAGCCAAAAAAATAAGCAACTTGCTTAGCAACCCTCAGCCCTGACAGTTAGCAGATTTTTTTCACACAGCAAAATTACAAACTTTCTTAAAAATAAAGACAGAAGAATTCTTTTCAAATTTGAAACTAAATACATAACGAACTATGTACATGTATCAAATATCATTGTAGGTCACGGGTTCGATCCCCAGTGATACATTTTCTATTTCTCAAGTGTTCATTTCAAAAACTTACATGTATAACTCACTGTAAGTAGACCGAATAAAAACTAGATAGTGCCTATATTTATGGCGAAGGCTGTAAGTTGTGTTCATTGAAACCATTACATTGCTTTACATAGTTAACTTGGACGGGGAATGTTTTATGGTAGGGTACCTTATTACTTTACTTTTGGCAATGTGTGGAAGTTTGTGAAATTTCTCGGTGATTTCATGATCCGTTATCACAGAGAAAAATGACCTTAGCGACCTGTTACGCAACTTTAGCCCAGAAAGCGTATCATACCCTAAGCAACCTTAGCCGTGACCCTGAAAATCGAGTTTCTTTAAAAAAAATTGTATCCATACACTGGTTATTAATAAACATTAACTGAATCCCAATTTTGTTTTGTCCTTTCAGGCACAACGTTCTGGCGAAAGTCCTGACAGTGTGGAGCCACTTACCAAAATAGTTATCAACCACAAGGTAACAAGTTGTCACCCTTTGAGATGTTAATAATTAACTGTAACTAAGATTTCTAATCATTTAAAAGATATTTCACTTGGTTCTGTAGGTTGACTTCCTCTTAAGCTTATTTGGGTGTGGTCCTTTTACTCTCCACGCCATGGTACAAGGAAAATTTACCTCTCGTTTTAACTATTTACGTACTTGGTGCCTGTGGGTGGTATTTGTGAAAAGTAAGGCCTACCAGAGAGAAACTGAATAAAGTTAAAAAATATGGATCCAAGGCAGTTTAGCATTGCCATAAAATTGTGCGATACTGAACAAATACCAAATAACAAAATTTAATACACTGATCCAGATTGAGCCCGCTGCTCCGCTCGCCCTTGGTTATGCTTAACAACGATTAAAAGTCCGTCATAACACTCTGCCAGAACTGTGAAGGGAAGCTTTCGTCCTGTTTCGTAGTTTTGGGTCAAATATACTTCCAAACGTTTTGTCCCTTGACTCTTTATAAGCTGAAAGATTATCTAGCAAATGCCGAGAGCTTATTTGTAGATTTTTGTACAAGGATACGTACAAAGCATTAGTTTTGATACCAGAAACAGAGAGGAGATTGCAGTGACGTGGAAGTGTTATTGAGCGATTCGGAAAACAGAGAATCCTTACTCAACCCATTTTCAAATCAACAAAG
The DNA here is from genome assembly GCA_010016025.2 of Alatinidae sp. Z8VKAUB7J3. Classification (NCBI taxonomy): domain Eukaryota; kingdom Metazoa; phylum Cnidaria; class Cubozoa; order Carybdeida; family Alatinidae; species Alatinidae sp. Z8VKAUB7J3. The sequence goes on along the minus strand of JAAAKM020006971.1, from coordinate 107,027,340 downwards.
TCAAGTGCACTGTGAAAGGAGCATACTGTACTTGAGTACCCTAGAAACCCGTCAACATTGTGAACAAGCAAAACGCAGAGAAACAAGCAGGTTGTATCCAAGAAAAGGCTTTGATTCTCAGTTTAACAGGAAGTCGATGGACCCAAATCAATAATTCTAGTCGGCTTAGTACTAAAGCAGTCGAGAATGAACGAAAGTTTAACTTTATAGTATGCAAGAGTGTAAAGATGGTTTCATTTGAGTCGTCTCCTCGGAAGCTTAAACAGTGTGTAATCACGAAGTGGTTGCCGTTTGGATTTTCTAATAATACCTACTTCAAGTTCTTTTTGAAGAGGAAGAGCAGCCAACTCTCAGCAGAACAGTATGTGTTTTCTTAAACCCTAGGTTACAATAACCGTGAAATATGCTCGCTGCAGGTAAAGCGTCTTCGTAAAAAATCGATTCCTTGTAAAATTGCTTTCAGATTGAAGGCGCGAACTACAAGCACCCTTAACCTTTTCACAGTATTGTTTGCTCGTGACCTGCCTTGCGAAAAATTGCTCATCTTCAAAATATTTTGCAACCTAAACACCTTGATATCAGGATAAAATGGTAATAAAATGAGTTTAGTCGTAAGAGGTACCGTTCGACAGTGCCGATCAAAATCAGAATCTTCGATCAAAGATGACAACTTGCCGCAAAGAGCTCTTCTTCTTAGACTCTTCTTTCGGTTGAATATCACTATTTTTATCTTCCATTTGAATAAAAATCACCAAAAGATATCATCTCTGTAGTTGATAGACTTTTTACTCGAAGGATTGAAAAGTTTTAGGAATCCATGTAATTTTTTGTTGATGAATACACCGTTAACCCTTGTCCGTGATAATCTAAAATCTGTACCAACAACTCGTAGCTTCGTATCAATTTTTTACTGTATTGTTTCCATGAGAGTTAATCTTGACGATTTTCTAACAAAGATCTCGTAAAATGGAGTAGCTATCATCCTTGTAATAGAGGTATAAATTACAAGTATTTAACCGTGATTCTGGCAAAGTTCTTTTTTGCTTGACGGATCTAATAAATTTTGCGCGAAAATTTCTTCGTCTCGCAATGTGATTGATCCATTGGCATTGTTTGATTGACAGGCTGGATCGTGGTATCAACTGGGCTCTGTTAGTGTTAATATTTTTGCAGGTTTTTCTAGCTAAATGTTTTTTCTAATGCCGAGTCCATAACTGATGTAAACTACAGCTTTCTACTGAAAAGTCTTATAACAGATATCGTAAATTTCAAGATTGCTTTTTCTGAGAAGTGAGAGGATTTGCCCCCTAGTCCAACTCATGGTCACTCCATAGCTTAGCAGTCTTCACTTTAAGATGATGATATACTTCGGAATGCCACAATATTTTGTGTTGTATATACTACTATTACCAATACTGTAATTATTTGAGAAACTCTCATATACAGTAAAAAATATTGTACGCTGCTCTGCACAAAACTATGCCATAATATAACACGATCTACGGCATTTCTCTCCTTTATACTGTATATACTGCACTTTATCATGTACAAAGGCAGTATCATATTAAGCTATAGAATACTAAACTATACTTACTATACTATACTATACTATACTATACTATATTATATTATATTATACTATACTATACCATACTATACTATATTATACTATAGTACACTATACCGTATTATACTATACTATATTATGGCATACTATACTATACTATACTATACTATATTATACTGTACTACGCTATACTATCTCATACTATACTATACTATGCTATACTATATTATACTATATTATACTGTACTCCACCGTAACAGACCATGTTAAGCCGATCATTTTCATACTACAGTATGCTGAGCGTTTTTCTATAACGCAAGAGGACCTTTTAAAGTACAGTAAATGAGTCTCGTTGTCACTGCGGAAGATGTGCATTATACGACAGTACTTCATGACAGGCTACTTTTCATGGTATTTTTGTCTCTATTCATTGTAGAAGCATACTTTTTAACATCCTTTCTGTACCTTAGTTTCTGAATCTTAGTTTCTGTGCCTTACTTAATCAAGTCCTGTATTCCTTCCCACGACAGGGTGCTCGCCGTGAGGGTCTAGGAGTACAGACAGAATTCTTGTCTGCAGTCGCTGCCCTTTTGATCTGGTGGTTGGCCAACACTGCCAAGAACAAGATTTTGGAATAGAAACTATATAATGTAGTTCGTTGTTTTTTTGAAGGGGAGACATAAGTTACAAAAGAATTTTCGAATGTAACACCTTGTGTTTTTCATTGCGTTTTCGCCTTCAGTATGATCTGAAAAGGAGATGATAGCACGCTAATATGAAATAAACTGGATGCACGGTAGCACGAAAGAAGATAAACACTCTCGTTAGGAAGAAGGTGAGTGCACGCTAATAGGAAAGAAGATGAACGTGCGCTGTTAGCAGAGAAGGTGCATGCACGCTAGTAGCGAAGGAATAAGTGCACATTTAAAAGAAGGTGAACGGATTCTAGTAGGACGGAGATACACGAACGCTAAGAGGAAAAAAGATGAACGTGAACAACTACGAAATGAGCTAAATACACTCCAATAGTAAGGAGATGAACGTACGTTAGTAGGAAAGGTGGTGAACGCATACTAATAGCGAAGTGATAAGCGCATGTTACGGAGAAAGAGCTAAGCATATGCTAGTGGGACGGACGTGAGTGCAAGCTAGTAAGAAAGGGATCACCTTGCGCTGTTAGGAAGGACGGTGAACTCAAGCTAGGAAAGGAGATGAAGGTGCACCGCTAGGAACGGATATGAACTTCCGCCAGTAGGAAAGAATTAACCGCACGCTAGTAGGGGAGGAGATAAATGTAAGCTAGTAGAAAAGAAGATGAACGGGCGCTGTTAGCAAAAGGTGATGAATGCACGCTAATGGGAAATGAGGTGCACGCATGCTGATCGCACGTCAGTGGGAAGATGAACTTGCGTCAGTGTAAAGGGAGGTTAATGCATGCTAGTAGGATGGAGGTGGACCCACACTAACAGAAAGAGAGATAAATGTGCAGTACTAGGAAACGAGCTGAATACACTCTAGTAGGGAAGAAGATGAGCGCATGTTACTAGGAAAGAAGTTTAAAGTGCGCGGTTAGCAAAGTAGGTGAGAACGCACGCTGGTAGCAAAGGGATGAGTGCACCTTAGTGAGATGGGAGGTGAACGTATGCAAGTAGGACTGACGTCAATGCAAGGTAGCGAGAAAGAAGATGAATAGGCGCTGTTAGGGAAAGACAATGAACGCACGCATGTAGGAAAGGAGGTGAACGCATACTAGTAGGAATGGAGGTGAACGCACGCTTATGAAAGTCATTACTTCCCCACTCTCCCCTTGTCAAAGTCTGATACATTCCAGGTAAAAGCAAACCGTTCCATGAAAGACCTGCAGATTTTAATTTTGCAGTTTATGCAGCTCTTTATTAGATCATGTGTATATATATAATAAAATATTGTATCTATCTATCCATCTATCTATCTATCTATCTATCTATCTATCTATCTATCTATCTATCTATCTATCTATCTATCTATCTATCTATCTTTCTATCTATCTATCTATTTATCTATCTATATATTAGATGGGATTAGAGGGGATTCTAACCCACGACTCACTGGTCTGAAAAACCAAACCTTAACCATTGGACCATTAAGTCCAATATTATTGGTGAGAAACGCAAGTAAATCTTGTCGTGTTTTCTCTTCCACTCAGTGGGTAAGGGGAAATTCATTAATTAATTATTATTTATTGTGTTTCGGCTATACGCCTTCGTCAGTGCCAGAGGTATATAAGTACTCAGCAAACACAGCGATATATTTATATACATATATGTAATTTTCAAGGAAGGAACATTACCACAATAACTTGCAATTTAAGGACGGTGACCAGATTCGAACCCACGACCTCATAATTACTAAACCAGTTAGTTAGAAATTGGTTTTGCAAAAAACTGTTTTCGAGCGTCATTATTTTAGTTCTCTATGACGGTCTGGGTGTTAACCGAAAGTGCTTCATAAAATATAAGTCAAGACAACACTTTTTAAAGAAATATCACAAAGATCTCACAGCCTTCTTGGTACTTAAAGAGCTATATATCATGCTTCCCAGTCAAACCGAAGTAATTTCGTAAACCATGTCATACCGAATGAAAGTCTTCACTAGAAGATAATACGTTCTTATTGGCTCAAAATTTACTCCCCCAGGTTGCTAAAGGATACCGAAACAGAAAAGCTTAGATGCCAAGGAGGCCATGCGGTCTTTTTCTGGAAATCGCCACCCTGCAAAGGCACCTATCATGTCAAAGATAGTGTTTTGAGCGCTCCACGATGGGATTAAATAAGCTTATCTTAACGAAGTAGTCGAGGTGACAATCGTACTAAAAGCACTGCAGGCAACCAACAAAACTTCCTTAAGCATTCCCGTTTGATCCGTGCAGTGACCTGCTGACTAGTTCCGTCATCACAATTACCTCAAAAGTCACCCTTCATATAAAAAGCTGTGATAACGTACCAATGGGGTGTTCTGTGTCGGTATATTCTACATGCTGAGTATTTAGCGCCTGGCCACTACACCATATATTTGCGACGAGAATGGCTACCTACTACTACAGACCCTGCATATTATGGAATTTTTGGCGCATTTTTCGATGTACTTACGCTTAACAAACTGTCTTGAGTCTAACATTGCTGTGTATTACACTAACAGTAATTTCCCTCCCAGTACAGAAAAAAATGGAGGAAATTACTGCAAGAGGTTAGCGTACATTCAACAACTCTAAATAGGAATTCATTCATTAGTTGCCTTGTCTTACGACATTGGCTGCCATGACTGCCCAACCCTTTCTATCCTTGGCCAGATGTAGAAGGCCCACTGGCTTTATGCCATTATTGACTCATGTGAAAACAAAAATTTCAACTTCACGCAGACGTGACGGACGTCAAGTCTCTCATGTGAAAAGGGTATAACGCTGCTTCAAAAAGTTGGAATATATCATAAACACCGCGGCGTTTATTAGATGAAATAGGGTAAATAAGTGAAATTTGAACTGAAGGTCACCACAGCTCAATTGCTAGATAAACATGCCCGTAAGATATGGTTTCCAGGCTCCTACCCTGGTGGTAACATGCCTCATATTTTTAACCCTTTAACCATAAGCCATGTTCATATTATGAAGTAGTAGCTTAGGCAGAGGTTTGCCAACATTACCTACCAAATTGTGTCGATACAATGAACTAATATGAATTATCAGCTTGTATGGTCGTCTAATTCACCGTCATTTCCAGGATTTCTGTGATTTTCTAGGATACTTGCCAATAGTTCAAAGAATTTTCCAGGATCAGTGACAAGTAGAAGTAAATTCCAGGAACTTCAAGAGCTCTTTAAAGTCTATTTATAATTTACTCACACAAAACAATAATATCCCCCTGGAGATAAACTACTTTTCAACTTGATTCAAGATGATTGATGATTAATAAATGGAAACTCCAAACCAATTAATTTTCCAAACCATCAGAGAGGATTAAGTTCTGTTTCAGATTGTGGAATCTTCTTTAATGTTCTAATTTCTAGACTTCCTAAGTAATAAGTTTCTTCGACACAGGAACATGCAATAAACAAGGAAACAGATTACACGGGAAGTGCTCATTTAAGTTAACTGAAAAGATGTTGATGGGAAAAACAATGTTTAAATTCAAGGACATTTCCAGGATTTTTTCGGAATAAAAAACGATTCCTGGTATTTTCAAGGGCTTTCTACGACCTCTTGGAACCCTGTCAGAGGTGAATAGACCTATCTAGAGTGGGAGCAAATATAGAGATGGAGTGGTGTAGAAAAGTCCAGGACCTGAACTATTATGTGACAGTGCACTTCATATCTCTTGTTTGCATAACTGTAAAGAAGGTTGTCCAATGGTTCACATATTACAATGGTTCGACTCAACAAGCCGTTCAGCGTCTAAATAGTTTGTATATAGGTTCACTTCCCTGAAAGCGAATATAGTTTGATATTTAAACGTTTTCGCACCTAACCTCTTGAGTCGCATTCCGAAATATTCAGCTTACCATCTCTCTGAAGTTAAATGGTGTTCGAAAGTACCCCTTCTACTTTCTTGTACAATCATGCCTCTAACCAATCGAGTCCTTTTTCTACAACGTCATGTCCAATGCACTACCTGTCAAGCGCCTTCCCCATTCCACAGTCTCCTTACCACATTAACTCGCTGTCTAATAGACGCACTGCTCAACCAACTCTGCGTCAGGTTGCTCTTAACGAATCGATTGCCAGGAAATTTGAGTAAGGAGAGCTGATTCATGATTGTCAAGCCGCATTAGTTTCTGGTAAATTGTACATTAATGGTAAACAGAATCACCACAACATTTGCAAGTTACTTTCCATAGCTTATAATTTAACATTTTAGTCGTCCAGTACGTCTTACCCTTGGTGAGCACGCGTATACAAAAATCAAGGAACAGTTGTTTTTAAAATTCTCAATCTTTTATTATACAAATACATACATACAAGTGCATTATATATTTTTCGTATACCGTTACAATATACAAGGCCTACGTAGATACAGTGGACGACTAACTACCTGCGGAGTAAGGCAACACAAAATTATTTTTTTCGATGGTCGAGTACGAACGTCAGCTACATCCGTGGCTGTAAAATACTATGTAAGGATTCTTCTAATATCCAAAAGCCTGGAAATAAACGATAATATTGTCATTACCAGCCAAGTTTCAGACACGCGCCGCCTTCATCTATTAAACAGTTAATAGCTACTACTCTACTCTCCTTCTGTCTTCGCGTGGAAGCTGTCGGAGCGCACGGATCTTAACCATAGCAACAGTCTGTCCAAACGATCTTTATGGTGGACAAGTTGCCACGTATATCCATGGAGCGAACCAGATACTACACCGACTGTCCAGGAAATTGAAAGCCAGGGTTCCCTTGAGAATGCACTGTTTTCTAGTACATCTGTAGTGACCTCCTGGGGTTTGTGATCAGGTGCATAAGCGTATGATGGCCATACTCTTCTCGTTCAGTGCTCAGCTCCAATACTTGATTCCTTTGCTCCCCTTGTTCCCTGGTTATCTCTTCCTGAACTGTACCACGTATCTCTGAGGAACATTCAGGGGTGGAGAATAGCCTTCAGGGTATGATGTATCTTCAAATAAAACCGAGTAATCATCCTCTGCCTAAAATATAAATACGGTAGAGAGTAGTAGGACAATAAACTACCTATTTATAATGATACGTACAGGAAAATTAGACATCACCTTTCTCAACTCTGTCCCAACAATCAGGTAACAGATGTAAGAAATTCCCAAGTTTAAAACAATGTGACTGTTCACATATCTCTAGAACAGTGGTGAAACAATGGGCGATGCCACCCCTGGAAATGGGACGCTGGAAACAGTCAAGGTGGGGGGGGGTGGTGGTGGTGAAGGAAAATGGGGTGGACGTGTTCCTTGTTGATTTTACATATAAAATTCTGTTAGCAAACCTCTTGCTTACAGTGTTTTATCGTTTACTATCTTCAGGGGGGGCCACAGTAACACCAAAGAAAAGCTGTTTTATTGTCATGCATGGATGTAGGGGGGGGGGGGCTGAAGAGGTGTTTCGGGAGTCATGGGGCGTTTTCGTTGAAAATTTGGGAACCACTTCTCTATAAGATATAATCTGTACTTTCAAGCACATAAATAAAAAGACGAACAATTAGCTGCACTACACGGGTTAAAATGTAACTTCGTCCTTTCCAAACCAAGGAGTAACGATGGAGCTTGCCAATATCCTAAACCTTGTTCTTAGACCTCTTAATTCCCATCGCCATCCCTGACACTGAAGAGAGACAGAATTGAATTTTATGATCTAATTTATCAGCAACTATAAAAGAAGTAAGTAGCGCAAGCGATCAATCGCTAATTAAACGCACCAGAATCCTTTAGCCTATGATTTCTACCTATTGCCGTCCGATAATTCAGATAGTTGAACGCGTACCTTTCCAGACCTCTTCAGTTGAGTTCATGGGCCAATAGACAATCAGCTTGAGGCAAACTACCACGACCTTTCTGCATAGGCGGAAGGCTCACAAAAACATAGTTTGTAATCCCCTTTAGGGCAGTGGCGCACCGGTAAGCGACTTTCTGGTCTCGTACATATTTAAATATCATACCTTTTGTGGTGGTTCATGGATAAGAGCACGGTAAAAGCACGTTGTCTGCGGATATAGAGCCATAACGAGCTATGGAAAAAATGTAAAGACTTCATTAGGCGACAAGGTATCAGTTACGTAACAGTTGCCTTAAATAATACCTATGGGAAGTGCCTCTCTAAAAAGGACAAGCAATCTTTGTGCAGTGAAAATCATGGTTACATTACAAGAACCACGGTTCGTATCAACGTCTTACAAGTAAAAAGAGCGGGGCCTTACTTGAGAGATTTGCTCAACGTGTCACGGCTTTATTTACTGGGTACCTTGTCAAATCTCTTTATTATAAATATCTATATTTATCGTTATCTGTTTCTTTCAATGTGTCGAGAATAATCTTTTTAGTACCTACGTCTTCTACATCAGTTAGTTTAATTTCCGGGTATTACACGTGACACATGAAAGTGAGGTCACATGAATGTGTGTCATGTTCCAGAAGATTTACAAATTCCTGGTGTAGTGCCATCGCTCATGTTGGCAGAAGAGGAAGAGAGTTATTGATTAAAATATATACGATAATATAGAAAAGAACAGTTGCAAATTGCTATTCTCAGCCAAGATTTCTATAATCTTCACCGACTTTGCGACACGTCTGAGCAATATGCATACATCGAAAACAATGTTGACTGTAATGGTTCCACTTATCAGATGGATTCTTTCTCAGGAAAGAAAGAGTGGCGATACTGCTGAAACCTTTACGTATGGTGGCTTTAGATGGTAGAACACTTCTCATGACAGTCAGGTTGGAATCCAAGGTGACGAAAATAGAAGTTACTTTTACTTATTGGGAATATATTAATCAACATGGAATACATCTATACAGCCGACACTCGATCCCTCGAGCTCTAAGATAACTGGATACTTTTTTGAGCTACTCGGAGAAAATTGAAAAATTCAACACATTTGTCACAACGTATTTGACTTTTCCCATCTAAATACATGCGTGGAGGCATTACAGGAAAGCATTTATGATGTATGCCACTTATATACAAGAATGATACTGCCCTTTTCGGGAAAAGCAAAACCAATTTTTTAAAACTCTATCAGGGCAACGGGTGCGTTTTGGCCTTCCAAGCCTTCCGAGCCCAGAAAATACAGTGGTTGTAAGCCGGAGGAAAATCAAATTCGCAACTGTGACTGGCACATATTAATTACTTTTTTAGGAAGCCATTCAATGCTGTTGGTGGCATTTGTAGCTCTGGCATATTTTGCCTGGATAAAAAAAATTGTGAAAATAAATTATCGGAGGCGACACAACTCCCTCGTATCCCAAGTATCCACCGCTGATTCACAGACAAAAAAGGGAATTAAGTAAGCGAGAGTAACGTTCATGGAAGAAAAAATAGCCAAAAGATGAAAGGAACTATATGATCAGCACTTAGTGTGTACTGTCAAAGCTTGTAAACATGTGCATCTAAGAAGAAATGTTTCTCTCATATTTTCGTCCTGTTCTCCCTTCGGCAGAACACAATGGTTGAGATTTTCCTTTCCCATTGTAAAGCAAAGAACACTTCAAATAGTTATGTGGTGCAGTTATCTTAAATAGAAAACAGTTAACATGTGGTTATCATGTACTGTAAATGCCTCTCCCTCCGAGAAGGTCTCTATTAAAACAACAGTAGTTTTCCAAGTTTCAGAAATTTAAAAATCATAACGGAACGTGTATGAATGACGAGAAAGTGAGGCAAGATGAAAGTGACATGCTCAGGTGAAGAGAAAAGATGAGGTGAGCGTTGTGAGAAAGGCAGCGAGAACATGAATACCATAAAGAAGAACTAACGGAAGCCCCCAAAAGAGATACAACGGACGAAGATACAGAAGACGAAGCCTTAGACGGATTATTCTGCAAGAGGAGGACCCAGGTGGCTTACCCTGCAACTTCGTGGGGACAACAGCCCTAATGAAGAAGAACAAGAAGAACAAGAACAAGAACAAAAACAAGTAAAAGAAATAGAACTAGAATTAAACTTGGAAGTAGAAGTAGAGGAAGAAGAAGAAGAAGAAGAAGAAGAAGAAGAAGAAAAGAAGAAGAAGGAGGAATAAATTTTCCACGTTTGCAGGATAAAGATAAACTAGGGGCTGTTATTTTATGAAACGTATGGTTTTTAAAATTGTAAGTGCCTCGAAACACACAAAAATACATTCGCTTCAAATGTTGTGCTACCCGAATAGACGTTAGAAAAGTTCATCGTTACCGTAAAGTACGTGATTTTGAGATAGCTGATGACACCTTCCCATTCCCGAAATATTGAAAGCTAAAGGTTTAATAATTCCCCTAGGGTCAATTCCCTACAGTTTGCTAAGAGGGATCTAAGTTCTAATGCCGATTTTTGGTTGTTGACAAAGCTAAAATAAACAAATCCATGTAACAAATTCTGTCTTTTAAAAGAATAAACAACACGATCAGAAAGAGTTTATGGTAATAACTGTTTCTTGGATTGTTTTCGTTCTCATATCAGATTGAGTGAGCAACGTCGGAGCTCTTTGGTTCCTACTGATGTCTTCGAGTAGATTTTGGGAAGGTTCTGACTATTTGGAGCAATAGCACGACTTTCCTGGGCTCTGGCTTCTCCTAACATACACCAAGACATCATAATAAGATAACCAAAAATTTTGTGACAAACGTTCATATAGCAACAACAGCGACAGTGCTGCATTAAATGTACGATCTTTATCCTGGTACATTACATCTAAAATATCACAACACGTATTTGTCAGCGAAAGCCAGATCAGAATGTCTATTCGTAGCATTGACCGACTGGATCTTTTCCCAATTGTTTCATATATGCATCAATCTGTTGGTAAGCTCTTTCCAATGCGAGCCCGGTTGTCTTAACATAGACATAGGAACCTTCTCTTACCTGCTTTGGTTCAAAGATGGCTTCTCCGTGAGTATCCGGGTCTGCCTTCCATAAAGGCAGTGGAATGATTCTCCGTTTACTCAAGTGATGCCGCCTAGAGACGCAAAAGACATACATTATCGCTAACAAACATCAAACGAATTTCAATTATATTAGATTTGATCAAGAATTTGTATACGTATACGCCCCCAATACTACACAAAAATTGTAACTTCCTCTACTCTAACCTAAAGTATGATATGAGCAAGTGAACAACAGCATTGGCATGAGACAATAGCTTCCCATTCGGAGCGAAAGTATTCACATAGTTTAAATCAAAGAACAACAGCTTCCTACATGGAACAACAGCATTAGCAGAGAGCTGGCGTTCTCATACATTTTCACTTTTAGAGCTACAAGCGAACTTTCAAATGTTTTATAGAGTTCTACCGAGTAGTAGTAGTAGTAGTAGTAGTAGTAGTAGTAGTTCTAGTAGTAGTAGTAGTAGTAGTAGTAGTAGTAGCAGTCGTAGTAGTAGGAGTTATAGTAGTAGCAGAAGAAGTAGTAGAAGTAGTAATAGAAGCAGAAGTAGTAGTAATAGTAGTAGTAGTAGTAGTAGTAGTAGTACCCTCCGTGACTATAATGCAAGGCGTGGAGGACTTGAGAGGATGAATAAAGCATGGATATTCTGGTTGCAAGCAAAATCCGCATCAAAACAAAACCACAGGGTGCATTTATATTTTTCTACGATACAATTTCTTTGAATTTCTGGGTACTTCTTGCTGAGTGCTACGGAATCTGAGTACTACTAATATCATTAAATTGCTGAGAACCAATAATATCATTGTATTTCTGAGTACTATTTATATCATTGTATTTCTGAGAAACCGTAATATCATTGAATTTCTGAGTACTACGGAGTACTACCTTTTCGTCTAAGCCCCGGACCCCCCTTCTGGACACATAAAGAGCGGGGCCTAGGGCCATGGCCCCTCTGGACCCCCTTAAAGCTGCCACTGCATAAGAAAGCTGAACTGTGTTGGAGGGCTAAACCAACAAAAATCTAAGCTTAATTCTGCTCAGCATCAATTTACCCGATTGTAAAAAATATCAGATTATACATTTTTGATTAATTTCTACTGGTATTCAGAATAATAATGATATTCTGCAAATATTTATATAAATGTAGGAAATTGTGGGGTAGGAAAATACTCCTTTAGAAGTAAAAACAGTAAAAACAATAATTGCATCAGTGTTTCATTTTATTTTTAACATGAAAAGATGTTTGACAGAATGTTTAAGATTGGCAACCTTCATCTTTATGCAAAGAGTAATAAATGCTTTTAATGTTTTACAGTTTATTTCACTTGTTCTGTGAGAATAATCCAGTCTGCTCTGGGCTTGAACAAGCGCAAAAAAAATCTGGCTAAATGTCTAAGGCGGATATGCGAAGGACAGCTGAAAGGTAGTCATCAATGATAGAGGATCTGTATATTGTTGAACTCCATTACTGAGAATGTCTGTTTACAAAAGTAGGTAGATCCAAAGAGGACTAGAATCTTCTGAGCATAACCTCCTTGTGTGCAAAAAAGTTCTCCTCTTTGAGGGAAGAGTAGAAGTCAAGCAGTGATGTTGGCCTCAAGTACTTTGCCAGAAATGTGTCAGATTGAGGGTCAATCAGTTCTGAACATGTTGGGGTTTATTGTCCACGCTGCAGGTAAAGGGATTTCACTCTCCACTCTTTCAAAATCCTGAAATCGTCTCGAAAACCCACCATGCAGTGCTTCTGACATGGAAAATTACTTGACGAGGTGAGCAGCGGATTTTGTGGGTTCCTTGAGTGTTGGCAAGTAGGTGATAGTGTTGTTATTTATTTGGTTGTAGAGAAGCTGCAACTTTCTCATGAAAGCCTTTACTGCGCTGTTCATTTCATGTAAAAAAGGCCTCTGCACTGCCGTTTTCATTGATAGTATGTCTGTCAGCTCCTTCGTGATTTTAAAGTCCGCAGATATCCCACTTATGAAAATAAGTAGCTGGGCAATATCACGTACATCGCAGCTCTCATCTAAAGCCACAAAGTTCTTCAGCTAAAGTTCCAGATTCCCCATGATGTCCTCAACCCTCCTCGCTACAGTCCGTTGTGAGAGAGGCACGTTCTCAAGAGCTCCCTTTTATCCGGGCATATTAGGGTAGCAAAGTCCAACAGACTATCCTTAATAAACTCCCAGTCGGAAAACGGTTTGCTTATTCTAGTATTTTTGTTGGATAGGACATAACATGTCTTAGCAGCTGCATCTCAGAATGTGCAAATTTTAGTAAAGAGTCCTTGTTAGTTTTGCAGCTTAGCAAGCAAAGCATGTGACTCCCTTACCCGCCCTTGATCGGAAAAGTTCCTGTGTTTTTCCTCATGTTCAGTCAAGAAACTAAAATTGTAATCCTTGAACACGGTGACCTGTATACCTACTTTTCTCTTTTTGCCATGGGCTGACATGACGAGAGGTAGCTTATCAGCATCGCATGTAGCTGTTCGCCTACACATTTGCTGCGAATCGGCGATCTCTTTCAAAATTAAAGCAACACAGCCGTATTTAAAGCACGGTATAAATAGGTCTATTTTTTGATTAATTTTCTACTTGACCTTATGTGGGCCGGATGTGGCCAGCAGGCCGTAAAATGTCCAGGTCTACCTTAGAGAATACTTTATTTTGAACAAAAATACTGCAGATTTTGAAACGTCGGTGAAAAATCAGGGCTCAATTCATATTCCGAACAAAGACTTTACCTAGCTTATTTTCATTTCACTTTTATGGATTATTTTGAACTTAAACATTTATGACAATGCTGCGCAACTCAAATTGTGGGCGTTAGTACTCCAATTAGTGACATCAAAGTTGTAATGAAAGCAGCACTTCTCTGTTCTTTGTCTTGTCCAATATGTCCAATAGGGTAGAAAACCCCTTTTCGGTCAAGTAGACCATTAATATCGTACCTCTAGTAAAGATTCGGCCAACTCATCGTAGTTTGGGTCCGCCAAGCTGCAGATTGAAAAAGATACGTGATCTTCTATTGCGAAAGTTGCCTTCGTAATCACGCTGCTCTTCAAATCTGCCAAATACCGGATACTGCCAAAGTGCAAAAGGAGTTTATTACCAAGAGAGCGCATCCAAGCTCTTCCAACTCTGTTCAAGGGAAAGATCCGTCATGATTTTGTAGCAGACGCATGTGCTAAATGACGAGCCTAAAAACGTCCCTTCTTAAATGTGACATTCTCGTCTTTCAGTTTCAGGAAATGGAGATAGATACTAATGAATGGACTGAGGAATATATGTTCGAATAGCTTAAGACGCGCCATACACAACTGTCACCTTGAGAGAGCTACCATTCACATCAACTCTTGATGGTAGGGGCCAGAAAGGCTATTCATACACTACCTTTCAATCTAGCGGCCAGAGTGTAACTCCGATCAGGTCCATCTTGCGTTGAGATCAAATTATGACTATAAATAATCATTTAGTAAATTTGAAATCGGAGGAATCAAGACTATGTAAACTGGTGCCGTACAAAAAGCTGGAAATGGAATTGTTCATATTTGGTGCAAATACGTACATCAACCTTCATTCGCATTTTTTCGCACACATATTGTCATTCACACAACCACTTCCATTCCCATCAATTGCACAGCACTGACTGACGGTCTACATTGCACTTTATAGGCACTGTGACCCGATGGAGTTAAGTTTAAAAAGAGAATACGTTACTCATTAAAGTTATTTCCTAGAATAAACTCTTGCTGTTACTTAAAACGTATCCAGTGTGGGTTGCTTTTGACTTAATACATTTGGTTTATAAGAACCAGATAGCTTTGGCTTATGCTCAATGTTTTATGTAATTACAAAATGTTTGGGATCATTTATTTTTTTAATTTGTTCTTATATAAAATTTCCATGTGTATGTATCTTGTAGCTGGTTGGAATTTGGATTCTCAAAAAAGAGGGTTTTTCTTTCTATGAAGTTTGAACAAGTTCTTTTCTTTTTTATTCCAAAAATTTTTTTGAGACCTTACCTCCAGTCTTATGCTGTCCCTATATTGTACTTAAATTGGAACAATCTGCTGCTCTTAACAAGACTATTCTTAGAAAAAAAGTGAATCTTCATGGAAAGATTTTTTTATCTATTTTTGTGCACCCTCTGACTGATGCAAGGCCCCTTAGTGCAGGAAACCTTGCGAATGGTTTGTGTATAGTGCACACTGTAAAACTTCGATGGATAAAATTACTCGATCAGGATTAATGTTTGACGTCAGTGTGTTCAAAGATATTAAGCGCGACGTTCGATCTATAGAACAGTGTAGAATCATTCTAGCCGTGATTTCATAGGAGATGAATAAGTCAGATATTGAACTCAGTTTTAGATCAAGGAATTTTTTAGGAAGACATAGGTGAGATATACTACTGCCCGGATGAATAGAATCCAGCGTCTTAAATAATAAGGGATAGAATTATAACAGGAAGCTTCAATTCAGGTGGTATTCATCTTGTAGATTGTCAGTGAATAGTTGAGTTTAGAATAGGCATACGTATAAAGTATTTGAATTTTATTGGATGGATGTAATGGAAGATAATGACGTTTTGGTAAGTCATGATAGAATCATTTTGCTGCTTGTAACAAAGCAAATGGTAAGTTTCAAAAAATCGAAAAGGGTAAGAGCCCTCTCCTACCAAATTTTGTAGTAAGAGGCTTCTATTTTCCCCCCACAGATTGAACGATTCGTTTGTCGTTGCTATGCTATTTTATTCATCATTATTTATGAAAAATATGATTGCCTGGTTGTAGTTTAGCTTGGTTATATTCACAGTTGCTCTATCAGCATTGTCATTAGACTGGAGTTTTAGACTGAGTTTACAATGAACCTAAGGAAGTAAAAAGGCATCTTTTCGACTAAGATTCTGATACCCCAAGTAGGCGATAGTTAAACTTACTTCTTAGTGACAACAGTTTGCCTTAATGCAATATCAAACTATGAACATTTACCAAGACATTCACGTGTCTCCTGTTGCGTTTTTGGAACATTTTCATTTAAAGCAAGCAAGTGTTTAGAAACGATCTATCAAGCATTTACCAAAGTCAACTTTCTTGACCTGAGACAATAAAATATAGAAGTACTCTGAAGCGCCGAATAAAACAGGCGGGTCTGAATAAATGGGGGGGGGGCATTATTACGGTTTAAAAATAATAAACGGGGTACGAATAAAAGGGGGGTCTGAACTCCGGTCTTAATTTCGTGAAAGTTTTAAATAAGGATGACATCCAAGAGGACAAAAATCGTACTAATTGACTAATTAGCAAAGGTTTCAGGGTCAAATGAGTCACGAGAACTTATTCAAGTGTTTTCAGATATCATTTACATTTTGAAAACTGTGAAAATTTCTTTAAATAAATAAACGTGGGGTCCCCTAATAACGAACGGGGAGGTTTATAAATTTCAAAAAAATGAATCAGCAGGGGGGTGGGGTACGATTATTAGATTATTAGGCACTCAAGAGTATGGCCTGCCGCCATCACCAGGAGTTTGAGACCCTGAGATGGTTCTGTACTTTGTTTATTTGATTTAAATTGACTACCGGGAGAGACTTGACTGAAACATTTATGATTACAGTACTACTAGGGTTTGTGCTTCTGCAGAAAGTACAGATAACAGACACTGCAGAAGACAACACCGCTAATTTACTAACAATTTCTTTTTCAAAGGTAAAACTAAACGCATACTAAGCTATTTATAAAGCGGTTAGTTAACTGCACAAACCCTTAT
This sequence comes from Alatinidae sp. Z8VKAUB7J3, assembly GCA_010016025.2. Lineage (NCBI taxonomy): Eukaryota > Metazoa > Cnidaria > Cubozoa > Carybdeida > Alatinidae > Alatinidae sp. Z8VKAUB7J3. The sequence goes on along the minus strand of JAAAKM020006971.1, from coordinate 107,010,440 downwards.
TGGCACGCCCTTCTTTACTTTAGACAATTTGTCGCTGAAACGGTTCTTTCTAATTAGCGGGCACCATAAAAACGGCTATTGTAAAATATGCGTGTTTCACTTTAAATACCTCTCTTTCATGCACCGGCCACTTGTCATTAAAAAAATATTTTAGTCTATTTCTCAGCAAAAAGTACTTTTGGACAGTACCATTTTCAACATTATCGGGACTTGAATGCTTAACTTCGTCTTACTCCTCGAGTAACCTTCTTTCCTCTTCTTAACAAGATATTGTTCTTGGTAGCCCATGAAACGTCAAAGCTTGTTTACACTTAGTTAAGCCCTGACGTGAGATACCTTGGCTTGAAGATACACATTTAGTTATACATCAATGTATGTACTATTTAATCTTCAACAGTAACTTGCGATGTTGGGGGATTAACACCAAGAAGTTTTGGAAAAGGGTAACAGGTGTGCACGACTGAATTTTACAGTCATTCTAATATGGCTGGCCAATAATTTTTTCTTACTTTTATCCAACTCTAATAGGGTAATGTCAAACTATAGATGCAAGATGCTACAACCATTCAAAGCAAATACATCATGCGTATGTTTGACATGCCATTAAATTAATGGTCTTCTAGCAGAAAGCATGAAATTTTTGCCAGGTCCATATCCCTCTCAGAAGAGGGATATCTCTCACGCCCAGCTACTTTTCAGAAATCAACAGTGTCAAAAAGGGATTTCTTGAAGCTTTGACACAGCATATGATACGCGAGGCTGAAGATGAACTAGTTAAAACGTAGCAAAAAGAGTCTTGCAAAGTTTCGTTATGAAAAGTAAATATGAATCAGATTCTGAGTAATATATGAGGATTTGATTTAGTTACAATGTCATTGTTTGGTTCTGCAATTGATAATTGTACTCTACAGAGTATCTTAACAAAATATCTTGCAATGCCTTCAAAGAAGTGAAAACTCACATTAAAAACTAATAATGATTTCTTGTTGAGAATATTATCTTTAACTTCAATGCTTTCACCAGTGTGTCATTCACCTTTTATGACAGTTTCACTTCTTTTTCTGTTAGTAATAACGTAATTAAGGATCAAAGCTTTTATTAATATTGCATTGACGATGTGGCTTATGTAATAACTATTAAATGTTCCGAATTCTCAGATACATTGATTCCCTTTCAAAAAATTTTATCCGACATTTAGAGGGATACCTTTTTACGAAAAATAGTATAAAGAAAGTGCTCATTGACAGTTAGTTGGCCCACGGCTGTGAATATTGTTTAATAACTTAATAGCTAATTAAAAGTTAATAAGCATTTATTAGTGGGTAATTATCGATTTCGATGACGTCATATTTCCAATCCTAACTTTTTAATAAATTTCTATCTTAAAGCCATAGATAATGATCCCAAATATATAAATAGGTCTAAATGGCATTTAAAACAAGTATAATCACATGTTACTGTTCAAAAGAATGCATATCGTGACACACAATCAACATATTCTCCTTCAAGTGGTTTAGGTGCGATCGTTGCAACTTCTCATCTTCACTATTGGTTCCGATATTTGTCACGAATACTTGTGTTTCTCAGGTATTTAGAATAGCAAATTATTAATTCAATATTGAAAAGTACTCTAGAGAAATAGGAAATATGTCACCACCGTGGGTGGAACCCGTGACCCACGCTTTCGGGGCTTGTGCTCTACCAACTGAACTTGCTGACTTTCCTATGTTTAAACACTCTCTATGTCCCTAGTCGCCACATAAGTTCCGAATCATCAACCGGTGGACATTGACATCTAACTTCCTCGCAATTGGAGACCAACTTCTCTGCGCCATGTGACTTGACCAAGAAAAGATTGCCGTCCAACCCGTCATACTGTCCAAAGCTCATTTAAAGTTAAAAGGTATCATCTTTTACAAATCAAAGACTCTAGTATGGTCTGCATTAATTTGGGCAGTTTTAAGAATATTTAGAACAAGTAAGGAAGTGATGAACTAGAAATGGTCCAAATTTTGATCTAGTTAATAAGTACTTTGAGTGTCTGATTTTTATATCTTAATCGATATTAAACGAGTCAATTATTGAATAAAAATTTAATATATAGCCCTAACATTCTTACCAGATCTTAAAAAAAATATGCGCAACGTTAAGGTAAACGAAGGCAATATTTATTTATTCCTTTGCTCGGTGTGTCCTTTTGATCTAAGAAACACAATGAAACAAACTATAAGCTGTTGGACACCCTAGTGCCCTTTTCCTATTTTAGACTCCCCCCCCTCCTTTAAAATTGCAAAAACTCCCTAATGGGTCCCTGGACCCCTATTGAGAAACACTCTTTTAGAGCTCTGTTAAAATAAGTGACCAATCACGCACTCTATTAACCGTGTCCCTAAAATAAAATCACACTTTCAAAGTGTTAAGATTCCTTGAAAGTCTATTTACAAAGAAAGCATCAAGAACCCAAGTAAAGTCTCCTCTGCACGCGCCGTGCTAGATCTGTCTATCTTCTGAAAGTTCTGATATTGACATCATGAGATCTCGGTAATATGTTCTACAAACCCACTGCGTTAAGTACAATGCCTGACGACAAGGCACATGAAAGGAATGCGCTCGTGCAACACCTGTTCGAGCACCACAGCTTTGGTACTGTCTTCTGAAAATGTGTATCTTGCTTCTACATATGTTGCCAATGTTTCTGACTTAGAGAATAATTTTAATGTAATTTTTTTAACTGTATCAACTTATACCACAATATATAGCTTAACTACACCCCATTGCTCATTATCGAATCTTTTCAGTGAAAAACTCTACCCGTATCGCAAAAATAAATAAAATTATGACAGGGAATTGGTACTAATGCCTGTCATGAAGATGGTAGAAAAACAAATGGTAACAAAACGAGGTTAAACCACAGTTGACTGCATTTTATATAGATGAATAGATAGATAGATAGATAGATAGATAGATAGATAGATAGATAGATAGATAGATAGATAGATAGATAGATAGATAGATAATTAAATAATATAAATAAGTTGCCCTTCATCGTTAGTGATTTTGCAGTGAGAAGTGTCTGTCAATACATTAAACGAAAAGAAATCCAATATATAACAAAATTTTATTTTTTGTATCAAACTACCATTTTTCATAGCATCAACATCTTCTAAGTTTTAAACTCTAAGGCTGATAAACCACCCTTATTTACAGCTAAATGGTAGGTGGCCCATGGTATTCAGGAGTAGCTGGGCAGGTTGGCAGACATATATTTGACCTTTGTTTATTAAAAGGCAACCAGGATTTTATCACGATTGAGAGGTGGATAATTAAACTTATTAAATCTATATCACGGTTTCTATTGTATCAAGATCTAAAAAGAGGATTACGTCAAGGTAAGTACATTCGCTACTTGTGCTGTTCTGATCAGTTTAAAGCAAGTATCTTTGTTACTTTGTCTTTCTTCTCCGTCGATTGGCTTAAAACTGGTGGCATTTAAAGTACATTACCACCTTGAGTTTTTAGTACTTTGGATCTGAACTCAATTTTAGTCTCGTATTCTACTATTCTTTGATGTACCAGCGTCAAAACCAAAAATATATACATTTTTTGATGTGCCAGCGTCTAACACGAAAATGTGTGGTGATAAAGCCTTTATCATAGCTGCGCCTGATTTATGGAATTCATTACCTGGGCATATTAAAGCCTCGAAAAACTGAACAATTTTAAAGCCTATTAAAGGCACATTTTTTAAATAATTCATTTTAAATATACTAATTTTACTTGTCTTTATTATACTATTATTTTGTAGTGATTAAACGTATTACCATTTGTAAAGCAAATAGAAGCAACCTAATAGATGCTATATAAGTTTTCGTATTATTATTAGTATTATTATTATCATTATTAGTATTATTATTATTAATTACCTTGCATATTACTCGAATATTCGGAATTCTTGAATTTGGGAATTTTGTTGTTCTTTCCGGTCTGAGCGACTTTTTATTGCTGGCAAATCAACTTCTTGAGCGTCACCAGCAGCAAGATTTCTGTCCGTTTTAAAAGTTTGATTTAATGTCAAATATACCTCCGCGATGTGAATTAAAATGTCTAAACAAATAAAAGTTGTTGATATACGGGTTCTAATGTTATGTGTCGAAAAATATCTTTTCTTTTTCAACGTTAACCTTCCGTTAATACATTCAATTCTGGTCCTATTAACTCTAGTAGCGAATGTTAGCATTTTACTTTATTGCAAAATGCGACCATAAAATCCCAAATAAAAGCCTTTCCGACTACAACCTTTTAGCTGGCAAAAAATTCTTACGATATTCCGGATTTTATGCTATCTTATTATATAGTATACATCCGGTAAGGAAATACAGTATGCTAGCGACACATGTGCTTTATCAATTATTTTTTAACGTATTTATTAGTCTCGTAATTTCAAAATTC
>JAAAKM020006971.1:106986298-106997317 GCA_010016025.2 Alatinidae sp. Z8VKAUB7J3 | reverse complement strand
AAGAGTACACGCCACGTCTTCTTCATTTCAGAGGTGAAAAGGTATGCTCATTTGTGTATTCTGCATTATTTGTGGTAACGAGGAAAGATTTCTTGTAGTTACCAGTGTGACAAACAAAGGAATAGATAAATGTTGTTCAGATGAAAAGTGTTATTTACTTTTGGTAAGAGTGCTCATGGATCTGGAGATGTTACTAAGTTAATCTTATTAGTTAATTTTTTTTCTAGTAAAGTTATAAAATGCATTTGCTTCCAGTTGAAGCCTTGTCTGACACCTATAAACCTCTGCAAGGTTATGAACAGCTTTGCCTGATGCATGAAAGCTCTAAGCCAATCTAAGTGAACTGAATCAATTCAATTAGCATCAGCCCAAAACAAGCAAGCATCATATCTTGAGTCTCATGTCTTTTTGCAAGAGCTTCCTTTCTTCCATATTTGGCAATGAGTACAAAAGTGAATATATAAAACAAACTCGTGTATGAGTCAGAACATGGTATACAGGCTTTATGTGCCTTCATCATCAATACTACTGAAACAGATATACTCCCACATTACTCGGAAAATAACTAAAGATCATAACTATTAGTCGTACTGAATCTGTTATGTATCATTGTAAATTACTGATTATTGTAAGCTAGAGTTAGTTGATGTTAGGATGGTGATAAGGGAAGGTTACAGTATAACCCAAAAAGCAACCAAGTGCAGTCTTTACTAGCAGGATTTCTCTGGCACCAGGGATTTCTCCTGGTTATTACAGCACAAACATCTGTTTAAAGAAAAAAGTTTGTCTTTTGTCTTCAGAAATAGAAGTTTATCATGTGAAAATTAAAACCAATTTATCCTGCAAGTCAAAGAACATGTCATGAACTCCCAACACAAATTACTAAATTGCCACTGCATTCTGTCTATAAATGCTGATTGCCAACAAATATAGAGGACAGATTTGAGTAATGGTGGTTTTAAGAGAAAGCAAATATAGGAAACCAAAGAATACCAATGCAGGCTTTCAAATTGATTCAGTCAGTACTCTAATCTCTTGTTATAATTGCATACTTTTGAGTGTCAAGTGGATCCAAGATTGTGCCTGCCTCTTTCATAGTTTAGTAGAGATGATTCATCATTGTATAATTCAATGCATGTCAAATTTTAATTTCCAAATATTTCAGAGAAAGATTGAGATGACCGAAATTTCAGCCAAGACTGGTAACCTCAATTCTGAGGATGTGTTTATCTTTGATCTTGGAACTACCATTTATCAGGTGAGTTCCAATGCTAGATCCCAAACACTATTTATTCTGAAAATATTCTGTGCAAAACGTAATGCACAATATTTTTATCAGCAGTTAAGGTTTCTGGTCAGGTCTTTAGTTACATAATTGTCACATTGGAAACAGACTGAAGTTCATTTACTGGTAATTTCTTGCTTTTATTTGCATATTGGGCTTAAAAAACAAAGAAAGAATATAGCAAGTAGAGGTTGTGTCATGTATACTAATTTTTCTGTTCCAGTGTGTTGTGTCCTTGCAATCCACTGGAAAGATGTAGCACGCCAGATAGTCCATACACGGATGACGCAAATAAGAACATTATTAATCAACTCAGCTCTTGACTTTATCTCTTTCTGAGTACATTTAATAGCAAAATTACATGGATATATATACAAAATATAATATTACACAATCAATACATTATGAAATTACTGCAATCAGTATTGCCCTAGTTCAGGTACAAACATTAATGTTGTCCTGTGATGATGTGATATCATTACATAAACAAAGTTAGTGATTGCAGTTGTGAAAGTATGTATATATCTAATTCTGTATATGGATACATATATAGTACTAAGCATACACATAGCATTTATTATATATTTATCAAGGAGTGGAGCGTTACCACAATAGCTTGCTTTCTTTTTTCACTGATGGAGCTGAGGGGATTCGACCCCACGACCCATTGGTTTGAAAACCAACACCTTAACCATTGGACCATTGAGGCCCAATAATTAAGGTGAGAAATTTTCAAGTCAATCTTGACATATTTTCGCTTCCACTCAGTGGGTAAGGGGAATACAAAGAATATTACTGTACTTTAATGTGATACTGTGTTGGTAATTTCTTCCAAATATCAACCATACCTTTATTTGATGGGTCACAACTTGAAAATTGTTTATAATGTGATTCCACGCAAGGCAAACAAGAAATTTATAATTGACCCTCTTTTTGCATGTCCTTTCTGTGTGTATAAACGTTTCCCGCAAATTTCTTTTCTGCAGACCGCATCTTGCAAAACCAGCGCATGCTCTGTATCAACATCACATCAACAGTGTACTTGAAACAGCAATACGTGGATCTAATGCGCAATACGACGATCCGGAAATGCTCCGAAGATTGGATTCGTACTTATTAGAGGTTTGTTAGTACTGTTACTTTTGTCAATGACACTTCTGTTGATATCAATCCGTGGAAAATCCAATTTTTTAGTACCTGACAAAAGTTATGCTGTACATAAGATCGAGCTTCAATTGTAACTGTTGATCACTCATATTGGTACCATATGGTGCGCTGCTATTCTAAGAAGAATCCTTGAACAGTGACCAACACATTTTATCAACACATAGATTCCACTAGATTTCTGTCAAAGCGTCAATATATCAGTAATATTATCAAAGTCTCGGAAAATTAAAGGAAGGAATCTACGAGGCCCTAAGCACATGCTTACGAAAGAATAAAGATTCTCATTGCAATCATATCTTCGAGCATTTTTGTGCAAATACTGTGCTGATAGTAAACTCTGCTTTGTTACGAGCCCTTCCTCCCAAAGAGTCCGTATGCAATGCTAATCAAAGTCACGGTGCATCATGTAGTTACCAATTTATACTATGAAAGGCTTGGAATAAGTAATGTTATCAATCTGCGTCCAGGACCACAATGTCAATTTGTTTCCCATGGGTAAGTCTACTTCTTTAACACATGTAGAGGTGGCTCTAGTCTAGAGAAATGTGGGTGGGAGGATACAGCTTATTATCATTAGGGAATAAACGTCCTTTTAATTGTATTCCCCCTGTCAGAGGTCAATTTTACGCTTTACACATAACCTTTGCAACGGCTCTATGCAACTCAAGACAACTGTAGCTATTAAAAAGGGACGTGTAGCACCAATCCCCGTACCAACATATCTGCCCGACTTTTTCAGAGACTGGAAAGTGTACAAGATATCCTCTCCTCGATGTTCATAGTATTATCTTACATAATTTGTATACTTTTTCTCCCTAGGTATCACCAGGAGATTATGGATGGGATGTCTTTAGTCTAACGTACCACGTGGATGGGCCAATACAAACGGTAAGATCGTTTGCATTTGATTGTTGGGCTCTTTCCCCCTTCTGTGGATTTTATACCTTTATTATCTTTTAACTAGCAAGGATGAAATATTGAGCGTTTCTGACTTACTACGCGACACCGATGATAATACTGAATCCGCATTGTATCGCTCTGCCTCCTTGGAAGTACAATTCAAAACGTTGCTCGTGTACATTTGTTGTATTTGCTGTAATAGTTCAAATTTATGTAGCTTTTTATCCTTTTGAAAACAATCGGAGAATAAAGGGATAATGAGTGTGTATAATTTATACGATTTTGTACATTCCATGCAAATCGTGTACTTTTTCCATTTATTTTTTTCCATGTAAGTCGTATAACTTTTGTTGTCAATGGAAGTAACGGTGATATATGTAGCGTCGAAAAGTCTTTATCGAAGGGACAACTTCGTGGCTGGTATTAAGGGCAATATAACTTAAGTCTTTACATAGTCCAACGAATTTTTAAATGATTTCCTTTTTCTCCATGACGCCATTAATTGTATTATTGATTTGCCTGAATCAGGTATTTACCCACGAGTGTATCTTACACTACCTTCGTATCTTCAATTTCCTCTGGCGTGCAAAGCGAATGGAGTATTGTTTAACGGATATCTGGAAAAATCAGGTCACGCATCAGAAACTGCTCCGAGGACTACCAGGTATTTACTCTTACATACCTTTAGTAAAAATGCATCTTAAACTGACCTAAAATGTTGGTGGAAAAACACCAGGATACATGGATCTTTTTACATGGGTCGGATAAATGTACGACACACGGACGCAAGCAGACACTGGTTAATCGACATTTTAACAACGTATTCGCATGTACAATCGCAAATACTTGAGAGGATAACGTCGCTTGAAGTAATTATTACATAGTAAATGTATTCCTAACAATTAATTTACCGATAGTTTATGAATGTCCCACTCCGAACTACAATATCGTTGCGGTTTATAATATCAATGACCATATCAAATATAGCTGTCGCGGAATCGCCACTGTCCCTAGCTCGCACGTGTGCAGAAAGTAGTGAGAAAGCGAGATGTTAGCAATAACGCACATGTACATGTATATGCTTAACATTAATTGAAAGTTAAAACTTAAGAGCTTTGTTTAACATCGTGGGTTTCTCTACATTAGTGATGTACCCAAAAGGCAAATCTGATGGTGCTCAAGCTGCTTAACATGGGAAGAAAGCTGGAGCTTTTTCATTAAATATGCAAAGTTGGTAACAACTTGTTGGTAAACATAGCGATGTCAGAGACGGACAATGGCGAAAGGATGAGAGAAGACCCACTGAAATGCAGTGGATCGACGATAGGTAAACATCCACACGTATGGAAAAATGTAAACATTGAGTGATGCCATGGCGAATTCTCTTATCATGCTATTGTGACCAGGATTGTTCAGCAATACTGTGGCCGTGAACATACAACTCGACACCACGTATAGGCCACATCATCGTTAACGAGGTGTTTCAGCATGAAATTAAGATCAGCAAAGTAGTGATAGGGGATTAAATCATGAGTATCCGCAGCTTGTGAGAAAGCTGAAAAGTGGATGTTACTAAATTGTGGAGTAATCGTGGAATAACCCAGGTATTAAGTACCCTTTAAATGGTGTATGAGGAAACGATGGCGCATCAGACTCTATTTTTTAAAATCACAATGGACGGTAAATAGGCCAGAAAACGCAATGCATGCCTGAGTGTGTAACTAATACCTCTAAGCCAAACCTTAATGGGAATTTCTTAGGCATTATTGATCTTTGAAGCCACTGAGCTAAGATTAAATTAATGTGGATGTAAAGTAGAAGAAGCATCAGCTTGCTTATCAAGACCATTAAGACACATGTGTCGACTAAGCGAAAATTTGCGTTCTAAAAGTTTTTACAGATATCCATTACTAAAGTGTTCCGAGGATTTCTAAAAGAATCAGTTATGATAGTGTGATCGAAGCATGAAAACCCAGACAAACTTAGTAGAGTGATATTACTCACGGTGCATTACCTATTTATCATCACTTGATTGCACGTTGTTGTTGGACAGCTTCACTTTCAGAGTATTGAGAAATAGGAACGGATACATAAGTTACATTCATGACTTATGAATGCTGTTATTTCTCAGCCTATGCTAAATGCTATATTACAACCCCAACCCTTTGGAGGCAAATAAATGTAAGTCATCATTCTTTAAGTTTTGTTTTATGCTTAAGTCTATAACTGTGTTCCTGTGAACAAACTCTTACAGAACTAGCGCCGCTTTTCCACCAAAGCCATTGCTTGGAGGCAGAGATGGTTCATTTCATTCATCAGATGCAGTACTACATTACATTTGAGGTAAGACAGCTTTTTTAAATTCGAATGATCTACCTTGAAGCTGAAAGTGGCATGCACGTACAAACTTAACTAAGGTGGTTAGTGCTTTTGTTTGCAGTTGAAGGGTGTTTGTAATGGCTTTTCTTTTTGTACATCTAAGAAATATATCAATGTATAATCAGCAATCATACTTAACTTTTTAATTCAGTTTTGTAGCTTTTAAATGTCTTAGTTTGTTTGTTGCTTGTTTGTTTGCTATCTTAATCGAGTCTTTTTAATTGAAAGAGTGATGTTGATTTGTTTTTGTAAACAATGTTGCAGTTTACTTTAATGATTAGTTGATATGGGAGGAAAGTAAGAACCAAGTATTAGAATAGGAATGTTTAGATTTTCGTCAATTACCACTGAACATTATGTTCCCGCACCGCAATCTACAAGCCCCATATAAATGTACGTCAGGACTGTTTCCATCAGCTCTGCTTATGTTTATATAATTTAATATCTCAATGATTCGCTTAGGTTCTTGAGTGCTGTTGGGATGAATTGGAAGTGAACGTGAAGGCAGCAAGTGATTTGGATCATGTTATTGCAGCCCACGAGACCTTTCTGGATCAAGTAATGACAAGAGCTCTGTTGGACAACGAGTCAAGGGTATTTAGATACTTGCTGCTTCATTTATCTTTTAGTATCGGGAATATATGAGTGTCACCCAGCCCATTTGTGATACAAGGAGTACCCAGCTAATAAATGGTGACAGTGCTGTTTTAACGGCAATTATAGCGTCCACTGCTGATGTTTGCTTAGGAGGTGTTGTTTCGAAAGAAGCAGTGAGAGACGTTGATTCAGAATGAGAATGAGAAAGAGTTATAACTTGAGTTTATTTGAGTACAACGCAACAAACGTGATCATGCTAACATCTATCTTTCAGTGAGTATTTCCACTTCCCTTGCATTGGTAATTTCTTAGAGTCACTATTAGAAATGCTACTACTGGGCTACTGCTCAGCACACCAACGTGTGTTTATGATAGGGAGCGATACTGACTTTTGAGTCACAAGGATGCGCTGGCAAGTACAGGCATAAATTATTCCCATGTCGGGGCCTAAAATGCAGCGGCAGAAACGTGTTTCCAGCGAAGGATGTCAGTTTGAACCGGTAGGTCGTTACAGCTATAGCAGTTGGCTCATTTCCTTGCCTTTGGAGTCGTCCAAATTCATACAATGTGTTGTTATTCTTGAGATAGTTAGAAAAATGTGTTGCCTTCCACTTTACTAATGTTCAGTTAGGTAAGGGTAACGATGGTGCATAAGTTCTTTTTGCGGCAGTTGTGTATTTCCAAAGGAAACAACGTGTATGTGCGTACTCTTTAAATGTAGATCTGATTCATAAGATAATGGCGACTTTAAGGGCACTGTTTAATCGCCTTGGTGTCGGGGAGCCGTTGTATAAAATATTATACTGGACTGAATTTCAAACACCAAATAATCAAAGTATAAAGTAATGATTATTTCAGAAAAGGCCAAACTGAAATAAAAGAAGGATTTTAGAATTTTGTTATGGATTGCCGTTTCTGCAATGGTCAAATTTATTTTGTTGTTATTTATTTGTTTTGTCTTTCCCTATAAAGGCCATGCTAACACAGCTGCGGGCTATTTTCGACTTGATCATTCAATTTCAGTCAACTCAAGAAAATATGTACAACACGGCGCTTGAGGAAATGAATATCCGATTGCGAAGAGAAGAATTGATCAAGAAGAGCGAACGCCAGGTAATATTGTAAGATCTCCTTTCATTCTTTTGCCAGTTCGTCAGGGTTTTTTTATATCTATATGTGTTTATCTCTTGTGAGCTGATAAACAAACTGTCATTGCTGATTCTGAAACAGAACCAGAGTTGGGTGTTGTTCTACCGTAACCTTGAGTGGATGGTGTCTACCATTCAAGCAGATCTTTACGTAACGGCTGACATATAAATTATTTGAGTCGACAATTTTAATACCAATGTAGAAAATGGTGCGGCCATAGATAGCACTCTTCTTTAGTGTTTTTACCCGCCGTAGCTCAACTGTTGCCCGATTCCGTAGTTTTCGAATACATTATTTAATTTCAGCCGTTATATTATAATACATATAATAATTATAATACATTATGTTCCACCAAATTTTATCCTTAACTGTTTCACCAAATTTTATTTCACGGTCATCATACATAGCTCAAACACCTTTATATTCACGAGAGCATCGGTTGACGCAAGGCAGAGTTAATGAATCGATACTAACCTCACCTCATGCACCTCACCTCATGCTCTCGGTATCTGCATGATCAAATTGTCTGCTCTCGAATTTGTTAAGTATAGTGTCATTAGGTCGTACAAGAGTGCCGGAAGTTACAGTACGACCGAGATACACGCGCAGAATGCTTGCATTTTTAAATCCGGAAATAATTTTTATTTATTTTGTTGTAAAACAGGGCCAATGGGGAACGACCGATACTGAAACTGAAGAGGACCGTTCTCGAACTGAGGCATTTCATCAAACATTTATACCAAATACGAGGGCGCAGTTACGTGTCTTGCATCAGTCATATCAGGTAACAATCCGTTGAGACGGTAATATTGCATTTCCATATTTAATACTACCGCTTTTGAAAGTGAAATGCCAATACAAGGTAATTGGCGTCACAGACACGTTTGCTTACGTATCGTGATATTTAAATATTTTGATGAATTTCTGCGTGAAAGCTTTAGTTCGATAAATAATTTCCGCATTTTCAGTTTGGACTACTTGCTTTTTCGTCTCTTTTTATCTCTTGTAAATGTTGTAACAAATTGTTGCAATATTTGTAACAAATAATCTCATGCGAAGTATAGAGGCATCCGTGTATTAATTATTTAGGCATTGTTAAAGTGCACTGTACTTTAGGACGTGTAGATAGGGATCTTCTTCTGCTGGTTTAGTGATGACAGTTAAAGCAAAAGAGGAACTGTAGAGAAGAGTGATCTAGTGCTGAGGCACTGTAGAGTGTTAATGCAAGGTTTCCACAGGCCCTGGAAAGTCCTTGAAATTGAGAAATGTCCCGAAAACGTTTTGAAAGCCAGGGGAATGGGTGTGGGTTTTTTTAAAAAATCGTGAAAAAGTCCTTGAATTTTTTTGCTTATGAATTTTCTCTGTGGGGTAATTTTAAATCGAGGTCATAAGTTTTATCATTCTCTGGAAATAATCCTAAAAATAGTATCCATTCAATTTTATATTATACTTTGTTACATCAATACAAAAACGTCAGAGTTGGCTAAATTCAACTGAAATTGACAATGCATAGCCTGGGCTATAGCTGGGACAAGTAAATTGCTGATACGCCATTGGTTTAAAGTCGTAAGAGAAGTTTCTTCACTAAGGTAAAAAAACCCACAAGTTTTGCACAGTTCGAAAGTTATATCTCACGAAAGGCATTTTTGAGGAATACTTCAACGAACATACGTATGGACATACGGGCAAGGGTCATCCTATAGTCATCGCATAGGTCCGACGTTGTAGGTTTTCGATGCATTATGATACAATAAAGTGGAAAATGTATATGTCGATAAGAATGTCACGTGGGGTAGAATACGCTAGTATATTCTCTCGGGGGGGGGCGTCGCCCGCCCTTGCCCCCTCAGTTTCGTGAGTGGTGTTGTGGAATGCAGATGTGACAACAGAAGAAAGAGAGTTGAAGTAATTAAGAAATTAAAGGGAAGGGAAGAGGGGGGGTGGCACGTCCCACTGGTTTTAACACTGATAATCATGCAAAATTGCAGATGAATGAACAAAACAAGGGGATCAAAGTAGTAAGAATAAATTTTGCAATTGTAGAAAAGATTAAAAATAGGTTACTTAAAGGATAAAATGCTTTCTCGTTTAACTAACCTCGATTGATAGGCCTAAATTTAAGCCTTTGCGGACGAGCCATCATCAATTCTAAAACTAAACGCTGCTTAAAAATTGAATAAAACATTTCATCGCATAAACGAAACGAGTACCGTTACATTTGCCTTTATACAGCAGGAGGTCAATTAGCCCAAAATTTACAAAATTGCGATTAAATCTCATTGAGAAGTTTTGCCACGATGTGTGTTTTTCTGGAAAATATTTTGCGGTTTTAAAGCTTTGAGGAATGCTTTCTAAGAACAATTCTGTTTGTGTTGGATTCATAAATCTGCTCCTCCATCAGTTTCCTTCCTCCTGAAAAACAGCATTTCCTATGCCAGTCTTGAGCAATATAGCCTCGGACGGGGGAATGGATATTCCAAGTGGCCTGTCAACCGATATCAGTGTATCCAGAGTCGAGGAGGGCCACCAGAATTATTGTACACCTCTCAAAAATTTTCCTTTTAATCTTCAGACTAAAACACTAAAACATGTATGCTAACAGCACCTTTTAGGAACAGGTTGCTCGCTACTAAAAGGTTTACTCGCTTTGTTAAGCAATGCCCTTTTTCCCTAAAGGAAAGCTTTGGTATTGACAACACTATTTGTTCGGATATTTAGACAGGAAAATATCAAAATCATACCAGCAACAATGATTAGTACTACTTTTAAGTCAAAAGGAAGTGCAACGCCTAATCCCTTTTTGAAGTCATTGACGCCCCTTCCCTCACAGAACGTTTCCAATTAATTGCCGAACTGGCCCTTTTGTATCACTTGTCTACTACAGGTTTTAGATAATTAGCATACTAAGCCCTTGCAGGCCTATATGCTTCGTAGTACAACAGAAAACAGTGGTAACTACTCCATCGGTTTATTAGATAACCTCACAACAACAATACCGATCTATCAAAGACATACAGCAACGTCCATATCAAAAACTTCGATTTTGACAACTACTACTAGTGAAAACAATTTGTGATTATTTAATATATAATTTTAATACAGCTTTTATAATGTTCCAACAACTTGACGAGTAAGCATTTACTTACATCACATTAGAACAATTCCCGAAAGTTCGATAAATCGGCGATTACACCATCCACATCGACAAGAAGGGAAACCAGCTTCTAATGCTATATTGACATACTAGTCCAAAGGAAAGCTTAATGAACTATAAATGGATGAAATTATGCGAGTTGGAAAGGCTCAGAGTTATTACAGCTACCTAAGTCTCTATTTTTGTTATCAAATTTGGATAATTTTTAACTTTGTTCTTCGATACAAATGATGAGACAAGTTTCACTAGTCCTCCCCCGTGGCGCCCCTATTGAATGTCTTAAGCACTGTGTAAAACGAGCAGTATGTCACAATGATTTGGTATATCTCCGGGGCTGATGATCAAGCATGATTCGTTACATTTCTAATCCTTGGGAACTTTGACATAT
>JAAAKM020006971.1:106958216-106980306 GCA_010016025.2 Alatinidae sp. Z8VKAUB7J3 | reverse complement strand
CCAAAGTTCTTTAGTTAGACAAAGGAGTAGAGAACAATTTAGTCTTGTCCCTGGATTGACAATCTTTTTATGAATTGTAATTTCTGTTTAAATAGATGATCTTACATAATTGACTCAGTTGATATATGTTTTGAATTAAATTTAGGTATGCTCATGAAATATCGCTCGCCACTCAAATGGTTTCGACCACTGTGTACAATAAACAACTGCAAAATGATGCAAGGATATAGCGACCTCCGACAGACTTAGGTTATATTACATCTTTTCTACTTAGAAAGTCCATGTAGCGTAACAACTTAATACCTTAGAAAGGGTACTGGTCGTGCTTTAGCCCTCGTGGATCTGCGGTGTTTAGTATCCTACCTCTACAATTAAGGCGTTACAATGGCCACTAAATGACAAAGTGCATGTTTTGGGTGTAGTTTAAGGACCTTTCAAACTATTAAAGCGCTGTGTAAGTCGACATTCCCTGCATGATAGGATATGTACCCACTATCTCCTTTTACGTTTTCTCTTACCAACTATGAGACCCATAAAAGCAATAACGTCGCCTGCGTCCAATGAACATATCTTTCCACTGACCAGGTATTTTTCAAACATGTGACGTGGCACTTGCCACTTCCGTCTGAAATCACAGTTTCACACGTGTCATTTGTGACGTGGCCTTTGCGACGTGCCACTTGGGTGTTTAAACTCCCTTAGACTCATATCTTCAGAGATTTTTAGTATCAGATATTAGCTTGCTTCTGAAATCGAAGCAAGATTTAAAAATTTTGGTTGCGAAAAATCTAGCTGCAGGAATAGGGTTGGTCGGGAGAGTAAGGGAGGCTACAGAGTTTTTTAATGTGACATTACAATTTGATGACTATAAGATGTTTGTCAATTTTTTACACTCGTCGTACTCCTCTAGTTGATATGGATCACCTGTCCTGAGAATGATATCCTAAGCAATCGTCGAGATACGCCATTTTTATAGTATGAATCATGTCTGTCATTACCTTGTTATTTGAGCGCCATTCATCATTTTAAGAACTGAGCAAAAAGAGCAGCATAAGGCCTTTCCCAAATTCAATTAGCCATGTCTAGCAGTTCATATCATTTGAACACAATATGTTGTGTACAGGTATTTGGTGGCAGGGTTAACACTGTTACGTAGTCATAATTGGCGAAAAATAGTTTTTTGTGACGTCATCACTTTAGTACACGTACTCAGAAGTAGTAACTCTTTTTCGCTGTACGCTCTTTTTCGAAAAGGCCGTTTGTAGAATTTGTTCATAGGGCGCGTTTGCAAATAAGCATGATGTCATAATGATCATTAAGGAGATGGCGCCACTTCAGTTTGGATTATGTAGAACAAAGAGGATGTTTAAAGGGATTGCTAAATCTTTATGTTTGTAGTGGTGTGCGGCAGTGTATTATAGTCCATTTGTTGCTTAGAAGAAGTCAGGCGACCAAAAAGCAAGCTAGGACAAAGTACACTTTTGATCAATGAAGACCCTGGAAAAGCAGTTCTGTCTATAATGCCATTCATAGAATGGCTTTGAACAGTTTCATCGTCAAAATGCGTTGAATTAGCATTTTCACTTAAAACCTTGATAAAGCTCAACGGGGCGGGGGAGGGGACAGCATGGCCATCGCTGCGTCTAATTCTTCGTACAAATGTCACTGCATAGAATCTGAGTTTGCTTTGCTCAAATGTTGAGCCATTAATCTACCTTGCAACCTTCACAATAATTAAAATGCATAGCAACAAACCTGATATAAAGCAGCTAAAAAATCAAAAATGCATTTATTTCGACTATTACGGCTACTCTTGAGTGCCGAATAATCGTAACCCCCCCAGCTTATTGATTACTTGAAATTTAGAACTTCCCCGCTCCTTATTAGGACCCCCCGTTTATTAATTTCAAGAAATGTTCCCAGTACTCAAAATGTAAATGATGTCTGAAAACACCTGATTAACTTTCCATGCAACATTTGACCCTGAAGCAGTTGCTAATTAGTCAATTAGTGCGATTTTTTTCCTCATGTTTGTCATCCTTATTTAAAACTTTCACGAAATTGAGACTGGAGTTCAGAACCCCCGTTTATTTGGACCCCCATTTATTAACTTTAGACCGTGATGATGACCCCCCAGTTTATTCAGCCCCCCCCCGTTTATTCGGCATTCCAGAGTAGTTTTAGAGCGGGAACTTCATAGATTTGCTTTCTTTAGAGAAGGCAATCTTTTAAAGAAATATTTAGAAAAGCAACAGCAAAAGTTTGTTTTAAACTTAACATAGAATTATGAAGAAGTTAAGAACACTCCAATACTAGCATGTTAAGCAGCTTTTAAAATAGCTAATATAGAACTCCCTATTAAATTTAAATACATTTGACAATCATGGCTTGATCAGCATACTCTGCTGTAAAATTGTATGAGCTGAATATTATATCGATGACTCGTCAATACTTTTCCAGTTATTAGACTGAAGTTTAATCATGTCTGGTCAAAACTTTGTAATGCGTGAGTATTCATGGTGTCATAGTCATCTTATTATTGAGGTGAAGAAACCATATCACCTCCCATGGGCGCACGGCCAGAGGGGCTGAGCGGGACAGCAGCCCCCCAGTTTGTTAAAATTTTATATTTTTTCGGGCCCTTTGATAATTCCCTAATAAGAAATAAAAATGAAATAACTTTTAAGTCTTACCGTCTGCAGAACTGTCGGTTCATGTCCCAATAATTTTCGGGCAAAGGAGTATTTTTTTGGGAAAATGATCCACAGCCCTCCCTATATTTTTCGTCAGTTGCACCTATGTCACCTCCTTGAATTAAATTCTTGACATTAGTCGAGTCCATGATATAGGTAATGATATTCATCAAGGTAGCAAAAATTTATTGTCACATAGCACCCTGTGATATCCTTCGTAAAAAGTAATAGCCAGGTTTTCTATTCCGATGCTGTGAGAGGGACTAGGGAAAAGACTGTATGGATATTCAAAGAATCTAATGTTCTTATTTCTGAGAAACGCAATAACAAGAATAGTACTGATGCAACTTCGTATGCTAAGGCACAAACGAAGCACAAAGGCGTAGACGTAGAACTTTTATCAGGAGCTCATACTGTACACTCGAAGATGTAATGGTTCGAGTCAAAATTTTTCTCCATTCTATACATCAGCCAATGGTTAAGAACGATCATTGATTGCATAAGTGACCTCTCTTACTCGACCCTCCACAATATAGCACAAAATAGTAAGGTTTATCCTAAGTTATCGTGCAAAATATGCGTCTAGTGGAACTTTGAAACATCTAAAAGCGAAAGAAAAGGGAGCAGTAAGTACCGTATTTCCTCTAATTATAGATCCCCTCTAATTATAGACTCCCTCCAATTATAGACCCCCTTTTCGCATCATGTCAAGTAATTATAGACCCCCTCTAATTAAAGACCCTTTTTTGGTGCCTTCAATTAATTACAGACCCATTCTATATCTATATGGAGGCGGTAGATATTGATTTTGTCTTCTTGGGACAGTCTTTCCACGAAAATCATTGTTGAGTCAATGTATTAAAATACTTTCGCAGTTTTTCTTCAAAAATTGTATATGCTCTTTCTTTCTGAAAACTTTATTCTGGAAATTAAAGACTCCCTCTAATTATAGACTCCCCTTTTGGTTCCCTCAATTAATTATAGACGGGTCTATAATTAGAGGAAATACGGTATTCAACTGCCCATTACGATCATTGACCCGGATTAATAATAATAATTGGAATCGGTTTTTATCAGAGGCCGATCGACATTTCGACCCCTGCAGTACCTTATGCATCTATAACAATAATTTGAAAACGGCATTCAGTCTAAAAATTGCAAAATATTTAAGACGAACTCGGAGCATACTTGAAATTCGAATCATGGCTTTACTTCACCGAAAGCAAACAGACACGAGAATCTATGTGGCTAAGGATAAACCTTGCTAATGTTTATGTATACGTTGGTAAAACTGGATTGCGAATGACTGGTTTCGCTTTAGAATTTTTTATTTTTTATCCTTATAATCAGCAATATCTATTCTAATTAAACGGGATACTTTTGTATCACAAAAGTCGTCAGCTCTATACATGTAACGAAGGTGCTGCTTAATATAAGACTTTCCTATCCATTAATGACGATTTCTTGTTGGCTTCGGCTCCGGCCATCAACATTTATAGAACGTGGTATCCATAGTTCTAGTTAAGGTCGTTTAAATTTTGTTTCTACATTTTACGCTTTCTATCTTTCGCAATATCACCACGCATAAAGGCCACGAATCTTTACGCTTTGAACTTTCGCTTAGCTACATGCGCCAAAATACATGTTCAATGTGCTTGTAGAAGATTAAGAAAGTCAATTACGTACTGGAATTCTTGAGCTAGGAATTATTTATTAAGAACAGACAATCTGTTGTGCTAGACGTCACAACTCGGACCCTTCCTCAGTCAAGTCAAATGGTGCAGGAAGGTTGGTCTTAAAGCTGAATGCCGATGTCCATGGGTGATTGGAAGCTAATGTGGCGATCAGAGAAATAGATTACCGGTAAGTTAAGACCGGGGTAATTAACAAGATCGTAAAATTTTAAAAAGCAACAACTGAGGTAC
Source organism: Alatinidae sp. Z8VKAUB7J3 (assembly GCA_010016025.2). Lineage (NCBI taxonomy): Eukaryota > Metazoa > Cnidaria > Cubozoa > Carybdeida > Alatinidae > Alatinidae sp. Z8VKAUB7J3. Next base: position 106,975,688 of record JAAAKM020006971.1, on the reverse strand, counting down.
GGCATACCTTGTTATATTGCATCTTCTGTATATTTTTGCAAAGCCTGTCCTTTCGTGTCAGTTCATATGACCTGTCCAAAATTTTTTTAAAAAACTTGTAAAAACAACCTACAGAAATCTACGCAAAGAATGATGACGAAAAAAACTCGAGGAAAAAGGACTGAAAGGGAAAAGGAGTATTTGAAACAAGATTTGGATACACGCGACGACGATGATGTTGGGGCGCTGGTTTCGACCAGAATTGAAATCCGCTCTCATCATGCCTACACCACGTACTTGAAATCAATTAAAATTATGATATAGTAATAGAGCGTAACTTTCTCTTCTCTTGATACAGGTAGTATTAATCAGGGTTGATAACAAGAAAATTATTTACAAATAAAGCAAACAAACTACTTTTCTGATTTTCAAGAATATTTGCCACAAATTTCCAGGACATTTTCGAGGATTTTACTTAAAGAGTAAAATCTCACTTAACAAGTCAGGGTAAACATATTTTCAATACGATTAAAGATGGCAAAGCATTGTTGGAACTCCAACAAAATTAATGCCCACGATGCTCAGCAGGCAATAATATGTTCCTTTAAAATTGGCGAATTTCTAATAATCTATGTTTAGAAATAAGTAAAAAAAACAAACAGAGAAACAATTTGCGGAATATCAACTATCATCAAGAAGAGAGGTTTTGAAATGTTAGTTGGAAAGTTTGTTCATTGTAACTTTAATGAGCTTCGGATTGATGACGGGCCGGAGGGCAGTTCTTCCTTGGTCAAGTCACATGGCGCAGAGAGGCTGGTCTCCAACTGCGTTTTATTTACCTTGAGAATGGCGTCAAGATGACACCGAAACGTCGGGAAATATGATTGTATTACTATTCACTACGTTAGCAAATCTTTATAAAAGAATTTTGAAAATATCTGCGAAAGTGAGTGCGCATTCAAAATTTATAGTATAGAATTTAACATGATTAACAATGGCAAGAACTCATTGTAAAAAATGTTCATTTCTTCACCTTTGAGTGTAAAACGATAAAACATTGATTCCATCCATACAGTTGTACCTGTATAATAAGAAGAGGTATAAACCTGGTTAGATTGTCTAGGCTTGTAGAATCATTTTACGATCATCATTCCAGTGATCGAAAACCTCAATTTTCCAAAAAATGTTAATTTAAGATGTAAACAGGAAAGATAGTATGCAATGCATCATTTAGAAGGCTCATTATTATATGCAGACCTGATGTATCATTTTCATTGAAAGCCAAGTCAAATATAAAATTGTTGTTTTAACGGAACGTACACAAAAGCTTTATTTACACTGTTTATCACAGCCTCCAGGCTATCAGATAATGACATATGCAAGATGAAAAATGCAAACTTTGTCCGCTGTGTTTTCTGTCTTCTCTTTGTTCTTCTCGTATTATTTTACATGCCAAATGGTACTGGAGACTGTGGTGCAAATAGCACTGTCCATGACAAGCACTAATCTTTCAAAAAGCCTTTTTTATGATGACAAGCCTTTTGTCTACTTTCATCCAACAACTCTGCTATTCGCTTCGTTTTTGGTCGAACCCAGGCCCCTCTTCCCTTTTGTGTACCCTTGCGAAAAAGTTCTACAACCCAATAATTTCATATGAATTTCTACCATATTCTATGGCTTTTTGTTATGTTTTGTTTACTCTGTTCGGTCGCTATGCCGCACTCTACTACACAAGAGGGAATTTTCAGTTGACTGCTAGCACCCATCAATAGTTATCAAGCATTAGAGGTCACACGCACGCTTACTTTTACACAGTAATACATATAGATAGCAGTGTATCATTATCAATACAAACTGCTAATCTTTTAGCATCACATAACTGTATATTATATTTACTCTAAAGAAGATTTTAGACTGCAATGAAAACGTAGCGTGACAAACAACCTGCTTATACTACAGTTTTCCATGTTGGTACAAATAACTGAACACTACAAAGATGGAAAGAAGAATCGATCCGCATATAATTTGTCGTGAAATCTAACTGGCAAATCCAATCATCATACGATCATCTCAAACAACGGAAGGTTTCTTTTTAATTCTATTTGAATTTCTTTACATCAAGAAGGAATGGTAATCCACTTTAACTCTCTTTAGAGAATCATTATCATATCATCATTGAAAGGTAATACAACCAATGACACTGGACTGTTTACTCTTTACTTAACTTCTAATAATATCGATGTTTGTTAGGGACGCTGCTTAGCCACGGGATTGTATCATACAAAAATCAATTTCAAAAATGGCATTCAAGGAGACTGGGCTTGACCCTACGTTGCATTCCCTCCTCACACTATCGGCAGGCTACAAGCCGTGACGTTCTATAAACATGATTTCTAGATAAAGAGTTTCGACGATGGATTAACGGAGATGAATGATATGAAATTGGGATTAAAGAGATAATCTGCTATTAAGTCCAATTTATATAGCAACAACAACATTGCAATGAGTGATGTTCTTATAAAAGGTCTGTGAATTTGTCATGACTCATGTCTCTCCTTGTGTCTTGGAGCTGTTGTAAAGAACGAGGATTTTCATTGAGGTTGTTGGTTTGGTTTGCTAACACATGCCTTCCCAATGAAGTAAATGCGGTAAAGAAGTTAAAAGTTTGAGATAGTTGAAGTTAGAGCATGTAAAAGCATTGCACAAATATATTTACAAGCCATTTCAATACGTACATAGTAGAGTTTACGTTTAATATCTGCGATTCTCTGCTGAGGTGCTTTTACTTGCTGAAGGAAAAAAAACAGCATCCCATAGTTTGTTACATTAGAAACCGTGATGTTGAGAAGAACAGTGGGTTTACTTTAGTGCAACTAAAGCTATTTGCATTTCTTTTACTTGATAAGCATTAGCCTTGCTATCTCTACATAATATCAAGTAATCGAGGTTGTAACCACTTCCCTTTCCAGGGGGAGAAAAAACAGTGTAAGGGGGGGGGGGGGGGATAAAGATTGTATAGGAACTATCATCATTGAATGAAATTTTTTTGTGAATCCATGATGTAGCTCCTCGCTGATTGTACTATGATAGATTTTCTGCTGAAAAGCCAACTAATATGTAGAGAATTGTAGTGAAATTTGACGAACAGACAACTTACGCTCATAAATGCCTCTACAGATAAAAATTACCGGATGTTGATTAACCGTGACATAAAATGAAATTTCAAACTTTAAAATAATCTGTTCTCAGAGTGGCAGTACCGAAACCGTGTACAGTGCGGTTGTTAGAGTTGCAACAAAGACTATATCCCAAGATAACAAATCTACGTTCATCATCCCTTTCTCCTGTTTTGATGCTGTCAAGGATAAAGATTATTTTGAAGGCTAATTGACCATTATGATCATTATTTTCCATGGTGTATGAACTGTGCTTTACCTTGTGACTAGATACCACAAATTTCAACGACATATGGTTAATTATATCATTAGAAACTTTTTACTATACGGTATGTAACATCAACTTCGGAGCGGTACTATGAAAGTGATTATTAAACACATTAACCAAAATTTGATATTAAAGATATCTGGAGCAATTTTTTCTATTCTGGGCGACGCGTGAGTTCTCTTCAGACCTGGTTTATATCTATCTTGTATTTACAGATATACATATTAATTTCATATGGGTACAAGCATTAGTAGGGACGGTGGATCTAGTAGCAAAGTTAGTAAGAAGGGGACAAAGTTGTATTGGCATTGTAAGAAGAGGTAACGAAACTGCCCATAGTTCTGTTAATCAGGGCTTTCATGTGGGTAGTAAAATTCCTTTTGTTGACAGTTAAGTCATATTCTGACTTCATTACCAAAATTGAGTTTGTGGGTGAGCAATGTGGACCGAATATTCAAATTGTAGGAAACTTGGTTCATAATAAGACTTCAAGACCTCAGACAGATGATATTAGAGGACAATGAGGCGCTGCAGTGTACACTATAAAGTGGATTTCGTATTTCCTTGCTCATGTAATTTTCTAACTATGAAACGCATCCTTTACACTAAGCTTGTAGCTATAGGTTTATAGTTGTTTATAGATTTTAAATGCTCTAAGATTATTAAGTCCTTTCTGCATCTAAATTTAGCAGCCTCCATTGCTGCCGGCTTTTGATGTTTGAATGCAAACATAATATACATTCCTAAGAAAGTCAAAGAAAATAAATTAGATTATAATGCCGTTATCCTGCTCCTGTCTGTTTGGGATTGTGTTCCTCAATGACACAGCGATGTGCTTTCATCAATTCCCACCATCGGGTCCTGCATGTTTATTAAGATTCACAGTTCGCAGCATTCGATGATCGAAATGAAGTGAATAATCTGTTTGACACAACTTCAATCCCAGCAAGGCATGGAAGAAGAAATAGAAGTCATAGGAATGTCCAAAGAATGTAGAGGCGTCCTTAGAAGTTGTTTATATGATGCTTTTTCAAATAAGTTCATTGTCTGTGTTTACCAAATAGCTTCCCACGCAAAAGTATGAATCATAACGTTCTACCGGGAAATGCAAGGTGCAATCAGGTAAAACGCCCGAGTTTTGCTTAAAGCGCAAAAGAAGACTTAAAGAGTCTACGTCGATGCCAGCAACATCATTAAAGGAAAAAGAAATCAGCTCCTTAAGTTCGCATGACGGTCCTCATTGATCAGGGGTTGTAGCAAGGTTTTATCCAATATGCTCAACGGCATGCGGTTTCTGTGCCTCGAGTGGTACCTATGAATTGCACATTAAATGAAAAGCAATCGATGGTCTAATCAGATGTTTCTGTATTTTGGCAATGCCGATTGAAATAAACATTCATAGATATTGCATTTTTCTCCATGAGTCCATGTACCAAAACACTACAAAGAACTAGCTGAGTTATTAACACCTTAATTCTACCATCATGATTTTAAAATTGTTCGCTAAAAAGTAAACTTTCATAAATGTGATGTATCAAAGTGTGAATCCAAGAAAAGGAAAGTGAAAAATACAGATTGGAATACCTTTATATGTAGAGAGGGACAATGGTGTCACTTTCATTTTCTTTCAGTCGATTGGTTCCATAATTTAAGAGGTAGATCAGGATTAAAATATGATTAAAAATCTGTAATCTTTCAAAAGGCTCACTGTACTCTTTTTATTTAAATTCCTATTAAACACTTTTATTCGGTATGTTAGCTCAACAGGCAATGTCTGTACTTGCTTAGAAATCTGAGAAATCCACAAATACTACACTTTTGTTAAAAGATTGCAATGACAAGCAAATTATGAATTAATTAAAAAGTATTGATTAAAGTAACAGTTAGGGTATAACTTATTTATTTAATTAATAAAACAAGAGAGTATCGTGTGTTTGTTTTGCTGCATTTAGGTATCTGTGTCTTCATAGCATTTGGAAACTGACGATGGCAATTGAAAACCTTTCGAGATAAAAAGTGAGCCAACTGTACATTTCCCCAGTGTAAAACATAAGGGATACATTTTAAATGCCACAGAATAGAGTACAAGCAACGCAACTACTACCTGCATCTTATGGTTAAAAACTTACGAGGTCCTTCAAAGTGCAGAGTGCCCTCGCTTATTCAAAAGGAATGAAATTAATTAAGGGATAGGTCGTTCAGATACCCCGAAGATTCGGATAATCGGAGATGGTCATATACTGTTCTTCCTTTAAAATATAGTTTTATTTCCCACAAGTAATTATTGGATGTTCAAACAAAACTAGACAGCATCATTTCACCAGGAACATGAGAATCTCTGCCCATTATCTTTGAAGTTTTCTTATCTACGGCTGTAAAAAGATCTTAAGATGGTAGTTAACGAAAACAGTTACAGGATTATAAGTAACGTAGAGTAGCTACCACAAACGGAAAAAACTAATTTCCTCGCATACAGAGTGACAAGTTCAACAAAATGTAATGGCGACACAAAAAAACTCTGATTGTACTGTGATCTTCATACGACAACGTTTTGCGTTCGGATACTAGGTTCAGTTAACCAAGGTTGGGACAGTCTAGGGTGTACCTCATATTATTCCTACGTTCAAAATTTGATATGCACATGGAAAATGATTGACAGGCCCCTACAGGATAAGTAAAATGAGGCAGTTTAGTTGGTGAAATTTTATCTCTGATCGTGAGATGATAATAAACCAATATTTTCCTAGTATTTAAGGGCGTATTTCTTTTAGCAATATATCGAAGAAAGGACAAACTTCCATAGAATACTGAACTCAACAAGTTTTGGTCTACTAGTGGCTCTTTCCTTGAGAAAATCTTTCAAATTTATTTTGTACTATCATAGAGAAGAGGTTCCAATATACTCACTTTGGCACTATTAAATGTTACAATATGCTTTTTTGCCTTAATTTCCATAACATTTATAGCAGTTGAGAATTAAGGTATTGACTCCATTCTAAAAGACAGTCAAGTAGGCCTAACAGGTAGTTGTGGACAACAGGGTAGAGACAGGGAGAGACAGACAGTACGTTAATTATACTGATGAAATGGAGACTTCTCCATTAAAGACAGAGTAGTGATGGCTAGACAGAGATCTAGCAGTCTAACGAGTTTCCATCTAAATGTCAATTAATGTATTCTTCCTAAGAAAGATAAAAAAGAAATTTATATATGATGTGGATTCTTTTCGTGGAAATTAATGACACCCTTTCTATTTGATTACGTCGCCAGTTATAGAGGATGTTGCAGCTTACATGTTCAGCCACAGGGCGTCAAAGACCACCCACTCCCTCTTCCGATAGTTCATAATACTATGATAGTTTCAATTTCAGTTGAATAAACCCAATTATTTTAAGTAGATCCGTACACATCCTTTGGAATTTTGTTTGTACCGTATTGTTACATGATTGTTTGACATTTTTAAGGGAAGATGATATTATCTCTCTGCATCTATCTGCTTCAAAACCCTTTCCTTGTCTTAATATCTAATGCTATGATCTATTGACACCACTTCCTCTACCCTAAATATAATATCTACATAAATAAAATTCCTCCTTGCGTTCGTATTATTAACCATTCTTTCTATACTTCAATCTCATCGAAACTAATAATTAAAATGAATATCGGTAGGCAGAGAATATAATATAATAAAAATTGAAATCTGAAAGACACACTTATCACTTAGATTATTTTGATAGCAAACCGGAAGGGGTTCATGGATCCAATTTAGCGAAACAAAGCAGCAGAGGAGATTTTTGAGAAATGAAATTTATAGGGCTATTACTATTCCTGTGTGGTCACTGCACCAGAGAAAGAACGAGACCTTAAAGGAATCTTTTCATATGCCCTCAGCTTGGGTCTCTTAAGTGATGATTCAAAAAGGAAGCTTATTTGGTTCTAGAAAAAGAGTTGTTTAGATTTGAAGGACGTTCAGGGTTTTGACGTGACAACATTCTCCTGTAAGAGGTTGTCCTCAGGTCAAACCAAGGTCAAAAGCTGCTGTTAATTTGCAAAGTAAGGGAAGCTTACAACAAATAGTTTCTAATAGTAATATGAAGCAGCCATTTTTAATTAAGTCACAGATACGGAGACGCTATTTTTATGCTCTTGAAATATACTGTTTTGAAAAAACACTAAAGGCTAAGAGACATACCCAGCTCATCAAAAAATGAATGCAAGCTGCCAGGGAGCCAATCGGGGCATCTGAAACGAGTTTGCGTTCTTAATGGCATTTGTGGCAAGCAAGACCCTTTGAATCGCATCTTCATTACTATATCATATTATCCTCTCATAATTTATGTCAAGTGATTGCTGTTACTTATGATACGAAGGTTGTCAAACGGAAAGGTAATTCCTGCTCTAAATGATCGCTGATTCACTGATTTTTATGATTTTGTCAAACAGTGATTTGCTTTCCACACTGCTCATTACAACCCCTAAATTCAAGATCATTTATTTTAAAATGAGGCTTTAACTACGAAAATAAAAATGATTGTGGTACACAATTCTTTAAATACATGTGATTACAGTCCTCGAAAATTGGTAAATTTTTTCCCAGCCAATTTAAACCCCCAGCTTTGCAGTCCCAAACTAATTTAAAAAATAGCCTACCTCTCAAAGACGAACTTACCGAAAAACACCTGCGAACAAATGAGAATGCTTAAAGCTCTTTGAAGCTACTATTGGATTGTTGTCTTTCCTTTTTTTTACTTACCTGCCGTTCAGTCTTAAAGTCGTGAATATATTCAGGTATTTTTTAGCCCCGGAATCAAAGGGCGTCGGGGATCGAAACTTCGTTGGGATTTCCAGTTGTTGTGTTGCCATTGCAACGAAGCCAGCCTTTTCCAACCGAGAATAACAGAAGCAGTCACATGGAAACGAGGATTGTCTTTTGAACTGGTCAAACAACAGCCGTGCACTTGAGCACGTTGTGTCAACAAGAAAAAGGGTTTTGTTTTTAGGCGAAGAGGTCAAGCAATTCAGTTGAGAGTTTCATCGTCAATGTGATAGCAGTGTGCTGATCGGAGACCCGAGAAATTGTCCTTATTTTGACAGAATCATGGCTGACAAGGGAGGAAGGTTCTTTCTTCTACCAGTAGATTCATCGGAGAACAGCAAGCGGGCATTCAATCATTATTTGCAAGAACAGTATCGCCCTGGAGATAAACTGGGTATTGTGCACGTCCATGAACCTCCTTCGTTGCCTTCTAGTTATGTGATGATGGGACCTATGGTGTTACCACAAGACTGGCATGACGAACTTCAGACTAGCTTAACCAAATCGAAAGAAACTATCGAAGCGTACAAGAAACAATGTGAAGAGAAAAATATCCCATGCGAGTTACATATGCCGCAGTCTGAATTCGGAGCAGGGGATGCTATCTGCAAATTGGCCAAGGATAAAAAGGCCAATGGTGTTGTTATTGGATCAAGAGGTTTAAATTTCGTACGAAGGACCCTTTTGGGGAGTGTGAGTTCATATGTGGTTAATCATTCGGAGGTGCCAGTGACTGTGATTCCACCTCATAAAGATTAACAGTACACAAGGTCAATACACTCCATGTGTATGATGATACACAAGTGACTTATTGATAGCCCTTTGGCTTTGTATGACTGAGGATGTTGTTGTATTCTGATAGAATGGGAAAAGGTCATTGACTTTATAGTGACCCATGTATGGACAGTTTCAATTTATGTGCGTTTTGGGACGCTGTTTCCTTACAGTTGAATGGACAAAAGAATCAGCTGTCTTACGTGACACTGACTCGTGTTGGCTGACACGTATTGTTGTATCGAAGGTTGCTTTTGCATAAATATAATGATGCTGTTATGATTGATATCTGGGCGCTTTATTTGTTTTACTTTTGTCAACAGTACAATGAGGAACCCATTTATTGGTTTGAATGGTGCTTTGAGTTGCGAGGGAGTTTCAAAATCGGACGCACTATTTATCAGGAGTCTTTGAGACTCGTTGCTAGCCACACATAGCAAGGGGGGGTGGAAGAGCTATCAGGGGGCAGTAAATTAGTTGATGAAACTTTAGAATATTATTTAAATTAACTGATTAACCAATAGTGATTAATTATTGTTATTATTTGGGTCGCGTATGATGGCGCAAGAGAAGATTGACCACAGATTGACCACAGATTGAAAGATTCGACCACAAGAACCGATGCAATTAAGGCTTTAACTGATAAAAAACATTAAATTAGAAAAGTACGAAGGTATTGGACCCAAAATTTTATTAGGGAGGGGGGTCCATTTATGGTACCTTTGGGTCTACGTAGGTACAGACATTTATTGACTATGAAATTAGGGTTTCCTTTATACTACAAATCCTCTCAGTTTAAAAGTGCAGGATCCAAATATTTAATGATATGCAGGGAATAAGTATCATAGAAGTAAACTAAGACAAGTCATTATTTGCTCAATCGATTTCTGTGAGTTGACTCGTGAGTTTATTGTAAGACCAAACTCGAGTGATGCTAGCAGGCCTTCCAACCTTCACGTATTTTTTCACGATCAGTCATCAGGCACGCATGAATCTTCACAGCCTATTTTCACGCATTTTAGAGAGAAGGTAGTAAATGTTAATATGGAAATGTCTTTCTCAGCTCAATATAAAACACAAAAAGCCACAGTGTTCACGCACCTTGATCACCCGCCTGCCAGTTAAACAAGAAAAGTTGTATTTGGTTTCATGGAAAAAGCTGGTGAAGTTTCAAAAGATCTATTGATCACAATTATTAGCAATCTATTGCTCATAATCAGAAAGAAATTTAAATAAATGTATTGTTTCTGTGAGCCTGACTATTTCAACCTGATCAACACAAGCCGCATAGATTAATCCATCCTCATGACAGTTAGTGGGAGAAACGTAAAAGGAGATCGTGGGTTCATCTCATATCAGACAGAGAATGTTGATTAGCACAGCACTTTTAGAGTCTTTTAAACTACATCCAAAAGATGGCCTTCGTGATTTAGCGGCCATTGTAAAGCCTTTCTTACAGAGGTAGGATAGCTCTGAAAAGACGACTCATCGTTATTAGGTTGAAAAGCTTTTTTCGTATGACTCTCATCAGAACCTGGCGTCATAATTATAAACGAAGAAACAAAGAAAGGGATCGAAATTTACAAGATGTTGAAAAACTAAGTACGTGATTGGTCACAAACAAATATTGAATAGACGAGAAACTGCGGATGTAACGGACGATACTACTTGAACAAAGAAATATCATAAACAAAAGTCGAACAACTTTGGAAAGAAAGTGAAAGATACTATCAGCAACTATCGTCCTTGGTGCCAAAAACCCATCATATACACGACCAGGGAGATTTTCCTCCGTGCCCAAAAAGATACACAGCCCACCCTGAAGAAAAGTAATGTAACTTATAAATTCGAATGCCGATGTGGAGCTCGGTATGTGGGCCGTACGTCACAAATTTTGGAATCGAGGCTTAAGCAGCATGTTCCTGCAATAGTACGACGGGGGAAGGGTGCCTTGGACAGTAAAACAAGTGGTTGTAAAGACAACAGCAAGATATTCGACGTTAAGGTCGACTCTGCCATCAGTCAACACTTGTTGTTAAATCCCGATTGTTGTAAGGTGTTTACCGATGATTGATCAGCTTTTCATCTGAGAGTATTGGAGGCTCTTTGTATCGAACACTTTTTGCCTGAACTTTGCCGCCAAAAAAGATTTTGTTTATGATATTTCTGTCTTTAAGTAGTGTCGTCCGTTACGTCCGCAGTTTCTCGTCTATTCAATATCTGTTTGTAACCAATCACGTACTTAGTTTTTCAAGATCTTGTAAACTTCGATCCTTTTCTTTGTTTCTTCGTTTATAATCATGACGCCAGGTTCTGATGAGAGTCATACGAAAAAAGCTTTTCAACCTAATAACGATGAGTCGTCTTTTCAAAGCAATCTTTGGATTTTGTACTACAAACAATTTATTTACATACAAGTCAACATTTATTACTGTTGTAGATTCTCGAAACGACTTCATTCACAGTCATCAGCACCACCACCAACAACTTCTACTTCCTTGTTACACGGATTTCTATATTTTACATTTTGTGGGTTTCGCTTAAATAAATAAGGTTTTGTACAGATCAAAGCCTTCTTCTTGAGTCGCGTAAGTTTACTAAATCAGCTAAGCTAGAAAACATTCCTACAAATGTATCAGATACCGTCACATATGTAACAAGTTTCTGTAGGCATAAGTGTATTTGTACATATACCTCTAACAGTAGTGTTGGTAAAAACTAACCTGGTTGATAGGACAACGCGCTCCATGTCACGTATGTTGTATACAAGGAGATGGCAGCCGCTTGCAATAGACCTGAGAAAATACAACACGCCATTAACTATTATGAGAATAAGATGACGAATATGTTAAATGACATTTACAACTCCTAGTATGCTTTGCTCCTATTTTCGCTCACTGCTCTCAGTTTTTAACGACTAGTCGGCAATATTATAATGTTGCCTTGTGTCGTTCCTTACAAAAGTATGTGATTTTAGAGGTGCACCTGATCAGAACCAGGGGGTGCTGACTTACGTAATAACATGTAACAGGTTGGCTTACAAGGGAAAAAGTTGGCCCTACCTATCAAATGATAGCACAGACACTGAAAAACAAATTCATAAAAAACTTCCACAACTTGACGTCATGTTGATAACAACGTCTTCCGGCAAATCTTATCAAGATGTTCTCTGTCTTCTCGCTGGGCATTCAATCAAATATCCCTAATTTGCGTAGTTTATGTCAATTTGGGTCTAATTACATTTATATGGTTAACGGTGTTAAAGAGGTGTTAGCATGTAAACCAATTTGGCAATAACAGAATTTAAAATTTCAACATAACTTATTAGCACCCGAGTTACATCCGAGTAAATGCCTGTTTCATCAGTAAAGTAACACAACTAACAATCCCAATGTCTTATCTAAATCTGTTAAGAACCTTCTATTAAGTAAAACTCTTATACAAGAGAATTCTCACCTGATTTGGGTTGTCGCTCTTGCACTTGTGGGAGAATAGCCAACACCGACACAATGATGCAAAAGATTAAATGGATACTGACAACTGCCTTCTCTGTTGAACAGTTATCAGTATCTGCTTGAGTGAAGAAAATGTACATGCACACAATTCCAGCAACAGACAATCCATACATTAGAAACGTGACAAACATCAACGCAATGTACCAGAATTTCGAACTGGTTTCTTCCATCTTCTCCACCCATGACTCATTCCAAGAGTGTGCAAAGTCGATGAGTAGTACAAGTTGAATAAGAATAAACAGGAAGGCTCCGACAAGACCAAAGTACATCCAAACTGAAACGAGAAGTAAGCATGTAATCAATAACTTTGGCTTCTCAAGTATAACAACTACAAGCTAGCTTGCTAAGCAAGCAAATAGCAACAGCAAAATGCATTTAAATGGATGTCACCAATAAAGAATGGACAACAAAGCTAATCACTCCTGAAGCAGATGTACTGTGTAATGTATCTCATAAAGTTGTCCGGGGAAAATTTTAATGCTATAAATAGTAGACCTATAATTTATCCGATATTTGAAAGCGACCATTTTCAAATCGTTAACAATAAAATTTTCACTCGTGATTATTTTCCAATAAGAATAACACTTAAAGGTTATCAATCACCTGATGCATTTCAAACAATACATCATCTGCATTGCATAGGCTCCCTTGTTGGAGTCTTCCCAGTAGTTGCTCATTGTCTTTATTATTATTTTTTTAGAAATAGAGTTCAGATATGGCACATACAAAGCAGGTTAATATGGATTTGCAGGTGAATCGTGTCGTGCCTACCTATACCATCAACTCCCTCTTTAATTTTTAGCAAATGTTAAGATGTGCCTTGGGTCTGGTGGCTTCACCTTTCCAAAGAACATATCAAAACGGCATAGTATCAATATCATAATGTCACACTACCTGGATTTCATTGGTAGATACCTTAGTGTATTCCTGCTTGTAATAGCTAAACACGACGAGTGTTGATGTATACTAAACCGTGATGAAATTATGTTTGAAACAGTTACGTGAGGATGGAAGTTAGCAGTATATCTGCTGCCTCTTGTATCACAATAAGGTAAGGGAAGCGAATACTTCGAACAAGCGCACGTCCCGGTATGAAATCGTGTTAGGTTTCCAGAATCTACAGAACTTCTAACGGAAGTTTCATGCGAAATTTTGTAGTCTTCAACCTCACCGAATTCCTTTCCCTGAAGACTAGGAGACTGCAAATGTGGTGGACCATGATATGCTCATGTCAAATAACTGACAAATACATTTTGACTAGTTCCAGATTGTGTGGTGGTACTATAACATTGAATTGCGTTTTGATGCTGGAACTGAAAACACTGTCAAAAATTTGTCAAAAATTCGCACCAAAACCCAATTTGCTCTAGGTCAATCACCATTTGCCTTTAACTGACACTGTGCAACAAACAAAACCAATGGCTTCAAGGGGTTTCATTCACACCAGTAGCCGATCCAGAAGGCCTATTCGCACCGTTTCAGAGTTCAGCTAGTTCAGGGACCTTTATAAGGGCGTAAAGCTTAACAACTACAAGTAATTCTTTCTGGGTCTCACATCAGTAGGCTTCATGAAACATAGCTCTAACATAGCTGGTTGGTGCTTTGGCTATCACACTAATACTTCACAAGGGTATGAACAAAGACAATAACACTAGATCTAGTATATAAATCATACGATTTTTAGCTTGTCACAGATGCCGTTGCAATGTTAAAGAGACTGAACATATGAACAATTAGGTTAAGAGTTGTGTTTTAGTCCTAGGGGTCATAAACCTCATTATGTAAGCATAAGAACCCTTTTTGGTGGCAACCCCTTTTAAATGACACATTTCATCATAAATTTTGGTCAAATTTAAGCTTTTAACCTTATGTAACCAGTAAATGACTAACCGGGATCAATTACTTAAATGGGGTTCTAGGCTATGATTTTTAACCTATACTTGGTCACACGTAAGTGCAGTTACAGTAGGCTATGCCATGGAAAACTATACAATTTTTGCGCTACCAGACTTTCAGATAAACCAGTGCCTTTATGTCATTAAGAGCTTTCTTTTGTACCAGGGGTGTACAATATACCGCTCACGGGCCAGATGTGACTCACGAAGAGATTTTCTGAGGCTGCTGCTGAGCCATTTTCTTAATAACTTTCTATAATTATTTCTAAGCAAGTTTATACACTAGCACTGCCTCCTACGAGTGTGTGGGAAATGCATGCTATATAAGGAAGGGATTTCTGTGATCGGCATTTTAAACCTCTCTTCTCATTGATGTTTTGTGACCTTCAAAAGGTTTTGGACAGCATGAAGGGCCAGGTGGCCGTTATTCCTTGGTCAACTTTCATGGCGCGGCGAGGCTGGTCTATAATTGCGATAAGCTGGATGTCGATGTCCACCGGTATATGATTGGAAGCTAATATAGTGACTAGAGAAATAGGGTATGTTAACATCCGAGGTCACCTAGCTGAATTGGGTTATTACACGCCGCAAAAGCGTGGCTCATTGGTTCGCGACCCGGTGGTGACGTATATTCTCTAGCGTCTTTTCAAACGGATTTTGACAGTGTTAGCTTCTTCGATCGGAAGTTTCCAAATCTGAAACAACATGCAAAAATAGAAACTTGTTTGGGTGCACTGATGTTTACTAACGAACATTAACTTTTATGAAGCTGAACAAATCACAGCTACGATGAACGCTTACAGATGAGCATTTCCATGGTCTACTGCGCATGTGAACGACAATTTTCAGTACTATGTGAAATAACGTTCTGGGAAGACAATAATTGACATTTTGTGTTTATCTTCTTCTTCTAGCAATATTGCAATTTATTATTTCACATTTACTAATATCCCTTATGATAAAAATGTCACTTATTTTCATTCATATGGCCAATCTATGCAAAAAGCTTTCGTCTATGGTCCCCTAAAATAAGCTAGGGATACTCGTGCTGTATACTTTGTCAATACATCAATCTTGTTTTCGTTTCCCACTTCATACCCGATCAATCAGCCAGAATAACATTTGTATAGCATAGCAATACTTTGAAACTACTTTCAGACTCATAGTTTGAAGTTGTCATAAGCATTTTACTTCAACTTCAAAGAACAGGTAACATACGTAAGTATGTCGGATGACTAGAGTGAGATAATACATAATGCAAAGGGCATTGAAACGGAACTGGGCTGATCCCTTGACTAAATAATAGGCAACTCGTCTATCATTTGAGCGACATCTAAATGCGAAGGGGATTCTTGTGAAAGAAAAGCAGACTGAAGCAAGATGGAGAGATGACCTCGACTATCATAACGTCTGCTATGGGTGGCAGCTAATGCCAATAACCTATGCTCAACAAAGGATGCTAAACAGCCAAGAGAAAGAACTGGAATGAAGATTTTTTTACTGCATGAATGAATTATCTGTATAAACAAGTGCTAGTCTTGTTAATGTCACAACGTTCGTGCATGCAAACCCATCCCCATCTCCATCAAACCCAGTGTGCTGAACTTCGGTTTCGTTTGGCAGACGTGTAAAATTTGCAAAATAACAAATGGCTATTAGGCGTCCAGTGTTCCCTAAATCTCTGTGCATACAATCATTAAACTTTCACTTGGCGTAAGACCAACAAAGCAGCTGACACACGGATAAAACCTTTTATTACCTTCCCTCTCTTGGTTTCGTATCAACCTGACTTTTGGCAGCCCCAGAAGTAACCTGCCGTCTTGGACTGAAAGAGGAAAAAACAATTAGTCGGCAATAATATCAAGTACCAAAAAATGTCGTACACTATTCCCTATGTGTGATATTATCAGAACTTCCCACTTCATGATTAAGGATGCAAACAACAACTCAGCTGAGCTGTAGAAAATACTAACTACCCTAGGACGAGCCCGACAATACTGCTTAAGGCTAATGGGTGCAATTATTACGGATTTACTGCTTCCTGGGTGTTCAGCTCTTTCAGGGATAGCTGGGTGGATTGGATAAGGAAATGGACATTTACGTTAACAACTAGACATAGCAGATGGTAGGATGTATAAATAGTTAAACAGGCAAATCAGCAAAGGCACAAGTATAAGGTACAAAAATTCATATCAATAGTTGGGTAGCTACTCTAAGCACTGTTTATACTGTGCAATAAATGCCATTGGAGATTGCTTTCCCATGGAGACATTCCTACTAGATTACATTTTATCGAATACAATCCAAAACTTGATTATCAGGTCATGGTCAAATTGTTGTTGACAACGTCACCTCTTTATTCCATTTTCAATTCTCGAAAAACCTGTGCTTAAAGCATTGACTGACCAATCGTGATGATATTTTCAGCTGCAGTCTTAATTTGGCCACATGCATTACACTCACAAACACATGGCAATCAAAAAAATCCCCAACTCCACCCGCACTCCCCATATGCTTTTGATCTTATGGCAATTACACGAGGTAAGCTCCTACGTCGGCGTCATAAGAAAATTGTACAATACTGAAGTCAAGACATATAGTGCATAAGTCGCTACACATTGAATTACGGTGTCACTCAATGACTTTGAAAATGTCTTCTTAAGATGATTTTAGTCCAGGTCTGTACCTAGCCATGCATTTATGTGGGGAGGGTGTAGTAAGGGCATATCTGAAGGTTGTTTCTAAAGGTTACTTCTTAAGTTTATTACAATTCAGGTTTAGGGGGGAGGGGGGGGGAGGAATTAAGCAATGTTTTCAGGAAGCAGCTACCTGATTATGGAATGGTGCGCTTTCATACTTTACACCATTCTACGGCAAGGATTAAAGCGCTTTACGCATAGGTAGGACTTTCGTTCCCTTCTCATATTACTAATGTCCCCTCGGATCGGAATCTGACGCTTTAGACAATGAACTACCAACTTGACTATAGTGACTCCATCCACAGAGAAATACTTATTACTGGGCAAAACGTGAAATTACAGAGAAGAAA
>JAAAKM020006971.1:106940349-106958116 GCA_010016025.2 Alatinidae sp. Z8VKAUB7J3 | reverse complement strand
TACCAACTTGACTATAGTGACTCCATCCACAGAGAAATACTTATTACTGGGCAAAACGTGAAATTACAGAGAAGAAACCATCACATTTCATACACCATAACTACTCAAAAACGAGGGAATACAGGGAGTAAACCGGCGCTTACTGTTGAAATTACAAGTCCCAAAGGGCGCTAATAAACGGATCACGCTTAATTTTCCATCATGCTTACTTTCGTGTGGCGAAAAAATGTTATTACAAAAGACAAAGTTTTATATCAATAAATATTGTTCTAACTAAGCCAATATTTACAATAATAGCTTATTTAATCGCTTTCTCAAAAGTCTTCTTTCGTCTTTCATGAACGGAAGCATGGACAACTCGTACACCAAGGGGTCTCGTTTCCGCCACCCTTGTTTATTTATTCCCATCTTTTGCAAAGTGCGCTTACTTTTGGAGAGCGCTTACTTCCAGGTAAAATTTAGTGGCTCTGAAGAAATTACGCTTACTCTCGGACCACACTTGTTTTCGGAACTTTACAGTATGTTAACATACTATTCAGGCAGTCACAGCCCACTACCTTAAGTGTATTTACATTCGCGCAGTACTATTTTCCGCGCACCCCTAGGTGCGAGAATTTAATCCTACGCGAATATTTGTCCTCGTGAAAAGGTCCAAAATTAAAATCACACTTTTGTGTTCTTACAAAAATTAGTCGAATATTTTGTTCTCCTTTACCTCTACAAGTTGTCGAGGGACTATTCATAAAGTACGTATGCAAAAAGTAAAATCTCCCGCTTATTGTGAGAATGATACAGAATCCATTGAAATCCGGCTTTATGCGTCATGACAAAGAACATTAAAGCACGGAGTTCGCGTACTATTATTCAATGGTTAATTGACCGGCCGTTTAAGGTCCGGTAAATAACTAAAGGCTAATAGAGTATGTGACTGTGTACTACTATATTGATAAATCTCACCATAATTCTAAGAAACATCTTCCTCATCATCGCTCACAAGGCCTCCTGTTTGCGGGGTTTTGATTTCCAAATAAAGCTTTTCCGAAAACTCTTCTTATCTTTTTAAACTCGTTGTCAGGAGTGTCTACTTTGAATATCGTGAGCATGATTGGGATCTCCGATCCTCCCTGGGGCATTGGGGATCTTCGATACTTCGGATCCCTCACTAAGGCTGAAAGTTCTCCGTAGTCGCAAAAGAACTTCCAGAAACGAGAAATGTCTCGAGGTAAATGACGAACGACTTGAGTTCCTGTGACGGTAGCTTTGGTTTCTCGGGCAAAGCCATACCGTACGAGCAAAGGCTCTCCACGGAAAAAGGGTCACATCGTTCTACGAATCAATGCAAAAAAACAAATCTATCGCGACAAACGGCTCGGATCGAGCACGAATTTCTAAGTTTTTGGCAACCGAAGCAACCCTGCAACAAGAGGATCCGTTTATGATGCTAGAAATTGAACTCGAGTGAACTTTATGACGTCAAATAGCTCTTGTTATTGACAAGATATTAGCATTACAGTGAGTAATTATCTCGTTTCATTAATTTTTCACTTTTTTCATCACATATGGTGCGCGAATACATCCAATTTGGGTGTGCAAATATAAAACGCGCAAATTCAACTCCGCGCGAAAATTGTACTGCGCGAATTTAAACACACTTAAGGTATGCTGCCAGTATTTGATTGGCCTCAATCAGTCCCCTGTGTTCCTCATAATTCACTTCCGGTTCGCTTTAACATGCTGTACACTGATCTCAGGTTTAACAGAAACTTAAAATTCACAAGGCTCTGTTTGTCTATTTCATAGTTGGAGCACCTGCAAGAACATGATTTTGTGTTCTTGATTTTTGGAACCATGACATTCGCTCTTCGACCCGAAAGAACCAAAGGTTTGTCAATGATTCCTGTTTGCTATTGCTAAAGTTCCAAGTTTGGGAGCCTCTACTGTTTGTAGTGGGAGCACCCGATATAATTAACTTGATGCCATTCTTGTTTAGTTCACTCTTGCACCCATCCAGTTGGTATTGTAGATAGTAAAAAAAGCTAAATAAAGGCTTGGTTGGTATTCACTTTCACTAAAAGTGAGCAAGTCAGCTACCTGTCTACACAGATATAGTATCCCAATCCTTCTCAAGTACTGCAATGATTCTCTGGAATACCTTATGCCTTCACATCTATCAGCAATGTCTGTCTGTTTAGGATGTCTCCTTCTTCTTGCGTATGACACCACTTAACAGATTAACTTTAAATTTAAAAATCCCCACCTTGTAAAAATCCCTTTTTCTGAGCCAAGTGGGATGTAAATTGAGTAATATCTTCTCACTATGCATTCGGCTATTTTGTGGAGTTTGACAGTCGAACAGAGAGTTGTAGCTTTAACACATATTTACAAGTGCAGTTTAACCGTACACCAAATCGTGACTGGCCAAAATCCTGGGCTTTGGAGTTTTGAAAGCATTCTTGTCAAGGCAAGGGTGTTAACCTGTACATTTTGTTGCATCAGCAAGCTCTTCTTGACAAACGGCTTAACGCAATGCACTCCACACACAACCTTCCAGTTTTAATTCCACACGATTTTCTCTCAATTTCTTGTTTATAGCATCCTGTATGCATACCTTTATAACCTTACAGCACACTACTCCCCCCCCTCTCCCCCCCCCAAGTATGTTGACAGCTCCTTTGTACTACATTCTGTTGGATTTCATTACAATCATAATGATGGTATCTTTTTGCTAATCTCCTCACAATCCTTAAGATATTACTAAGTATGGCCAACAAACTGAGTTCAATAATTAATTTCTGCTTCAATATTTACCACTAAATGCCAAAAATTATTTCTCTTTGCTCTCCTGTACAATTCATCACACATATAAAAATTCGATGATTCCAATAAAACTTACCATTATCACTGAAGTCATCAACCAGGATAATCTCCCTTATCAAATGTGGCGGAGATCGATTAAGCACGCTAGGAAAAAGTTAATTACAAATATATACTATATATATTTTAAAAGTTTTACATGTAGAAAAGACCGGTTACAAGGAACATGTTAAATATCAGTGGGATGAGAAAGAGACACCACTAATCATTTTCTTGATTATTGTAATGACATTACCAGTATCTTATTACTAACATTTGTTTAAGTTTGATGGTGTCAACGAATTGGCAAAAAAAATTTACCAATTGAATTGTATTCTCCATTTTTTGCTTCTAGCAAGGTTTATAATTTACAAGGCCTTGCAGAAGAACATCCCAAATACATGTGCAAAAATCCGTGCAATATAATTCAAAATGTTTTGCACCTTCTAATAATAGTTCCTTTCCAAATCTGCATATTTTAGTAGATTCAGCATGTACACAATATATGATTCAAAAATGACAAGGGAAGTGGAAGATTTGAGAACGAAAAAGGCAAAAATATGGAACTAAGATACTTTTGAAGGTAAGATTTGAACACTTCCCTTTCATGATCAATAGTACACAATACATTCTCAGAATAGGCTGCTCATTTTCATTAGATGTCATTACCGAAATTCTACTAGTACATAAACATGAGTTCACACAAAAAAAGAACTGACTGACATCAAGAGGTAACTTACGGAAGAAGTGCAGTTGTAATTCAACAGCCCCCATCGACACACTTTTACATTCATGTCAACGTGATGAGGTAATGAGGAGTTTATTCTGATGGCTTACGGTTTCTTTCCTTATCTGATAGGATGAGTATTGACTGTGCAACAGACGCAAATATCCAACGGAGTAATTTTCCGAAAATATGCATTCAGTTTTCTGCGTTAGAGAGCGCTCATTTTCCACTTTTCTGCTTATTTTCTGAGGTTCGTTTCATGCCGGTTTTTCAGTACATTAAACATTCCTCTCCTTCATCTTCCCTTCATATTCGTTTACCTTTTCGGTTATCAAAGTAGCCAAAAACTCAAATGTTTTTGCGAGTTTGCATATCCTGAAACTTCTGATTATACTGACAAAAAGATTTTTCTGATGTAATAGTCTGGGGAAAAATTAGAAGATGCGTTTTATAGACTTGATTTTGTAACATCTGTAGCTTTAATTGACGACAAGTCTACACTATCTTATGTTATATAATTGCTACTACCAGAAGTGATCCATTTCATTTAATACAAAAATTTGCCTGTAACAACTAACAGTTTCATTTACACTTGTTGAACTTTTCAAAGACATAAAATTTTAAGCATTCACTGAGCTAAGCTTCTGGCTCTTCAAATTAATATAAACAGAGAACGGTGATTCAGTAACTGCATAGAGGCCGTTTAACTGGGTTTTTTTTCAAGGCATGTTGTGCTAACTGCCCTCCATAAGTGAATTTTTATTTACACTAGAAATTACTGAATGTGTAGAGAACAATTTTATGAAAATTTAAGACCTGAATATAAACTAAAGAGCCTTCAAATGAATGCCTGACAAAACAAAAAGAGAATCTTTGTGACTCGTATAAACTTTGCTCGCCTTAAACGCTCATTTTTTAGAACACAAGTGACATTTTCTATTAAAGAGCCAGGGTCCTGACTTGCGGAAAAACCAATGATAACAAGGGTTTTAAATTGAAAGCTTTCTGAGGAGAAATTCCATACCAGCCTCAGCAACTAATCACCTCCCAAAAGAAAATGCACCGTCAGATATGGTCCCAACTTTCCTTTTTGTCAAAATGATATTACTCGTCATTGTTATAATAACAATTTAGATTTTGAAATACATATAAACATCCTCCCTATAATAGTAGACACTTAAAAATATCAAACCATAAATGCCCACCATAAAGCGCTCCCGACTTCTTCTGTATAATATCTAGCCACCACCACGACGTAGCCCTTCAATGGACATCACGCTTATTCAGGCCGTTCCACTTGCGTAAGTTTTTTCAACAAAGGTAGTGTCTTCATTTTTATTCTTATCAAAGGCAAATCAATCATTATACTATAAATGTAAAAATGATTGCTAAATAATTAAAGATTTGGAAATTTGCTTTATTGTTTCCACTAGATTTAATTAGAATGAATACATTAGTAGAGAACTTATCGACGAAAAATAATGTGCGAATGTAATGTTATTCATTAGAATATTGTCTTACAGAGGCAAGAATTGATTGGCAAAAGATGGTAGTAATAGTAGAAGCTCTGTTACGGCAAGGAGGGAGGAAACAGACCATTATTTTACATTGTCGACGTATCTATCTTACAGATGTTTAGGAAAATTGACGAACTTCAATCTTATTTCAGGTGTAAAACAGCAAGATTAGTAATTTGAATCATATATGAACCAAGCACAACTTGACATGTTCTTTTCTACTATTCGATTTTTTTAACAGAGTTTGTGTCCCAACAAATGTTACTTCTTGTTAGTTCGGATTCCAATTTCTATTGGTTGTCAGCTGTCGGTTCGTATTTTTCTGCCGCTATTGATTATTATCCTACATCGCCGTCATCAGTTAATATTATCGACGGAATTGTATCTTTCACCATAGTCTGTAAGTATTGAACGTATGTTTACGTTTAAGCTGTAAGTTGTAATCACTGAGAGAAAACGTAAACATTTATAGATCTGAAGTGATGTTTCTCTACGGCCTATTATAGATTATTTCGGTAAGATTTTCATCCGAAAATCTACTTTTACGGTTATGGCTACACTTTACCTTTCGCATCCATACGAAGTCTCGCAAAAATCGACCTTATTGAAAACGCTTAAACATTTGTTTTAAGGCCTCATCAACACTATGCTCGTTAAATGTAAAACGGAAACTCTATTTTGCGGTCAGGCCCTCCGTCCGCACTACACCTCTCCCGCCAGCAGAAAAGTCTTTCGAAAACAGAACTTTTTGAAAAAGCGTACACATTTGTTTTGCCTTTGATTGCAATATTCTAAGGCCTTATTTCTCTTTTCTCATTCACACTATACCGGTAAAATGTAAAACGTAAACTCTATTTTGCGATCAGGCACTCCGTTCGCACTACACCTGTCCCATCAGCAAAAAAAATCTTTCAAAAATGGAAATTCTTGGAAACGCTTTAAAGAGTGCATATTCAAAACCAGATTAAGATGATTGCGTTGCATTAGTGTGGACCAAAAATATTCTTTCTGTTTTTATGTGTGGACGAAAAAATGTTCACTTATTTATCGCACCTAAAATTGCGTTCTAAAATACATCTGGCTCCGTGTGGACAAAGCCTAACACTCTCTTGATATTTCAGCGATAATAATTTTCCATGGTTTTTCTGTTCAAAGCTGATTTTTTACAGGTTCCTATTATTTATGAAAAATTAAAGACGTTATACGTATTTTTTTAATACTTAATAAAAAGATTATTAGTAGCAGACAGTCGTAAATTACATTGTTTTCTGTGACTCGTACATCACATTGACTAGTAGTAATTAGCAAGGTTCTGGTTGTCCTTAGTAAGAAATTAAGAAGGATAGCAGCTCACGTGGCAGCATTTACGAACAACCACTCTACTTGCAATTGATATTAAGGGTCAAAATAAGGAAATTAGAAATCCAGCAAAGAACACCTAATTAAAGAGATATCTCGGTATATATTTTTTAAGCTTTCGATGCTATCTTGCATCAACTACGGAGACATTTTACAATGCTACTCCTTATATATAGTATGCAGATATTACCTATATTAACGGCTCACGCCTAGCGTATACCAGGGGCTAGTGACCCCCGGACAACATAAAGAGATTTTAAGATGTTTTTGCGTATTCATTTTCCGGTCACTGCCAAGAAACTCCTTGAAAATTATTAATTTTATTTACTTAACAGTTTACTGATAGGAAGCCGACAACGGTTTACAGGTTTATCTTATTTTTTTGTGGGGGAGGGGGGCTGTCGGTTATGTCCTACATGTTCGCTTGCAAAGCCCCAGTCTCAATTTATATCTGTACATATGAAACTGAATACTTGTAGTCATTCTCCAACAATAACGTCGCAAAAACACTATCAACTTGGGCTTCTTTCCGACACTGATTCTCCAATTCTTACGTAGTTTTAAGCTGACAGATTTAATACTGAAACGAAAATCCACGTGTCTCCAGGGCTATCGTCTGCCATTATTTCAACGGCAAAGCAGTATTGTGAGAGTCTATTTCCTTCCTGAGTTTTTGTTAACAAAAAAGGGTTGGCCAATATGTTCCTCCACATGGCACAGTCTGTCGTCTGCCGTTGTATGCCTGTTGCATTTCTGCTTTGATCACAAGGCATGTAGTCCCTAGTCATGTCTCTGCGGTTGCACAATTTATCTGCAATTCCTTCATTTTCTTTTCAAACTAGCAAAAGTACACTCAACCTCGTTCTATGTGAATATACATACACAACAGCACAAATATAGTTCTTTTCCAATCTGCTGTTACCAAGGCTAAAGTAATGTTGAATTCATTTGCTCTCATTTCTTCTCTGCTCTGCTCTACTTGTTAACGACTAGTGCATCTACTTTTTCGCCAAAAATCTATAGTCTATTCTACTGTAAGTTTAAAGAGCTTATTCCCACGGAATCAGCAAAATTTAAAAAGGAGTTGGGCCTACAACGTATTCCTTTACAGGCGCAGTTTATGAGGACTTCTTACCCTTGCTACTTTGCCAGTTTACCCTTTTCCCCTTAAGCGCATGTACCTCTTTGTTTAACTCATTGGAAGTCAGTATCTGCCAAAGTGGTTCAATTCTTCACATTACGACTGGCCAATGTCTTAAATTCTCTTACGTCATCTCGGTTAGGTAAACAAAAGACGTCATCTTCAAAGCGTTTTCCTCAATCTTCTTCTATGTAATTATGAGATTACAAAAAGCCAGTTACCATAGCAACGTTCTAAGCAGCGAATCTTAGCTGGAATGAACGAAGAGCTCATAGTATTACTACTCCTTAAGAATCGGAGGAAAACCCTGTGTAAGATTAGTAAATTGATTATGGCAACCAAGGTGCATTAACGGGTTATGATATGTACACCTGTCACACTATTCACGGACTCTTTGATTTTAAGCAGGAAAATGCAGAACTACTTCCTTCCCACTGCGAGAGACCAAAGACAGACCAAATCATATATGACCAGCAAATAACAGGATAGTTTGTAAAAGTTTTGTCAAAAAAATTTATGATCGTTTACTTGTGCTCTTGAGAAAATGGTCGAAATGTAGCATTTTCAGTTGTTGTCTTTCTTGCAATGCGTTAACTGTAGCATAGTTACAAACAAGATGGAGCATTGCAAGAGAGATATTGAAAATATCAGAAATAATAGTGATGAGAAAACGTATCCCAAAAAGGCCGGCTTTTTAGATTCTTTTCACGATCTTTTCTTATAAATGTCTTATTGCCCTCTCATTAGTTTTCTTCGTGCAGAGCCAACTTTTATGCAATGAACCTATGGCAATAGCACAGCTTAAACGAAAAATTATACCGGTGCCGTCATCCTAGCAACCGCAGAAAAAGTTAAGTTTTTGCTAACAAAGTATGTGATTTTTACTTGATTTACAGCTCTTATCTGTTTAAAAAGAAAGCAATGAGCCAAGTTTTTCGTCTTACCCTTTCCCGTAATTGGTCACTGGTTACCCATAAACTTCAATAACCGCTATCTATGTGTATTTCCGTCCAAATTGTTCAGTTTTTTCTTTTAGTATGAATATTACCTGAGTATTACAGGCTCTGAAAAGGCTCACATTGGTTCAAATATGTGTCATACTACATCGTTTACTTTAATATAATCTCACTGTGTATAATTTGTGAGCACAGATATTACACTCAATTTTCAATAGGTTATTTACATTACCTATTTATTGTTATTCTGTGTTTAAGGTTCATCTTCTGATTACAAGTGGTTAAAAAGTTATGGATGATAGAATTTTCTGGGTCACCCGTGACCCAATGGACCGCAACGGTAAAAATTAAAAATTTTGTTGAAAGACTGTCCAGCTTGATTTGATTCATGCAGATCATTTCTTTGTTCCTTTTCCATTTCCTGTTCATCACAACAACACAAAATGTACTGAATTTTTATTGATAACTTGCATGATCTTCAGAATTATATGACTTGGTGATGAGTAAACAACCTCATCATTACAAGTTGTGGAAAAGATCAATTGAAAAAGCCCAAACCCCACAGAATTTTTGTTGGATGGTCATTAGCATAGAAGTAATAAAAGCATTTTCCTCAGTTTTCCCATCCCAAATTTTTTCCCACAGTTCAAAACGCTCTAAAATGCCTTGAAATGCCTTCGATCAAACAAAGACACCATTATAACTAGGCATGATAAGGATAATGGCGTGATTACCTTAAATAAATCAGACTACTTAAACAAGATGGATACTATGTTGGGTGATCAGTCAAAGTTCAAACTGCTTGGAGATGTTAGTTCCCACGATAAAACTAGCCATGTGGAAAGGAAACTGCAATCACGCTTATAAGCGTTGAAAAAAGAAAAGGAATTGACGGCTGATGTGTATGATAGAATTCGCCCGACTGGTTTGGGTGCGACCACGCATGTACGGGTTGCCCAAAACTCTTAAAGTCGTTGTGCCTCTCAGGCCTATTCTATCAATGGTTGGTTCTGCTCAACATCAACTGGCAAAATGGTCGGCTGAAGTGTTGCAACCAGTGTCCGGTATGTACTCCGTACATTGTGTAAAAGATTTTTTTACTTTCAGTAAACTAGTACAAGGCCTGGCACAGCAGGATGCAGATGCATTTATGTGTTCCTTTGACATCAGCAGTCTCTTTACAAATGTTCCTTTGAATGAGACCATAAACATTTGTGCAGATGCTTTGTATCAACAACCCGACAATTTGAGACCCAAAATGTAGAGAGAAGTTTTTGTTGAACTTATGAATCTCGCTACTCGCTCAGCTGAATTCAGTTTCAACAATATTATGTATAAACAGACAGATGGTGTGGCCATGGGTTCACCGTTGGGGAGGGTCTTAGCCAACATATTTTTTGGTCATTTTGACGCGAAATTGTTGAGTGAGTTACATAGTGCTACACTCTACTACGTCCGGTATGTTGATAATACGTTTTCTTTGTTTAGAGACAAGAAGGATTGTGATCTATTCTTTGATCATCTTAGTCGGGTACATCCTTCCCTAAAGTTCACAATCGAATGTGAAGAAAATGCCAGTTTACCTTTTCTTGATGTACTAGTCATCGGAGGGATTTCTCATGAAAGTTTATCGTAAACCCACTTTCACTGGGCAATATGTCCGTTGGGAATCTTTTAGCTCTATCAAATACTAGATTAATCTCATCTACATACTTGTTCATAGAGCTCTTATGATTTGCTCACCAAGCTATATAGAACAGGAACTATCAAAACTGAGGGATTTGTTTCGGCGTAATGGATATCCTGATCATATTGTAAACCGTTGCATCAGCAATAAACTTTCAACGTGTTTAGGTATGCTCACGAAATATCGCTCGACGTTCAAATGGTCTCAGCTTCAAGCATCTAAGGTATCCTACCGCTGTAATTAAGGCTTTACAATGGCCACTAAATGACGAAGGACATCATTTGGGTGTTGTTTAAGGCCTTTTCAGAAAATTTAGATTTTAAAAGCGCTGTGCAAGTCGACATTCCCTGTCAAATATGAGGTGTACCCTCCACTTCCTTTTACGTTTTCTCTAAGCAACTATGAGACCTATCAGGGCAATAAGATCATCTTCGTCCGAGGAAAACATCTTTATACTGAGCAGGTATTTCTTGACACGCGACGTGGCATTTGCCACTTAAATCTGAAATCATAGTTTCGTGTAGCATTTGCGACGTGCCACTTGCGACGTGCCACTTCGGTGTGAAAGCTCCCATAGGGAAAATGCCGAAAGACAAAGAAACAAGAGGCATTCCACAATACTTGGAAATCGAAGCGATTCTTAATTTAGGCTTCACTACGTCTTCAGCCATACGTGGCATACCTTTTCGGATTGTTGAAATGGAGCCCGGCTGCATTTAACTTACATATTATTTTCTCAAATATTTAATTAAATGATAATTACTTGCTTCATTCCTCATAAAGTGCTTTTAAATACTATTATACCCGCTTTTTAAGCTTGAGCCGTAATACAGTGAATTTTAAAAACGTTACGTGGGCATTTCAAGAAGGCATCAAGGACTGCATGAAGCCAGGAGGTCAAGGCTCAGCCATCCCTGTCTTAAACACTAACTGCCCCCCTTACGTTATACCCAGTATTACCCATCATCCTCCACTTTAAAATTGTTGCCA
The DNA here is from genome assembly GCA_010016025.2 of Alatinidae sp. Z8VKAUB7J3. NCBI lineage: Eukaryota > Metazoa > Cnidaria > Cubozoa > Carybdeida > Alatinidae > Alatinidae sp. Z8VKAUB7J3. The sequence continues at coordinate 106,946,886 of JAAAKM020006971.1, read as the reverse complement.
CCACCACTGCTAATACGGGCAAAGCACCTGTGACCCGATCACTTTACACAAAATATAATACCCCGTTACCTTCGTGTTACCCCTTTTGACCTAGCTTTAGCTTACTCTGTAATTTCTTATATTGTATATCTATCCTATTTACGGCATTATCAGTATCTTACCCCAACATTGTACTATTGTGACTTGGTATATATAAGCGTGTTTTGCCAAGTTTCAGTTAATTGAATACGCTGACTATCATCAGATACGTTACTTCGCTTGTGTACGCTTCACCCGTTTCGTTCTTCGTCACTGTTTGCTGGAATAAATTCCTGCTCCTGCCACTGACAGTAAACAGAGTGTGCTCAATCATAGTCTTTCTATTTAACCCTGGGTTCAACGAGTTTGATGCACTTATTCTGACAGAAGTAAAAAGCCAAGTAAAGAGCGGTGATAGCACTTTATAGGAGTATGAAAGACGACAATATAGAAACTAAAATGATTAAGCTACCGTTATCATACCACAAACAAAGTATACCCCGATGGCATTATATAATCTTGTTAGCAGAAGACTCCCTTTGCCTCTCGGAAGGTGGTAAGTGCGTACTACGTTGTTTACTATGGTAACTCCATACAAACATTCCCAGTTTCTCAGCATCTTACGAGCGATTCCCTACCAGCTTTTAATCACTTATAGCACCTAAGAGCTGATGCTATTTAGTGAACAAAGACCTGCAAAATGTTCTTCTAAAACACCTAATGGGATTATTATGAGCACCAGATACATCTTTAAAATGGTGGATAGTCCAGCGACAAATTACACTAGAAAAAAGTCAGGACGAGAAATTTCATCGACGAAGTCTCGTCTACTGAAAGACTTCTTCAGTTGAACAATAAACTGGTTGCCGGAAATAGGCTAAACTCTGTGCCATTCTCTCTCAGTTGACCATCTCCACATAGTTATTGTTATCTTATTAGACTATCAGTAGTCAACACAACAAAAGCCAAATTTAGCGAGGAACCTTAGTAGCGAGTGTGCCCTGGGAAGCTTCCTTGATCCAACAATGATTCACAACTACAAATACTACATAACATACTGAATAAAACCTTTATGGTGAATTGCTGGAAATTTCCTCACACACATTAGAGATTATTAAAATATGTCCCAGCTGTTTGGAACAAATCTCAAATTGGAACAAAGCATATTGCTTATCCTTTAACTTTCAGACAAGAGCAGGGCAGCAGGTTAAAAATATTTCCTTCCAGGATTAACTTTGATCTGTATTTTTGCTCCCCCCTCCATTCCTTTCTAGTCTTTTTTCCTTTCTTTTACCTTTCCTTGTAAGTTAAAAAGGAGAAACTTTCCTTTATACTTTCACCATCTCTGTTACTATTTGTACTATTATTTATATTATTATTTATATCATTATTTACATTATTATTTATATTATTGTTTACGATATTATATATATGTTCATTTTCCCGCTATTCCTTCAACTTCTCAGTTGAATCCTCCCCTCTTACCTCTATATCTTGCAAAGGGCTAGAGCAAAGTCATTTGACGAAGCAATTCTTTCTGGTCAAGTCAAATGGTAAAAGGGGGCTGGTCTGCAAGATTGCCTAGAGCTAGATGCAGATGTCCGCTGGTGGGTTATTGGGTGGTAATGTGGTGACCGGAGAAAATAAAAAATATCATCATCGGGTCATCGTTATCTAGCTTGCTGAGTGCCAACTCGCAAACGCGTGGGTCCTGTATTCGAATCTCGGTGGTGACACCTTTTGTTCTGCGTACAGCGTCCGTTTGTAGGGTAGCATCCATTTTCCTATAAACTTTTTTCCCTTCATTTATAATATTTAATAATGGAATCATTAGTGAAATGCCATTGATAAGTTTTCTGGCACCCTCATCAGAATAGCTCGTGCAAAGAACGAGTTGTTCAAAAATTCAAGCATCATTTATGATAACTCGCAAACAAAGATAGGGATCAAAGTAAAAATTTGTCGACGCTGATTGGACAATCGTCAAGACCTACCAACAATTTGGAGGCGGCAAAATTGTTAGAACAATTTCAGAAAAAAACACAAACTCCTTTTATCGGGTCCCGCGTTTGAAGAAAACCGTTTCAGGTGGAAAGCTGATCTAGCTTTAGCTGATATACGAAATCTCTCTCTATTCTCCTTCTACATTGCTTTTTTCACCATTAGTACTGCTAGGAAGAAGTCTACTGAGGCTACACAGTATGAAAAGTACTGTGGCGCATTCACGTACCCTGTCGTAGATCCTGAACAAGGCGTCCACTTCTGGTGTTTTCGGTAATTTTAAATACTTGCGAAATTCTTCTACTGTCACCTGCCCATTCGCATCTGTGTTCATTTCTGCAAATTTTTTCATCAACTCTTTCATATTATCCAAATTCATCCTAAAAAGCGGAACGATAAAATGAAAGACACGCACATACAATACGTTAACACACCAAGGAAACACGGGTGCTACGTTGCTACATGGCTTGTTTATAGTGACACCACGACCTTGCCATGTGTAACTACTTGAACCATTGCGACCATCAACAACGGGATGATTTTGAACGTTCAATTTTAAATAAAATTGTCAACTTTCCAATAGTAAACATAAGAAATATTTTTAACGCATAGCAAGTAGAACAAAAACTTTGGTCAACTTTTTAAACACGTTAAAATTGTTAATTGCATGACATCTTTAACATGTACAGAAAATATCACTTTGATTAATATTAGCAAGTTGTATTAAGAAGGTGTATGCGATCTCAGTTCTCCTACACCTGCTCTGAGCACTTGGATTTTCGCCCTCATATTTACACTATGATGGCCCAACCCTAACTTAGAGGCGTCCTCCTAGTTCAGAGATCGAAAACCTTACTCACCAGACAAACTGTTCCTCATAGAGAAGTAGGACTTAAATGCTTTTCGAAAGAGCGCTATGTATAGTGTTGTACTTTACCGTCTAGTATCAGCATTAGCGGTATTTGGACCAGCAACTAGTAAATCACAGCTCCCTTAGTCATGGTTAAACGTATACAGATTAACCCCCCAAATTTATGCATAATACAACGAAAATTATTCCGGTATTTTGATATAGCACATTCTCGTTTCTCCGAACCTCAATTGTCCGAACGCCAAAAGCGGTGTCACGCAGACCACAGCCAGGTGACTTCTTAACAAAAAAATAAAGTTTTAACGATGCCAAGTACTCTTTGGTGACCAATCATGCCATCGTGAACAATATAAACGTGTTTTTTCTCTTAGTGCAAACGATTCTGAATTGTTAGAAACGAAACATTTTTTAGTGGAAAGTGACCTTACGATCTGTTCTGGCAGCAAGATAAGAAAAATCCACAGGCAAATTGAAGCGTCGATAATATTCCTTATGAACTAATGATAAACTATTTGTTGATGGTAAAAGTAAAGTTTAAAGGAAGAACTGCTGATGAGATTTACATCCTCGAACATCCGAGCTTCTGAGTATCCAAAACGATTGTCGCTGCATTAAGTTCGTGCTGTTCGGAGAAACGAGGCTGCACCGTTCCGGTGCGGGTCAGTTGTTTAATCGGTTTTCAATTTCAACAGTGTTAAATTAAATTACCAATAAACAAGATGAGACAAAGGCTACTCTCGGATACTTCTTGGTCTCGATAGATTGAAGTACAATAAACACCGTTCTGTTGACTTAACGAGATGATTAGCAACAATATAAGAAGCACTGACCAATGAGAGACACGCTTAGGAATGAACAAAGTAGAATGGAACTGAAACCATTGCTAAATGTTGAGGAAGGAAGATGGTACGGCCATGTTATGAGGATAGACGACGCAAGAATACCTAAAAAATACCTAAGATGGCGACCAAAGGAAAGCGGCCAGTTAGAAGACCAAGATAGAGATGGCTGGACGGAGTGGACGACGCTTTCAGTAGGAGAGGAACAAGTGCAGCCTGTGTCTAAGAAGACAAAACGTATGAAGACAGAAATCGCTGGAGTACCATTGCGAGATGTTCACCAAGCTAACAGATAGAAATTATCTAACATGAGGATGGTGAGAGTGAGAGATAAGAACCACTGAGTAAGCTGGTTGACCAGGGTCATTAGCCGTTAGATGTAGGTACTCATCAGTTTCAAATTCGTATGCAGACTATTCTTTGAAACTGTTCCTTTTTCTATTGAAAAAGTGTATTTACCTTTAATAAATGCGAGTCACAGCCATATTTTCAAAACAAGGCGAAGAATGGATGAATGCCCTGTATTACTGATATAATAATATGGGCCGTCTTTACAGTGGGGGTGCTTTCTGGTTCAACAGTTTTCAAAGTTCATGAAGAAAGGTCCAACTTCCCTTTCATTTCTGGATTTGTTTGATCGCTTTGGTCCGCGCAAACATGTGGCCCTACCCACACAAACGTCTTGGAACACCTAGTTCTAATCATCACTAGAAGTAACAAAGATTACTATTTTGACAACCTTAATATCGGTTATTTTCTGTCTTTCATCTACATACTCTTTCATCTTACGTCGAAAAGTTGTCTTTCCTTCGTGCGCACTGTATAAATATGCCTGTTTTTAAGGACGAAATTCTTACGTCCGCCTGACACATGAACACTCTTGAAAATGTTGATGAGAGTCCCAAATGGTACGAAAATCCTTACGTCCATTTTGAGCAAGCATTCGCCCCTTATTGACAAATTTGTGGTCAAGTGTCTCCGTATGCCACGGTAAACTCATAGCTTAAAGAAATTGAGAAAAATGTAGGAACTCTACCACGTGCCGACAGATACTTATCGGAAGATACCCAATGAACACTGCGAAGAATTTCAAGATGGAAAACAAGGACTATTTATTGTGGAAAAACTGGGCTGCATCATACGTTGCACTTATTGTATTTTCTGTAAGGCGTGATAAGATCTGGCCGGGGCCCCAGTTACTAGTATAGTAGGCGTTATATACTCATTGAGAAGGGGAATCAATCTGTAGTTATATTTGACAGGGTTAGGTTGGGGTGTTGTTTGTTCTTTGTGAACTAAAAGTTTTATATTCTTATCAGTCACACATGTCTAATAGCCGATATTGTTTGACTGCATTTCGTTGATACGTGTTAGGAAAAAATTGTTCAATGAAATGACATATTGATTATTTAATGGAATGACATACTCTATGTTGTGGAAATGACCATGGCTTCGAGACAATTGGCTTCGAGACCATTGGCTTCGAGATCATTGGCTTCAAGACCATTGGCTTCGAGACCATTGACTTGGAGACCATTGGCTTCGAGATCATTAGCTACGAGACCATTGGCTTTGAGACCATTGGCTTCGAGACCATTGGCTTCGAGATCATTGGCTTAAAGGCCATTGGCTTCGAGACCATTAGCTACGAGACCATTGGCTTCGAGACCATTGGCTTTGAGACCATTGGCTTCGAGACCAACGCGGGTTCATATTTTGCCCGGAAATAAGAAACGTACAGGCATTTGTGCTTAGAACTAAATGAAAAATATCATGTCGATTTATCAATCTAAGTATAAGTTCGATAGGAGTAATTTTCAAGGATAGCAAATCCTTTTTAGGTATGATTGACCAGTTACGGATTGAAAATAAAGAACATATGAACAGAACACCGGATCGGAAATGCTATTAGTTCCGGAATACGCATCACGCTATTACATACTTTGCAGAAGGGACAACAACTGGACAAATCCTGAGTTGTTGATTTGTTAAATAGATCTTAGAAGGCTTATGGTATGAGGGTTGGTTTTTTTGCTTTGTTTTCTCCTTGGTTGCTCTTTTTTTCTAGCTATGATTGTTCTGTAAATAATTATTGTTGTGTACATATCTCCTTGCTTAATGTATATCATAACAGCTCAGATATGCCTATTGTAAGTGAGTATCAAAGTGTGTATTCGTTTTAACCTGAAATAAAAAATTGAGCTTACAGAATATTATCATAACTATCATTATTTGGGAAGAATAGAATCTTGTCTAAGATACGTGACTGACATAACCGGACCGGATCTGCTCTCTTTGGTGGAATTGGGGGATATTTATAGGGCAGGGCTGTTGTCTGCGAGCCATTTGGCCGTTCTGGAGTCAGTTCACATAAAAGTAGGAACAGCTGTCCTTTACAGACAAAAATTATTTGTCCTCTTACAGGGTCTTACCGGTTAATCGTACCTGCAAAAGTAAATGTGTTCTTATATTGTAGATGATAATTTTGCATGGTAGCTATACGCTATTTGTCCAAATTGACCTATGAGTATCATGCTACGATTAACATTCGTGGTACCAGCAAGCGTTCTGAAGATCTGGGCACAAGTTATTTCATTGCTTCTCTTCCAGCGTGAATTTCGATTTCAATGCATTGCAACCGCTCTATATGCCCTCCTGTAAAAAATAGTTCTAGAATTTTCGGAAAGTCTGCTTTTCGCCGTTTACGAAAGTATACTTTTCGAGGTTTACGAAAGTATACTATTCAGAAGTTTACTTTTCGACGTTTACGAAAATTTACTTTTCGGCGTTTACGAAAGTATACTTTGT
>JAAAKM020006971.1:106917849-106935349 GCA_010016025.2 Alatinidae sp. Z8VKAUB7J3 | reverse complement strand
TAGAGTGATAACGCCATCCACAGCAATTAAGTTTGCATAATTCCTTTTCAGGCTGCAACCGCTGACCTGCTTTTTTCTAAAGTTTGGTACCTTACTCATTGCATCAGTACATGTATCTTGAAATGTGATTCACGTAGATGTCATTATTTTTCATATTCGGAAACCCTGCCACAAGTCACGTCTTGTTCTGCATCGCTGTTAATGTAGTTTTCGAAACGTAACGGCAACAGCAAGCGTAGACCTACCATAATAGTTGGCTAGCAATGATTTATACCTTTACGGACTCTTAGTTAACTCAAATAAGTTAGGTCAAGCACCTCGAGTCAGGAGAGTTAGATCATGTAGTTACCTAGCGAGTAAGGTCAGTAAGTCAGTTTGTCAATTCGGCTTTTTAGTAAGGAAGGCATATCAACTTTTTGGTTGCTAAGTAAAGCCAGTCACATAAGTTGACTTTTTGGCTTACCTACTTAGTTTAGTAAGTGGTCAGCAAGGCACTTAAGTTAGTTACTTGGTTACTTAATTTTGGGTTGCTCACTGACGGTACTCGGCTAGATTAGTTAGTTAGGTAAATAGGCAGTGTAATAGTTAATCAGTTACCTTAGATATTAGTTATTTGGGTTATTCGCGCTAGTTGAGTTAGTTGTGCTAGTTAGGTCAGTTGTGATAGTTGAATTAGTTAGGTTAGGTGTCCTATTTAGGCTAGTTTTGTTAGTTGGGTTAGTTGTGTTAGATTTGAATGTAGATTTCAGAAGAGATGTTTTTTGACTAAGGGCGGATCTTAGAGGTCTTGCACATGGACATCTAAATATTATAACGATAATATTTAGATGTCCATGTCTTGCACCAGGACCAATTGCTTAATTACTGAGTAATCATGGCCAGAGATTAGACGGTCTTGAATTTACACATGCCACACATGATAGTCTATTCTCTGTTATTGAAATACGCCAATGCGAAACACCCTGAACCATCGAATGGCAATGTTTTAAAAAAATATTCAGGAGAAAAAACGGAAGAAGAGAATGCATTATATTAGTTTTTGATGCGGCACTAATACTTCATCCATACAATGCTGTGGCTGAAGAGGTTATAACTACAGTCACGATAGGCACACTACTCGCCCTAACATCCCATTTATTGAGTAGCCCATCAAATGCCACCATTCAAGAACTGATGGCATATGATGGCAACACTGCTGGACTCTTCAAATAATACAAATCTCACTACATATGTTACTTTGTTCCTTCCTTCAATAAGTCGACCTTCCTTTACTAGACTTAAATGCGAATAGCGAGACACCTTTGCCCAATTATTTAATAGGTTATCTCCTACTGCCTGTGCTAATTACTTCTTTCTTCCTTTCTTAAATCTAGTTTATAGTTACTCTGCTTAAATACGTCCACTTTACTTTACTAAACATATTTGGGTGATACTGAGGGAAAACCCTCTCAAAATTACTTAATGATGTCGTTTTGATTTCTCTTCTAATAATTAATTCTCACCCCTTATAGTATTAGTGCGAAAGATGAGGCGGTCCCTCCCATCATCAAGATGAATGTACCAAAGCTGACCACTGGCAAAAAGAACCGTCTCCTGCGAAAAAAGAGGCAGTTAGAAACGAAGACAACCACCCAGAAGCGAAAACGAAGTTAGTCCAATTAGTTGTTGATGTCCAGCTAATCCTTAACTTCGATTTGTTGATTTAATAAATCTGGAAAAGACCACTGCCAGATCACTGATTCGTCATATACTGAAATCAAGTTAAGGCATACACATTTTATGTATTTACGAGTTTAGGCAGGTTAGTGGCCTGTTGTAACAACCAAATGGGTGGCATGGTGATCAGTTACGACCTAGGAGACAGTTGCAGCATTATTACGTTTTGAGGTACTTCGTTTGATAATGTTTGCAGTTTGGTAAAGCAGTTATTCCCTGCAAACAACTTACGTTTCTTGCTAAGAATATATGTTATGTAGTCCGAGTTATGATGGAGCGAATCCTGAAAATATTGGGCCTATCTATTTTGATGTCTGCGCCTTTTCAAGTACATGATTATTTTTTCCGGTCAAATTTGAAGTTAGAGGTGCTACAGCTACACCTATGGTGATCATAATTATTTAAATATATTTTATAGAGCCTTGTTTATTTCGTCTACCATTATCCTATATTGTTTCTAACTATATTTTCTTTTCAAAAGCGGCATTCATGTCAGTGGGGAAAAGCCAATTCAATTTCAAAACCAACAAAAGGCTTGAAGATGTGGTTGCTGGTCGTCTCCTGTCGCTCCATCAAAAACGAGAGGCACAGAAAAGAATGTTGAAAAAGAGAAGTAAAAAGCCAGGTATGTATCACAGTTGAACAGTTCTTCATTAGTTCCTTTCGGCTATTTGTTAATGTTTGTGTTAGATTGTTGTTATTTTTAACGTAAGCACTACCTACTTGCCACCCACTTGTATGTGTCACGTATTTGTAAATACTATGTATGTTAATGTACCACACACTGGATACCCCAGCATTTTAAATCAAAGTATGAAGAGAATTCTGGCCTCCAGTAAGTAATTAAATGCTTGCTATTAGTGCATTCCTTGAACATTTAAGTTGTCTATAATTTTGCCTTTCTTAAATTTGCAAATGTAACAACACTAACTGCCAGAAATTGATCTAAAGCGGTCAAATAAAATCTTTTCTTTGATTTTCTAAAGGGTACGCTTTGCATTTTCTGAAGTTGATACAGGAGTGTTAAGTATTGAGTAAATAGCCCACTTATTTCTCAATAAAATTTTTTTTACCTCAGACACAGTTTCCTTTACCAAAAGCCAACAATCAGGCCAAAGCTTCTTTTCTTGTGTGAGAAACGAACTATATACTGTGTGATCTGTGTAAGTAACCATGTCTGTAAGTTGCTACAGCAAATTGGAGTCTTGCGTACAACCTTAGCATAACGCTTTGTTAATGGTACAAGGAAAGGATATACACAGAGCGTATGCATAGTACTGAGGCTCATAATTTCCTAAAATTTTCTGAGCCTTTCAGCAGTTTTGAGATTCGTATACCTGTTAGCATTTCTCGTAAATAAAGGCTTCTATACGAAACTGGGAAGTCAATTTTTTTTTTGTCAGGATGTATCACAAATATAAGACAAGATACGTTTTTCTACTAAATGATTTATATGTCTTGCAATCAAGTTGTTGGAAACAGATCATTTTAAGTCGTATTCATTATAAAATCTTGACCTTATTGTAACCACTACAGCTAAGATGACTCACGTGAGTGTATCCGATTTGTTCAAATTGCCAATGTAGCGGTTTCTTTGTATGCAGCTGTACTATACACGCCTACCAGGTGTCAGGTTATGTAGATTCCTTGGTAAAGAGCGTGATGCAAAAATCCCCAAATACAGAGGACTGGGAAAAACAATCAAAATCCGAAGATCCAGGAAGTTTAATGGATTGGAGAAGAAAATATGTTATCGTTTGGAGTAACACTTCAGGCCAATCATATTAATTCTCAAACCAATTTAGTGTTTTATCAGTTGTAATTAACATACATGGGTAGTACTTACTACTATTTTAGTGATTTTATAACTTTGATCCAAGTCCATACAGAATGCCATGGGAAACACTCAAGTCCCTAGAAAAGTGGTTACAGAGACAACGCTGTAAACTTAAACAATCTACTTCCCTTAGTGGATGCAGAACCCGTGACTGTAGTTGCACGCGACAGACAGTGATTAGATTGGATCATGTAGTTTACGTATTCTGTTTGATTTGATAGACCTACGAATCAATATATGGCTCGATTTAATGAAAATAATACTCATTACGCACGTTTTCTGATCGCAAAATTTTGAAAAAAACTCGATATTCCCGTGGCAGAGCCCGGAAACGTTGTAGGTACTGAGTTTATAAAGACTGCTGCCTTTGTTTATATCTAGCTGACCTCGGTTCGATGGACTGCGAACTCTTGTAAAAGGCGTTAAACGTTGCAAGAGGCGTGTAACTAAGTACGTAATTATTAGCCTGTGTTAGTGTATCTTGAAAAGCTATATTTACCTTTGTTACGAAACAACGAACCAAGAGTATTAAATGTGAGGAAACTGAAATCTTAAAATACCCCAGAAATACAATACATAAATTTAATAAAGAAGATGACAAAGTTCGTTCATACCACAGTTCGTAATTGAACCGGCTTTTGAGAACATAGAAAACTGATTTCGGCTCTTCGTTGTGGTACTGTTAAACATGACGGCCTTCAAGGATTCGTTCGAGGCGTTGGTGACAAAAAATACTCCACTAATTCCGTGTCGGAAGAAAATTCACAGTTGCAAATTTACCGTGGTATACTAGTTTCTAGGAGTGATTAAGTGCGTGTGTGTTCCATAGACTAGAGAAGACATTTTAATGGCGATGAGTTCTTCAAAAAGATGTGGTGTTTCTGCCACAAGACAAATGACGTCATGGCTTTTCCCACGACATCCGGAGGTCTGGACATGGTGACTGTTCCTGTGTTCGAAGACGTTCCGCCATTTTACATTAGCATCGGTCTTCCGCCTTTATCATAGATTAATGTCCTTCCCGAATTGAAGCAATAGAGAATATTATGACACCTTTGATCAATCAATTTATTAGAAAAATGAACACGAATTTATAAACGACGTCATATATCTTGGGAGCTTTAAATAGATTCCCAATTTTCGCATAGTGACATGCGCTAGTTACCGTAGATAATCAGGAGTACGGATTAAGCAGTTTCGAGCACGAAATTAAGGACTTTCCTCAGTTTTAATATTTCTGTCGGTATTTTTGCCCCACGTAGTAGCCCCTTCAACTTTGTTTTTAATTTACAACGCTTTTGTTTGTTCGCACGATTGTACGGCCGTATGCCTATTTTTTAAGATCTGCATCTCTACCAACACGAGTCGACTCTTATCCTCCTTATCTGCTACAAACAGTGGAGGCAAAATCCCGGTCGTAATTTCGTTATGACGTTCCAATATGCTTATGAGCAGTGTAATTTGGAGTGGTTGGTTTGGAACTTGTGGCTTCTTACGCATTCCGTTGATACGCAGAAATGGCGTTTCCTATCACTATTTTAAAGTGCAACATTGCTTATTTAAAGCCAGGTCCGTAACCACGGGGAGCTATTGAGGGGCTTAGCCCCCCAAGTTTACCATTAGTAGCACATATATAGGCTTATACAGTTATACAGTTGCAATGTCAGACCCACCAAATTTAGAATAACTGTCTTCTCTAATTTTTTAATCCTGGCTACGGGCCTGGTTGAGACGTCTCTACGTTTGTATAACTTTTAAACATAGACTTGCTGAAGTAGAACGTCAACCAGTAACAATTTGTCTTTTATTGTGTTATTAGTTAGACGTTACACATTTAAGGTAAGCCTGCTTGTTGCCTAAACGTCCAGTCCTGTTAAGGCCTCTTGCATTATCGGATGCGTTCTTTTTTAGTCGTTGATGGTCTATCGCATCGATTTTATGCAGCGACTAAAACAAGCCAGCGTCTTGGAATCTTTAAATTAGCGACATTAAGAAAGGGTTTCAGCCATAAAGTAGTTATGTTTGTTTGAATATTTATGGTATACATTTTTTGTAAACGTTTTATGAATCAGTGTTCAGAAATGCGTAATAATTTTCTACAATCTTTTCCAAATTTAGCTGATGAAACAGACGACAAAGCTTTGATGAGACGACGAGGACTAAGAGCAAATTTTTCGCAAAAGGAAGATAGCTTCGTAAGTGAACAAAGTGAAAAAGGTTTAATACTACATGCATAACAGTCTAAGGCTTTTACTTTGTTTAGTTATGATCGTGTACAGATATGATCTTGAGCTCCATCTAACAGTTTAGTTTGCTGATTTATCTACCTGCATCGTTGTTATTTGTGTTAGGTTGTTCGTTTGGAGTTATTAGTTTTACGCCATCGTATGCGCTAAATTATCTGAAGGAAATATTGAAGCCAACGTATTTTATCTTCGTATCCCTTTAAATCACCATCGGAAAGTGGCGGTTGTTAATACATCTGTATCCTTGGAGCCACGTTGCGAATTTATTCAATGATTGGATCATTCTTATTGACATGAACGTATGACACTCGCTGAAGGGCAGCCACCGTTAGCCAAGGTCACAGGCAATCATGGACTAACAGTTTTTAGACGTAAACTAAAAAAATCTTGATAAAAATGCTACATGCATTAAGACAGCAAGGATACAACATAGAACCAAAGAGATGACGATCACTCGTCCAATGATGAATAACAATGCTTATCCAGTTAATTACGAAACGAAACATAGTAAGCGTCCCCTATAATACGATCTTCATGCAAGGTGGACACGTTTATAAGTGGACAGCACCCCTAGTTGACACTTATGTAACGTCATTACTTCCAGGTAAGATAGAAAAATACCGCAAACTCCTACCACATTATGTAACCGAAGAAACACAGTATACCCTTCTTTCGTCAGACGGAATTCTATGTCATATGGACATCTCAGATAGGTGGACTCTGTTCCCAATTCCTTTCCCAATGTTAAAGAATAGGAAAATTCTCTTACTATTCCGCTATTAGGTATAGAGCTCTCGTAGGACAACAGTTCTATTTCATACCAAAAATTTCTCTTTTCCATAGCTGAGATAATAAATTACCATTTTCTTTATTTTGTAGTTACTGCGAATGCTTGTGGCTATCAATCTCATGCAGATTAACCCAAAATTTCAAAACCCATGGAGAATGGTTAGAGATTTGATTCATAAGGAATTTGAGGTACGTTACCATAGCAAACTATTCCTGTCACTTTAATCATGATACTATAACCTCATCCTATGAACGTCTGGTACAGATGTTGTCGTTTCCGTAATACGTTTTAAGTCATTGTGTAATTGCTGGAACATAACGTAAAATGTTTGAAGTATAAAAGGTCGTGGTGTATAAAAACGATCCTCAGAACTACTCGTTTGCTTTATAAAGATACTTAAGGTTGCCATTGAAGCAGCATTGGTTAAGTAGTCCGTAGATTACTTTGCGTACCGCGTCTCAGTAATACCACAATTTGTTGCTGATATCGAAAGGAGAGGATTTGAAATGCAATTTTTAAAAGACATTAGAAAAATAGAAAATATGCCACCACCGGAACAATCGACATTTCTAATCCTCTCTTCTCGATAATATTTTGTAACTTTCAACGGGCTTTAGACAGAATGACAGGCCGGATGACAGTCCCTCCTTGATCAAGTCGCGTGGCGCAGAGAGGCTGATCTCCATCTGCGTTGAGCTGGATGTCAATGTCCATCTTTAAATGATTTGGAGCTAATGTGGCGACTAGAGAAATAAAGTTTGTTAACATAGGGGGTCACCTAGGGGGTCACCTACTTTGACTATAAATACTAATTATCAGCTTGACGTCATACCTTTTCCCCACGACATTCGGAGGTCTGGACATGGTGACTGTTCCAGTATTTTACGTTAGCATCGGTCTTCAGCCGTCGTCATAAGTTAATGGCCTTCCCGAATTGAAACAATAGAGACTATCATGACACTTTTGATCAATAAATTTGAAAGAAAGCATCTCCGAAAGCATTAATAAGGCAGCAATGCTATCTAGTAGTCGACGTAGAATGATTTGTTGGTGAAATTTGTTAAAATTAACCTCCTGTCATGAACAGAGCGCAATCACGTTAACTGCTTGAATATTTGGGATTTCCTTGCCTTTGCAGGAATCGAAAGATAAAACCATTGTGTCGCTGTCACGAAGATGCCGACAAATGATGAAAAGCGGAGATTTCAGGGCAACAATGAAGTCATGTGTTGTAGAATGCAAGGGTTTGAAGGTACGTAGCAGAAAGAGTCCCATCTGTATATATGACTAACCGGTCATTAAGGCTGTTTAAGTCACTGGATGATCAACTGGTGTGAGTATTACCCATATATTGCAGATTATTTGTCTTTTTCCCTTCAGTTATAACTGACTTGAAAGGCTTTAGAGTTTAGTAACAATAGTGAGGTATTGTTGATACTGTTTCTTCATTTTATTTATGAATTGGCGAAAAATAGGTCGTGTTCTTCAAAGTACCCCTAAAATTTATCGTTTAGAATGCATCAACTCCCGACATTTGATTAGGATGCTGATGCTAATGATCGTGATGTTGATGTTGATGATGATGAGGATGATGATAATGGTGGTGATTATAATGATAGTGATGATGATTATAATGATAATGATGATGATGGTGATGATGGTGATGATGATGATGATGATGATGATGATGATTGTCATCATCAATCACCGTCATAACTATTATCGTCATCACCATCATAACCATTATCATAATCATAATCATTACCCTTATCATAATTATCGTAATCATCGTCATCGTCATCATCGTCCGTGTCGTTATCCATCATCATCGCCATCACAATAAGCATTATGACCATCGTCATCTTCATCATAGTAATCACTGCATTCTTCGTCGTCATTGTCATTCGTTCTATTCTCGATGTTGTTCGTCGTCTTTTCACTTGCATCCGTGCTCTGTCTGTATATGTGTTGATCTCTTTGAGTTACTCAGTTTACGTTAAAGACGAATTAAATGTTAATATGGTTATCATGTTAGTTCTAATATATGATATTTGTTTAAGGAACCAAAGAGCACATTTCAGAAGGAAAATATTTTCTGTGTATACAGCAACTTAGTTATTTGTTAGATATGTTGTCGTGTGGTATTCTCTGTTTTATTTACTTGTACATAGTTATAATTGCTCCTGAAGAAATCTGTTTTTGAAAATGGATGGGTGTTGTTATTATTTCTCAATTATATCTTAATAATTCAGCATTATTGTTTGTATTCGGTGCCGAAAACGTTCCTATATTTGGACGATTGCTCCAATAATCATTTACCTAATCAAATTTCCCATTCATGGAGGTCCTTAAACTGTTTGCGGAAACAGTGTTGTAACATAATGTAATAATGTCGCAAGTAAGTGTGCCCCTACATCGGAATAGTTAGTGATAGTGCCCGTAGTTATAGGGTTCGAACATTTCCACCGTTACTTTACTGAGTCCTAGTGTACTCTTTGTGCTTCTAATGTTACTGTTTACTGTTCCTGCTAACAGATTTATCATAAATTGATCAGACAGATATTTTTGCTTGTAAAGAAAGTTCTGCTGTTATAGGGATATTCTTTGGTTTATTTCCTAAAATGTCTACTGGAAGCATCTCCCATTAAACCCTTAACTTTTGGTAAAATGGCTGTGGCTAATGTATTTTCCTTTTTTTTCCCCTCCCATTTATTCTGTAGAGTTTACCAGAGATGGAAGAACACGTTAAAGAATTAGAAGATAAATACAAAGATATTGTTCAGCTCAAGGAACTGAAAGAACAAGTTCAACAATTGAAAAACCAATTAGTGTGGGCAATGGTTTTGGAAAAGAAACAGGTTTGTCGTTTTTCAGCCCAGTTTGATTTCGTAAACCGTTGGAGTCCATGACCAACTGGTTAAAGTGAGTTATCCGGATTCGATTGCGGCAATGGGCAACTTGACTCTTTCCGATATTACCCAAGAACCCATCGAGTGTACGCGAAGGAAATTTGCAGGGAATGATTCATAAGACTTCTTTGATTAGACTTATTTGTGTGTCGAAGGACCATCTGTACCTATTTGTTTGGAATTTGCCTTAAACACGATTTAAAGTTACGTAGTTTTTCAGCTAGTCCACTAGACAAACAATTCAGGTGATATAGTCGTTGGCTGCTAAGAGGTTATTACATCGAGGGATGATTGCAAAGGGTTCTTCAAAATGTCTATACTACATAACCTGATTGTTTCGACTGTAGCTCTCATTTTCAGATTTATAGTACTAGTCTGGAATAACAAATGAACTTGAAACAATACAAAAGCTGTGGGGTTGTTACATATGAAAATTCCTTGTTTGTGAAAGTTTAGATTGTAACTGAGAACTTGAGAGCTCATGAGCATTGTTGCTTATATTGTGCGTTATAACTACTTTGGAGATGTTCAAAACTATTGGCGAGGATGTGTGACACGCTATGTAAGATGGGTGGATTAAATATTGTACTTGGAGTATGCTGATTAAGCAATTTGAACTCATAGCCAAGCGATAGGAGGTACAACTTCAAGTACAATTTAATGTTAAGTAACAGAAAATAAGAGTATCATAAAAACATAAGAACATTTTATTCGCTTAGCTTTCGTCAGGCGATCGGGTAATTTTGAAAACGCTTAAATACTTTGGGGTCAGAGAATTATTGTTACCACTGGGTGTGCAAGCTGTTATATCATCTTTTTGTCCTACTAAAGACGCTCCTAATCCCTCGAAATAACGGCTTGCATTAAAACGATATCTCATATTATTGCATATATCTATCTTTATGTTCTTAGGAAAGAGACGATTGTAAGGCAATATTAGAAAGAGAGGAAGCTCGATTACCAAAACACGATGCCAAAATAGGTGAATGTCAGGTAAGCATTGTAATTTGTATCAAATTGTTGTGCTACAAATGGTGTTGCTTGAAGTAGTCTAATCTTCTTATCCCTTTGCCCTTCTTTAATTTAGGCAGGACAATTGACGTAATTTCCATAGCTGTGAAAGGAAACAATATATAAAAATCATTCACAGTTTTGTTTCGGTTTAGTAAGTTGTAAGAGTATTTTTTTTTTGGGGGGGGGGGGGGGGTGTTTGGGGATGACATCACGCTGAAGTAAACTAGTTTGTACGCTTTGGTGGTACAGAAGAGGTTTAAACCCCCTGGACTAAGCCAATAGTAATAAACCTGCACCATTAGTGGCAGTCCTGAGGCTGACCTCGTTTGAGAAGAGAATCTAGCTGTGAAACAGAAATCGAAAGTCTTTTCCAGGTTTTTCTAATCTTCACGGCTCAACGTCCATCGCAAGATTCATTCATAAAATGTTTTCTCAGCAAACAACAATAATGAGAGGACTATCAACTGTGTTGATTACATTTAAACCGTTTTTCGGTCGAGGAGGGCAGTAGCTGCCCATCGTAACTCTGTATACTCTTGAACCATTATTAGGAATTCTAGTCGCCAAGATTAACTAAAGGCTAATTCCTGATTCCAATATTGTTTTTTTTATTGAACAGAGAAATGTGGAGGAGAAAGAACAGCAGTGGAGCGAAATCAATAGAAATGTCGAAGGCTTTGTACAGGAGGGGCAGGCATTAGCTGACGAGCAGTTAACAATACGACAAAGACTTAAAGAGAAAAAGATGCACGTGAAAAGCAATGTGGTAAGTTGAGGTTTATATTTGAACTTAAGGGCTTCATACAGCTTTACAGCAGAAGGAGCCAGTTATTGGCACCGTTGCGTGCCATTTCTACCCGTTAATAGAGTACTAGAGTGATAACGTCGCATATTTTTTTTATCGGTGGATCCCAATTACACCTACATCGAAGTGGTAACCCAACAACTAAATGCCCGTACAAGGTGTACAAAATATCGCGTTCAGATATCTAATCAACTGCGAGAAGCAAGCGTTTGAAGTTTTTTAGGAAGCACTGTTAAATTTTGCCCAGTGGATAAAATTATGAACTTGGTTTCAGTACCAAGGTAGACAGACACGATTCTGAGTTTTGTAAGGGCGTATCTCGAAGATTGCTCAAGGCGTCGTTTTCAAATTTTGACAGATAATCTATATCAAGAAAAGGAACAAAAAGAGTGAAAAAATTATCAAACTTATCGTATTCATTAAACTGTAACGTCACACTTAAGTATACTATTGGCAACAGCATGACGTACGCCATGCTAACCCCCGCAAGATCTTTTGGAATGATGCCTAATCTTCAGGTGTGAGGCAAACCCCAAGGGCGTATCAGTCTTGCCATTATTTGGTCAATGTTAAAGAGTTGTCAGATACAATGAAATCGATTGTTTCTAGTGCCTGAGGCATACTTAAACTGTAACTTTATGATAAGGAAGAAAGACCATAAGAAGGCAGTGGAGGTTGTATGAATGTGTGACGGGAATGCATACCACAGAATACCTGAACCTTGAGCTACGATTATGGTGATCATGATGATATTGATGATGATGACGGTGGTGGTAATGACGATGGTGGTAATGACGATGGTGGTGACGATGATGATGATGGGGTATTGATGATGACAATTATAACAATGATTATGAATATGTAAGAGTATAACGACGGTTTGCCAATAAGGCTCATAATGCCTCATATGTAAAACCACAAACCAAATTTGGTATCAAGGCTACGTAATGATATAATTGGTTTTAACTTTATCATTTACTAGTATTCTTCCAAATTCCCTTTGTCAATAGGATCGTAAAAGAAAAATGGAGCGAGACCTTCACGTTATTACAAGGGAGAAAAAAGAACTAACGGAAAAGGTGGAAGATATCAAAAGCAGGTTCGTTATACAATACATCCATCATGTTTGCGGTGCATCTTAATCACTGGGATTCTTTTTTTCAGTTAGTGGCTGTTATGATAGATAGTTGAATAATCAGAATTTCATAGTACTTGCAGCAGCCATAGTCTTACCATGTGATTATATCAACCTAACAACATTGCATTTAAGAATCCAAGCAAAGAAATCTTGGAAAAGGACTCCACTTTTGAGTCCAGAAAAGACAAACAAATACTGTTATTAGACAGATAATTGTTATACAGTGATCCATTTGTATTGAGTATGTCTGTCAAAAGGTTAGAACATTTCCTGTAACGTAAAGGCTCAGATCCACTTTCTCAATGTATCTAGCTTCTCATTGATTGCGGGGATAATATTTGATGGGTATATAGGAAAATTTATGTTTTTATGCCAAGAAATCTTGCAAACTTGAGTGAATCCCCGACGGAAGATCTGATTAACCGTGGATACCTTCGTCTGTTGTATTACTAATAATGAGTTAAATTTCTTTCATATCAGTGCTTTGAAAGACCACGAGGCTGCTCAGATGGAAAGAGAACGTGAAATAACACAAAAAGAGGAGGAACTATATATGTACCAAGCGCAATTCGAAACGTCGAAACATCACTTTGAACAAATAGAGAAAGCTATTGAACAAGGGAAAGCGTTGCTTAAAAAACTAAGGTAATTTAATAGAATACGTCATATTTAGTCATTTTTAGTCACATTTAGTATATTTGAGTCGTATTTACGGCGCCTGGTCTTTGCCTACTTGTACCATTATTATTTGGTAGCCACGTGCGTGTCCCCTTAAGGTGGACCCCGAGTGTCTCAGAAACAAAGTATGATATTTAGCAAAATTTAAGGGTTACATATTTATTCAAGTTTTACTGACACGGATCCTTACAAGTCCACCAGCGCACTGGCACACGTACACAAACTTTACCGTGTAATGGTAGTACCTGGGACACGCCGGGTATTTCTGCTAGTATGTATATGTGTTTGTAATCGCAGTAACGGGAATGAGATATTCATTATGTGATTTGCTAAAGTTTTCGTTGATTCATATCTGTTCATTCCTTTGAATAGGAGGTCTTCATTATATAGATTTACCTTCTTATGCTTTTAATATTGTGCTGATCTAGTGCTGATGAAACTAAGGTGATTAATTGTAAATATTGATTGCGTTAAATGAAAATTGCACTCCTTTATTCAAAATTCCGAAAATTCGTACCCTCCTCAGTTTATTCCAAATACACTATTATTGTATGTGATTTCTCATCCCTGAAGCAATTGCCGGGGAAATTTACACAGGGATACAAACACTCCGTTTGACACATTGACTCATGATTCGTCGAAGTCCGTAGTATAATATGATATCCTTTAATGATTATACACCCCCAATTACAATGTTGGATGACCCAGAAATGCTACCATAGGGCTGTTATGCTTAGAATTGATGCTCGTTATTAGAAAACAAGTCTCCCCTGCATACTCATCGCATTGTCTTCGGTAACTTGATGAGATTTTCCTTGCGTTTCTAGTGGAGAATCAAACGAACTAAATAATGCTATGGAGCGAAGCAGAAAACAGTACCAACAATTAAAAGGAAGTCAGCAAGACAAGTTAAAACTGTTTGGTGGATCAACACCTGACATAGTAAAGAACATAGAAGAATGTCAGAGAAAGGGACAATTCAAACAGAAACCAATAGGGCCTGTTGGTATGTACCTTTACATGTACTCACTAAAAATACTTGAGGAAAACAATAGTGCAAGTTCATAAGGCAAGTTCATAAGGGAAGTTGATAACTTTTGTATATATTCGTGTATATCTTGATATGTTGTTATAGGAAATGCGATATTGACCTTAAACGAGTAATTGGTACTTTCCCGAGATCTTTCCCAACGTAAAGGTTAGCTGTCAAGCAAACCGAAACTACGTGAAATAGCCTGCAGCCCCAATTAGACAACCCACAGGTGTCTTGTAACATCAGTACGTAGGCAATCTGTCACAGAAGTCAAACTGCCAACTATATCTATTCTGGGATTACTTTTTTCTTAGGTAATGGCCCGATGTCAGAGTAAGTGACCTAAATCGTTCTTAGCTAGCTAATCTCATAGTTAGTAAATCCTTGCCTTAACAAGGGCTAATCTGTAGTTTGACAATACACTGAGTATCTATGACCCTGCAACGGGCGTATGTTCTTGTTTACATTGAAGTTTATGCAGTCAACTGTGTCATCTTTTCCCAACTTATCATTTAAATTGAAGGTGCTTATATCAAATTGAAAGATTCCAAGTGGGCATTAGGCGTAGAGTGCAGTTTAAAAGGGCTGCTGTACGCGTATTGTTGTGATAATCATCAAGATGAGAAAGTCTTACAAGTAACATGAGAGCACTAAAATTACCCTCCCCCGAGTAGAAAGGAGAAACAAGCAGGAAAAGAATAGGGTTAACTAAGTTGTAAAAAAAGGCATCGGACTGATGTAATTAACATAAGTAAACTAGGTTCAAATATGGTAACTTTGTTGTGGCATTTAAAAAGATGTAAAACAATAAAAAAATCTACCTTTGCCTTAAAACCTTAACAGCACGTAGATCATATTTAAGTTGATAGCAGAATGAATACATGTATAATGGTTTTTGTAATTTCGGACTTGGCAGGCCCAAACATAAGTTAAATAATTCGAGATTGGATGTGAAGTGTTTCTAAACAGTTAAGTTATGGGTTGGTTTATTGGCAGCCCATTATTTTGATGGTCTGCAAATCTTGACTTTTTTATAACATCCTTTGAGCAAAGTCAATTGATCATGAGCGATACAAAGGTACGTTCATGTGACCAGTTCAATTTAAGATAGTTCTTGTCTAAAAAGGAGGACCAAACCCTCTAACACCTGCGGTTGTTCCGGTCTGTTGTGACAGCGTCTGTCCGCAAAAGTAATAGACTGATTTGCAGAATTTTGGCCTCTTATCAATTGCCTACATGAGTTTTATCGAAATAAGAATTTTTCCGAAGGTCACCTTTTCCATAAACAAAATTAGGACTTGATGGTTCCGAGCAAACGTTGTCAGGTAGTAACACTATAAACAATGAAGACCATGTTAGATTATGTCGACATCAGTCGTTGCAAAATGCTACCCTTTACATTGCCCCTACCTAGCACGGGCTTTTGATGACTTAAGCCAGCACGACCGGGGGGAGGTAGTAGGCCCGCGGCTATATTAACATATATAACTGCCATAAAACATGATCGTATGTTTTGATATTAAGGTTTTAAACGCATCAAAAACTTTGACGTTAAATTTAAGCGCTTTTATATAGAAATTTTTTGTAAAATATGTATTTTTTATTAGTATTATCAGGTGATGTACTTAAGTTGGAAAATGTTTACCGTATGTTAGTCTGATCGAAAAGGAATAGAAAATGCTACGCTATTTTTCATGAATAAAAAGTAGCAAGAGTTACCTCAAAGCTGCTTTGAGCAATAGAATAATTTTCTATTTTGAATACCTGAGAAATAAAAGTATTCTTGACAAAAATCGGAACCAGTAGTGAAGATGAGAAGTCTCAACGATTGCAGCTGAACGACTTGAAAGAGAGTATGTTTGTCATATGTCACGATAACCATTCTTTTGAACAGTAACATGTGGTTATACTTGTTTTAAATACCATTTTATCCTATTATAAATTTGGTACCGTTCTCTATAGTTTTTAGATACAAGTTTGCCTGATAAAAGTTTGGATAAGTCAAATATGCAGCAACTTAGAAGAAAGCATTCAAAAGCTATTAAACAACATTCACAGCCGCGGGCCTATTATCCCCCTCTCGTGCTAGGGTTAAACAATGAAGATTTTAAGTTTCCCTGGTCTTGATTTATTCTTCACATTTGGCCTTCAACACAATGTTCAAATTAGCTGTAATATTTAGTTTTCGTAGCGCATTTGCTCTCGTCATTCACTTGAGTAACATATAATAGTCGCTTCTTATTTACTTTTTCACTTAAAAAATCTTAGTTATTTTAAATATGTAAATGTCCGTTCTTAATTAATAGCACTTTCCAAGTAAAAAATTTTTATGCAATTTTCACATTTGTGTTGCATTACCTTTTGATCATTAACTTCTGCTGCTTTGTGATAGAGGATTTTTATCAATTTATCAGCGATTAATTTCTATTTTCTCTGATAATGCCAATAGTAAAGTTTGACCAAGCATTTGGAAAGCAAGAAAAATCTCAATTTCCTTGGAAGATTCTCGGCCTGGCTGTTACTTTTTTAAACATATTAAGCTATTAACTTCACTTCTAATGTATTCATGGCTGGGCTTCCAGCTTTCAGAGATTGAGTTCAGTTGAGTTGTCATGGTTCAAACAAAAGTTTCCTGTCTGATTCCCCATAAACTCTATTTAAATATGTCTGCCTTTCGAAATCGAGGCTCAAACTAACTAAGCATAAATTTACTTTAACTATTGCAGCTGGTTCATAGCAAGCACTTTTATGAAAGCTGGAATTAAGCTATTCTAGAGTTATTCAAAGTACTTAAGCAATACGTGAAATACCTGACAGTACATTGTAGTCATTACATGAAATGCTGATTTTCCAGCCATTACATAAAATAACAAATTAAATTTGTCATGACGCTTACCGCCTGACTTTAAGAAATGTCTTAACGTAAAGACGGTAAAACGTGTTGATAAATGTATAGAGACTGAACATCTGTAGCGAGTGTACTTGATATATGATGGGGGAATTTATATGTAATGATAGTAGTAAAATAAATGTAAATTCTGGTAACAGTAAGATCTATTTAAAAAATGTAACGATCGTCGTGTTTTAATCTTACATCGACCTTATTTAGAAAAAAACTACGTCTCAGTAAGATCAACATAAAGTTCCTTGAACTGCTAGCCTTTTGATATGGCATATCAAATTAATATTCTTGCTGGGCCGTTCTATCGTAACCTAGATGCTTCGGTGACTTTTCATCACATGACGATTAATCACGTGACAATTCATCATGCACACTTAAAATGCAACGATGTAAACAACTATTCTTACCCGCAATATTTAGGATAACCATTGC
>JAAAKM020006971.1:106903484-106917749 GCA_010016025.2 Alatinidae sp. Z8VKAUB7J3 | reverse complement strand
CCGCTCTATTAACTTCAGTAGTATTGTCATGTCTAACGGTGAGTCTTAATATCCTCTTTCCTTTGTAGCATTGGTTGAAATAGATTTCAGCTTTCTAAAGTCTGAAGAATTGCAATGTTATTTATTACAAGAGGGATGGTGCAGAGTAATGCAACTAGAAGGAAAGGATGGTGACGTCAAATGGTAGAGAAAGGAAACATTAAGAATAGAAGTCGTATTCCAAGCAAACTGTTACGAGCATGAAGTCCAGAAGGAAATTATTACACATTCTGTTACTACAAGCTTTTTTCATTACCATCACTTCGTTGGACTCGGTGCAAGAAAATTTAAAGGAGAAGCTAGAATTAGAATTTACGAGGAATGTTGTATTCGATGACCAATTTCCTTCCTTGGAGAGAATGGGAATTGATGAATCGCTTTTGCGGATAGGAATATTACACGACGGGGATTCGAGTAGACAAAGTATAAGTAAGATTGTTACCAAGATTTTACAAGGAAAATCAATTTTTATGGTATTAGTTGGTACCGGAAATGCAGCTGGTGGGGATCTGGGTTCTAATTCTGATAAAAAGACTTTCCAATATGCCTTTCAATTGTGGTGGAATCAAAGCATTGAAGCAGTAACTGGAAGTAAATTAGTTTTAAGCACTATTGCCATTGGTAGTGCTGATATCGGTTATTTAAGTTTGTGCTGGAAAGAATATTTGCCTAGGAGCACATACTGGACAGATATAGATTTTGTTTTGCTAGAAGTAATAACTCGGTCTCCACTCTCATGGAATTCTATGCTAGATCTTGAACGTTTTATTAACTCAGTGAAAAGTGTTGCAGGTCAACCAGGACTTTTAATGCTTAATTTCTTTCGAGTTTGGCTATTCCAAGAGAGTTCGAACTACATTTATACGTATCTAAATAACGAACAGAAGTCACAACAAGAAAATCTGATAAACACTGCACGAATTTACGACATTACGTTTATAGACTTGGAGCAAGTGGTGATAGAAGTTTGGTTACGGAAATCGTCAAATTTGACCAAGTCTGATTACATCACGTTGGATCATCCATCTTTTATAGCTCATACACAATTGGCTTATCTTCTGGTGTTTTATTTCCGATCAATACTGCTGTCATCAGTCCATCAAAAGAGTATGCCCACCCCATGGAGGCGTATGCTTAACGTGAGCAATGTAAGAAATTTGACAGACACAGTACACAATGAACAGTTATATCCCACAAATGAAACCATATGCTGGACTGCAGTCTTGGAAGATAGAAGAAATAAATTAAGACATCCTTTATTTGATTTGCCAGTTTTATTTTCACATAACTTTCATAGATATTTTCAAATGAGACAGCTTAAGGAAATACGATACGATGGTTTAGGAGGCTATTTTACTTACAGAAAAGAAAGTATGCTCATGCTTCAAGTAGATACGATACATATGCAAGATAGTAACCCTTTTAATCTATACCTTGCTATTCGACAAAAAATATACAGTGGAAGAGTTATTGTCACTGTGTACAGCTACGAAACAGCAGCAACACTTTGCAGAAAAACTTTAGATGCTTCAGATGATGTATTCTTAGGCTTATATGTCCATTTTATCTGTAGTTTGCCTCAAAGACGATACATCTTATCAGTACAGACTCTTGATAAAGGACTTTTCCTTTGCTCAATCATTCTGTCACCTACATAGTTAAATGTAAGTTCTAGCGTCACTATCAGAATATCAATGAATTATACAGCAGTCATATCATGTAGTTAGAATTGACAGCATAAGTCATTTTGACAACAACCGTCAGCTATTTACACTCGAATCCAGAATAATCTGGCCGGACGCTTAGTAATTTTGAAACAAATTCGATCCAAGACATATAAATTTATTTAAATTTGAAGGAGAATTTCATGCACATTCATATTTTGGTGCAATTGTTTCCTGTAAATGTTTCACAGAGTTATTGATGAGGTTAGAAGAGGTGTAAAGAGACATAATGACGGGAAACAATAAACTTTAGAAACTTTTTTAAGTTTGATTTTTTAAACCTTCTTGATAAATTTTGAGCTTTTAATGAACGTTTGCGTATCCTCTAAACTATTAACTTGGACTTCAACTCCAACAATTCAATATTTGTGTAAAATTAATGTAAAAATTGTGGCTAATGAGGGGAGTCAGTTAAAAAATATCGAGAAAAGTTCTACACCCCTATTTTAATCCACACACCTCTATCATATATTTTTTGCATGAACGAATTTCCTCTCACCCTAATTTTCCCACCTATCCCTATTACTGCGGATTTGAAATTAGATACATTTTTAGAATATCAATATGTTTAAGACCATACCTGTTTGATATTTTTATGTTACGCTTCTTTTCTTCGCATTTTTTACTTTGTCAATTTCATGAACTTTTGTAAAAACGGTTTTTGCAAAACTACTTCTCATTCAAATGAGAAGTAATAAGAGAACGAGAAATAAGATAGACTATGCCATACTATATCATCGTTTCAAGCAATACTGAAATTATCGAAATAGCCTAGTATTGGTAGGATTGAAGTCTTCAGTAAAAAAGCTAAAAGGAGAATAACAAACTATTATCCTAGACTATTTTACTTTACACCTGTGTATGCAAAACAAAGTGTTTGCAGTCTCTCAACCAAATACCACTGATGAGCAGTTGGTCCGACATTGAAACTACCATAAACAAACAGAAAAGCCACCAAACAGGGTAACATATAAATAAAGGGCAGCTGGGGCGTCTAAGGGTGCCCCTTAATTTTAGCAACCGGGCAGAGAAGAAAGCAATGAGGCAGACTTAACAGCCCAGTAGGACCACTTCGCGCGGATCACGGAATGAATCTATCATCAATGAGCACAGATACTATATCCAATCCTTGCCAAAAGGCCGAGAAGCATTCCTGTGTTTGCTACCGTCCGAAAATTGGATAATAACTGGCGACCCTTTTTATAGCTCGTAAATGAATTTTTACTTAACTCCTAGGTTACATGAGTTACAATCATCGAAAATCATTACTATTTTAAGACACTGTACTTTAGATCGTAAAGTAAACTTTAACCTATTGCAACTTGACAAAGGATATTGGATGTAAATTAGGAGCTAGCTAGTGGTATGAGATATTGAGCAAGACATACATTGATGATTTGAATAAATGCCAAGTCCCATTTCTTTTAAAGCGGAAGTGTATTTTAATGAAAGATATCCAAATTTTTCAATGCAGTGCCTTAATATTGCATTTATGACAACATGCATTTAGTATTTTTGATCATTCCTGTAATTCAGGTATGTCTACTTAGATAATTTTAAGCACAGGGGCGCCTCTCTCGCAGCTAGCAACAAATTGTAGGTGCCTGATTAATTACATTCACCATTTTCTTTATTACTCTTTGATAAAATTTCAGTATAATGTTTAGTATATCATAAAACATTGCATAGGTTCCCTTCAATTTCTTTTAAAATACTTTCTCATAGTTACGCCAGTGCAGGATCAGATAGATGATGATGGGAAAGGGCTCCTAAGCTACTATATTAGCTATTAAAGTGTTTACCGATCTATCACGTTGACAAGTGAGTTACTGATACTTATTTATGTTACGTGATTATTTTCAGTTACAAGAAAGCTTATCAGCAGTTTCTTTGTCTGAAAAACTGGCGAAAAATGATCATGTACTTTCAAATTGTAAGTTGACACTGCAATAAGAAATGAAATTCGACGTACGACGTACGATTTATATAATCGCTTACACAATGGCGTCTGAATTCTGTAAACCATAAGATTTTCATCTGTCTTACAAATTGTCATTATAAACTATGACTATTATTAGTATTGAAGTCTGAAAACACAGTTCCGTTCTCCCTTACTATTTTACATATATCGAAATTGATTTGGTGTATCCTCTAAGTGGATACTTCTAACCCACAAAAATATACTTATATGTGCGCATTTAAAATTTTCACGTTGCCTTCTAGGCAAAACTACAGTCATTCTTCAGGACAAGGAAAATTCAGAAACTTCTCCTATCGCAGTATATGGACCAATGATCTAACTGTTATTCGACTTTCTTCTTTTAAGCAAAAACTTGTATTCATCCTCGGGAGTGAGATGAGGCTGATACATGAGCTGTCAAGCTAATATCATATGGAGCTCTATCCAGTTTATAAAGCTTGGAGTACGTTGAGCTCTCTTAATATTATCCCATTTGCACATTCTGCAATTTACTTTGAACCATAAGCAACCGTTTCTTTTCGTGGCTGTCATTTTGCACGGTGGTCTATCCACAGACGACGTGACCTCGGTTTTCGATAAATGAGCGTAAAGACACCTCAACCTGGCGAAGCGTGTATTGCGGATTCAGATTAATCCCACAACTTGATGAGTCCGTCCCACCCACACGTGATGATCTTGGATGTTTCGTGTGGCAACCAAACGCATCCAATGCATACCTCGTCGTGAGCTTTAAATTTGCTGTTAAATAAACAAAAACAGAACAATATACACTTACTATCGTAACTGTCAAGTTTTTATGCCAATACTCTACACACCACCAACATGATGTTTCTCGAAGCAAAAGACCCAGATAACGTTGGCTCGAAACAAACCTCAATCGCCAAACGCCTCTATTAAACGGTTTTCTAGTAACCGCATCATACAGTACTGCCATTACTTGTGACCTCTTTGCCTTCCTCAACGTCCACTTATAGTAATAACTCAGGAATCTGTACACTGCTCAACCACTGAAAACCATCAATCAAGAAGCAATAAGTAGTGGAGCACATAAAACACACTTCTGTCCCTCTGCAAAGAAGAGCGGCAACGCACGGCTTGTTATAACAGTGATTGGGTGCTCCTAAATTCCTCAATTACCTCGAAAATTCAATTGACCAGTCTTGGCTTCGGCACGGCTCATTTACTTTTTTTGGGAAAAAAAAGTGGGCTACAACGCTATACTTTAATGGAGGCACTTTTTCAGTACTATTAATTGTTTAAGTCTTTAAGTAGAACATAAATATAGCAAGGAAATAACTTAAGAGTTGAAATTCTCTTCTGTGCCTACCCAGAAAATACGTAAGATTTCTGGTTGTCGCATTTGTACATAAATAATTGATAAAATGCAAAAAGTGAGATAATTTCCCTCGGAAATGAGTGGTGCAGAATGAAGACGAGCGTAAGTTTCCATTACTAGAAGGAAATTTGTTATACATCTAAAGACATGCTTCGAAAATCCTTTCGTGTATACGTACATGTCACAATGGAAAGCAAAACTACCGGCAAATTGGCCCTTCTGGACGAACTTACTGATAACAGAGGACCATCAGACAATACTAGGTCTATCTATAACAAAAAGGCGCATACTGGTTCACTGACGAATTTTCAGTTTCAAGTCTCTCTCTTATGACATTGGACTAAAAAGAACACTAGTAGGCAGAGCATAACAAACTTTACGAACTTACGTTCCACGGAAAGAAATAAAACAACAGAGTAACATTACTTTAAGTGTTTAGTATCACTTTGTTTTTCCCTTGTCTTGTTTAATTATTGCAATAATCTTTTCACACTTAATTTTCTATTTTAACGTGTTATTAGCACCATCTCTAGTGTAATTGTTCCTTCTGTAAATAGAGTAGCATGTGTCAATAATTCAAAACGTAGATATATCGTGTAAAACGTTTATGTAAAATTGTTTTCATTGGAGATGGATAAAGGATATCACGATAAAGTTTGGAGAAGGGAAATAAACAGAAATGCAAAATACAATAAAAGCAACGGGTAGAATAGTTGGCGTAGACAGTCGCTTGTTCGCAAAACCATTAGTTAAAGAAGGGTTTTTAAAAGCGAGGTATGACAGGCATTTAGCCTTGCTGAACTAAAGCAGTTAGCTTTCACTATAGTTGTCTGATGGGTTGTGAGGAGGTTTTCAGATGAAAAACGGGCTTTGTATCTGCTATTTGATTACTCATTATCCTAAGCCAATGCTGCATGAAAAAAACCCGCTACATCTACAATTGCCGTTAAGGTATTTTCAAAACAATATAATTAGGAGAAACAAACAAAGAAATTGACAAATCAATATTGCAAAATGATCCCCTCCGATATCTCGTCATAACTAGAGACATTTCGAAAGAAAAAGAGTTGAAAGAGTCAACGTTTATACGATAAAACATAATGATTAGTTCTTTAACAATCAAATCAAATCACTATAAAAAATTACTTGGCAGATTGAAGCATGCGCAAGAAAACCCATGCAGCAGTGACTTTCTTTAAAGGTCTACAATGACGAACCATGATTCTCTCTACCAACGCTATTCCCAGAAAAAACGTCATACATCCAGTAACTTCATCATTCCATTTATTTCATGTCTCGTATATTTTTGTTATCTTAGATGATTCATTTATTAAAAAACATCAGACATCATCTCTAAAACTTTAGTAAATAAATTAAATAAATACAACACAAAAGGATGAGCCCCTTTTATATTAAATATTAATTATTAAATATAAAATGATAGATAAAACTTGGTCCCCAACGCAACTAGAGGAGAATATTCCCCTCGTAACACGAAAAGTTATTGTGGAAGAGTGGGAATCAGACCATTATTTTGAAGGATGTTGTAGCCGAAAGATGTGGAAGATTTTACTGACAGAGAGGGAAAATAAAGAGAATGTGTTTCTGCAAGCCACATGCAAGAACCGCGTCATGGAACATTTAATAAAAAAGCCAAATGAATTTCTTCGGCAATATTATAAGAAATGAAAAGCTAGAGATTGCTACTATTGGGCAATTCAACTGTACTAGAGCAAGAGAAATACCAATGCAAAAACCTATCCCAACATTGCGTTGAGTAACAGATAAATTTTCCTGAACGTTTTAATAAGACACAGGTTACATCAAGCATCTGAAGTGAAGAAGAAGAACCCTTCATGAAGACTTCATTGGAAAGGAAAGCAATGAAATATGTCGTTGAAAATAACGCGTACGCATGAGCACCACGCCCCCTGCTGTTCGTTTTATTCAAAGGCGTGGCCTTTAGTATATTTTTTCTTGTCGACTGAGCTAAAATTTCTCTTTTATGACTAACGCAGTTTCCAGTGTGGCAAAGTGAAAAGGAGAACGCGGTTTCCTAATACCCTGAACGAATCCTCCTGATAATTGTCAGCACATGTTGGATTTAGAGCAAAGTGTTGGCGAATGGTGAAGAACCTCTACTCCAACTGAAGACGTGCAATGTTACTTACCAATACAGTTTAGTCGTTTTCCAATCCCAAATATTTAACTTGCCATCAGCATCTCCTGATATCAGATACCTGTATACAAAGAGGATGTTACAAAGTTCACACAGCACACTAAAGGCTTCTTAAAAATATACAGTTTAGTAGACCTGGACTGCAAGGCATTCCTTGTCCCTTGGGATTTCCCACTTCGTATATTTTGCATAAATTGGAAATGAACTCCGATCGGCTTTAAATTAGCACTCTCTGATTCCAGAATTCAAAACAATTTGCAAATGTAAAGGGAAAAACAATGACACTTTGGCTTCACTCGACATATGACAGATATTGACACCTCCAAAGGAAGGGCTGCTTTGTCAAAATGGGAAGGTAAGCAATATTTTGAAAGACACGTACTAAAAATATGAGGGCAGAAATTGACACAATTAAGCGAAAAAATCAAAAAGCAAAGCAAGAATTGGAACCAAACTTAGTATCCATATATCTCTAGTAGACTCTCTATGACAAAATCATACGAAGACCTTGAACCCATTTGCTCAGTCATAGAAGTAAATAGGATAAGGACAGCCACTTTATCAGGGCAATTATTTGAAGGGTATTTTAAAAAATGACTTGAGGAAGTGACATTTTCTGCCAATGGAACAAAGCTAGAGAAAATAAATTATTTAAACCTACATGCAGCCACAACGAAGCATTTCTCTTGCATTTTCTACGTAAATTTGGAAGGAATGTTGCGTTCTGCTTCATACAAAAGGAATTGGTTTGCCATACTCTTCAAGATTTTCTGTGTTGTATACATTTCCTTAAACTCGCATTATCGCCCGCTCTCTCGACGACATAGTTTCACTTTCAGCTCCCCAACCTTTCATTATCGCAAGCCTTGGAACAGATCAACCATTTTGAAAAGACACCAGAGAAATAATTATATAAAATATGTCACCATCAGGGATAGAACACGTGACCCATGCTTTCGCGGCGTGTGCTCTACCAACTGAGTTCGGTGACATCCGATGTTAACAGACGTATTTCCCCGGTGGTGACTTTCTATTACCCTAGTGCTTTTTCATAACTGCCATTTCAAATCCTCTCTTCTCGATGATAAATTCTACCATTACTATTTTATGCCGTTGTATGCTTTGCGCAAACTTGGTTGTACGTCTGGAACATAATTATCTCGACAATGCTGCTTGGCAAGCTCTAGTACCTATCTGCTTCGCACAATCCAAACATTAGCCCACCTGCGCTTAAGGCCAGTCTATGTCCCTAGATAGAGACGGCGTGATCCTGAATTCTAAACAAGAGAGTAGCAAACTATATTAACACATTACCAACAACAACAAGCTCTTCAATAAAGTCACTTCCCCATTTTACAATCCCTTTGTGGAAAAAGACCCTGCAAAACAACCAGGTGATAATAGAGCAAAGCGTATAGCGATAAGCTAACTCACATCATGTCGGGTGAAAAGTTGACTTGGCATGCGTAACCTGCATTCTGAAATGAAAATGAAGAGAAGTGAGGAAAATTCCATGTAACCTAAATTTTTCGCATAACAAATATTAACAATTTAGACTATTAGGATAATGTGCTAGTACTAAAATCTTGGCATCCCCAAGTACATTACAAATATTTTCCTGTCCTGTTATTAGCACTCATTATACTAGTGATGAGGTGAGCTTTCGAATTCAGGTTCGTAGAAAGCAAAAAGTGTGCTTCCTATTACCTGTCATTTTCCCTTTAAAACCACAAAATACGTTAACAATAAACGTTAAAGTTTGATATTCAGCTTTTACTATAACGTAACTTTAACACAACTCACTAACTACTCACTACATCAGAATGACTGAAACTCCGGAATTTTCAAATCTTATTGAAAATTTACAGATTTGTTGGCTACATAAAGGTTGCTTCCAGTAAAGTAAGGCCTGTTATCCGCTAGTCGCCAGGAGGGGCTATAACCATTGGACATTGGCAGCGCTCATTAATCTTAAACATTTTAAGCAGTGCCGAAGGCAGGGAATCGTATATCGAGTAGATATTTCATTTTTACTGGAATAGCCACGTACTATACATTATAAAGGCTCCCAGTCTATTCAATACATGAAATTCTCTGACATTTCCAGGCTTAGCCTGGTTTATCTTACTGGAATTTCCTGATACGAATAAACACAACTAGACCACTCCCTCTCCTCTCGACCCACCCCCAAAAACCCAAACAAACAACAACAACAACAACAAGCCACAAAATCTAAACAAATCCCACGTTGGTATACAACGTACTAAATTTCATTAAACTAATTAATTTCCAAGTACTTTTGTATATAAAATGATAGAAAGACATATGCCAACGGTTTCAGGACTGGAAGGACAGAAGAGTAGTGACACAAACAACTCAATTCCCAAACCAGTAATGCTGAGCAATGGTACGAATAACAAGCAGCAAAAATATTGCAATTAAAGTCACTCTTACCATATGACCTTTAAAAACCTTCTTCCTGTTTTCCCTAAACTTGTTCAATACCCCGTATATTTTAATCTGGTTATCCATGGACTGGCACGCAAGCCATTTTCCTAGGTTTAGAAAACATAAAAGCGTAATATTATAGCGTAAAAGACCTGCACTTGTAAAAATTATCCTTGATTCAGAATTGCTTACTGTTGTTTATCTTCAACTATGTAGTTCAATAAACATGGATTAAATAAATATTTTTCTGGGGAACATTGCCGAAGGAATAATGATTGACTATGAAGTATTTCATTCCTTCCACATAGCCTTACTATCTCGTGACATCGAAGCCATCGAACATTGTCGTTATGGTCTCTCACTACTATAGAAGTAATGGCGTACTAATCTAAGGCAACCCTCTCGTACAACGTCTGAATTCGGTGATGCTCCTGCTACGAGGTATTCAGAATAGCTCTGAGCATCCTCTTATAGCTGCACCTTTTAGCTGGTTTGCGTTTACGTTGTGAATGCGGGAATGTAGGCTGTGTGCCCGTCAGGGAGCTTTATATCGAAAGTCACAATCACCGTTCTTGTCTACTCCTTACGATCTGCAGCCAGAACCTCTAGTTCAGCAGTAAGAAAAGATGCAAAAATTCTAACCAACCATGGACTTCTTAAGCACTCACAATTCTAAGCCGCTTAAAACATTCATTATTACTTACTGCTACAGCTATTTACTGTCCTTAAAATGACTAAATAACTTAAAACAAGTGCTTACCATTCGGCGATAATGTACACGAAGGCATCGAGTGCATTCCTGGGTCTGCGATATACTTAGAATCGACCGGTATGTCCCTGGAAAAGAAGGAAAACAAGTGGGTTCAAAAACGTTTGTGACTCATCAGGGAACGCTTATTGACTACTAGTACATACTGCGTACTACACAAACAAGTTTTACCCATTTATTATCTATACAATCGCTCCATGCCACCGTGTGCAGCATCTAACAAGGGCAGGTCTGTTAACTATTTTGTTGAAAGTATTACACGTCGGTTGTAAATTTTACTTCTCTTCAATCAAATGGCCTATGTACAAGGCAAGAATGTTTCATTGCCATGACGACTTTTCCATTCGTCTCCAGTCTCCTTTTGCAAAGGTAAAGCTTGGCCAGGAAGTAGGTCATTAGTCCAGCAATAATCACCGTATGAGAGAATATCCACTTTGATATTAAGAGTTTTTAATGACTGGAAATATTGGCTGTTGTTTGATGATTCAACGGTCGATGCCTGAGAAGAAAATGAGAATTTAAAATGTTATACAATAGAATAGATCAAGCATTTGTATTTTAAAACAAGTTTTTCTCAAGTTTAAAACATCTTTAGGGTAGAAGTAATTTAAGCATGGATATGTTATTATAAGGAATTAATAAAATGTTTCACATAATATGGCAAAAAACATGTGTCTGCAGAGGTGGATTTCAATAACCAAGAAATCTGAAGAGTATGCTCCTGAGGTATCAAATTTCTGTTTACCTAGAACATTAAGGTAAAAATGGAGTTTGACAAATTTTGGACTTGGTGAAATCCTGCTTCGCCTTTGTTCCAGTGCACTGCTGATTTGACGCCCTTCGTTGTTTTTGAAGATGAGGAGCAAATGCCAAATAATATCAGATATGAACAGCCGTTCCATATCCCAAGTGACTAGAATAATTTCTCTGCAAGATTTACTAAAATCTTCTGTAAGGTTTTGACTC
The DNA here is from genome assembly GCA_010016025.2 of Alatinidae sp. Z8VKAUB7J3. Classification (NCBI taxonomy): domain Eukaryota; kingdom Metazoa; phylum Cnidaria; class Cubozoa; order Carybdeida; family Alatinidae; species Alatinidae sp. Z8VKAUB7J3. The sequence goes on along the minus strand of JAAAKM020006971.1, from coordinate 106,906,307 downwards.
GACTCTTGGTACACATTTAGTTTTACAAAGAAAACGGACTCTCAGTTTGATGAAAGAATTCGGGTTGCAGGAGATTTGTTTTTAATGAAAATATTGGGTGTTTACTCTAGGTGGTTTTGTTTATGTGTTGAAAGTAGAAATGAATTAGGCATTAAAGAATGATAACTGTAACAGAATGAAATAGTCATTAAAATCCATTTTCATTGTCTTCAAAAGTTTCACAATCAAAATGATCTTTTCATAAGAGAAATAGACAATGCATTCTGTCCCCATTGGTTTCCCGGTCCCTCCCTTTGCCTTTTAATTTAAGAACCACAGATCTCTAACCTTTGTCCTCTCGCTGCAGAACAGAATCTTTACGAGTTAAGAACGCTACTTCAAATTGGGAAGTTCCTTTATTTGAAGAACGTGAACTATTCGTGATAATGCAAATGACTAGAATACTGAAACGTCAAATCCTCTCACTATTTTTATGTGGTTGAGAAAAATACGCCAAAGCAACCAAATGTGTTTGTTTTAATAGTCATAAATCAATCCATAGTCTGCGTCGCCATTTGATTTTAAACGAATGCATTTCCTTATAACATTGACAGAAGTGTATAGTCTGGCGTTAAAAGAAATACGGTTCTTTCTATTTCTGTGGATACAACATTTATTTTCTCTCACACTAAATTATGTCACAGTAATAACAAACAATATCAAGATGCAGATATGATATGGTTATTATATGATTATTATTATGATTATTATTATGATTATTATGATTATTATTAGAGTTGTGTGCATCCTGAAAGTAATTTTGAATACCGTGGTTGTATTATGAAAGTCAAAGTACTATAAATGGCTTAAAAGTATATTGAGAGTCGAGTTTTATTGTGAGAGTCCCGATTATAGTTTGAGGATCATATCTTCTCATTGTAAAAGTATCCATAGTATTGTTAAAGTGATTTCTCTTGTCATGAAAGAGAGAAGTTTATAATAGAAGCTAAGCATTCATGCTTTAAAAAGCTATCTTTTTACTATTGTACGATTCGTTCATTTTACCATTATGCATTTTTAATTTGGTTCTTGTAGAAATCGTGAGTGAATTATTCGTACCTTGAGCGACATGTCGATAGTAATTCTCGGGGTGTTTGTTCTAGAGTAAAAATACTGATTAAAGTTAACACTAGACTGAAATGGAAGTTACTGAATACCTGTACAGACTCCGATTCAAATTGCAAGTGTCCGTTGCAGATGGCAGTAGTCTGATTGCAATCTCCAATACCGTCTACCCAGAGTACGACATCCTTGCTGCGAATACGGATGTCGTATTCAAAGGAGAACAGTTCGTTCTAAGGAAAGTCAAAAAAGTTATAGTAGGCTAACACTAATGCGATGGAATTTTATCGAACTAACTGAAACAAACTAATAACATTCAATTTAGCTTTACCTAATCGTACCTGTTGGAGGAGCAGCCAGGTTAACCTGTAGTCGATGCAGGCAATTATGTTTTACATATTTAATGTCAAAGATTGAAATGAAATAATGACAAGCGACTGTCCTTTCAGGGTATAACTGACTAATGGTATATGAGGTTGTGGACTAAGAAATATTTGATCTACCATTTCTATGTTCCCATTCAGCTTTTCAGTAACTAGTACCTTTCCTTCAAGGAAATGAAAGCTTATTGGTAGAAACAACTCTTTATGTGCAAGTAGTAATTTGCTTCTAGGTTAGCATTTTAGTGATGTAGTTTCTTTTATTTGTAACATAATTTTTGACACTGCAAATTTGCTAAAGTGTTACTTGCTTTAAGCCAGGTCTTAAATATCAACCATCATATACTGCAACAACAGAAAATTGTATTATCCGTTTAGTACTGTAGACTCGTTTGTATCCCGGTTGAATCGTGAGCCACGTGCTGATTTGCTTCATCTCAACAAAATAAGCGAACATTGTACCTAACAAACATGAAGTTAAATACTAATGCATCCAACCTTTTCGGGCTTCAGAAGTAATGGTCCCCTTTTAACATTTTCCGGTTTATGGTACAATCCAAATATGCAGATGCAGTGATTCAATTCTGGAATGTGATAGATAGACTTCAACTTGGCCAATCCCGGCACATCATTTGTCCTTACTGGATACACGTGCCCTACTTGATAAGGGGCGTAGATGCTGCTATAGGCTGGAGTCCAAAATTGTGCGTAGGTGAAAATGGACTTGCCAATTTGCTTAACAAAGTCATCAATCTACGGCGAGAAGGGTATTATTTACATTTAGAGATTAAATTTTTCAGGGTCATACTTGTACAGACAATTATATTTTAGTCTTACTTTCATTGTCAAGTATTAGTATGCATTTCTAGGATTTACTAAGAGAAATTTTGGAGCAGAGGTGGCAATCTCAGTAAACTTTGAAGACCGAGGTTTACATTCATTGGCTGCTTCTAACAGGCTTGGTTACTTTGTCATATTCTGATAATGTGATACGGTACACCATGTATGCCCCCGTTAATGTCGTGCAGCAAAAGATCAAAAGCTACCCGGTACCTAGTAGTGGCACCAACCTTGGGTAGGGTGAAAATAATGAGAACAGTTTTCAAAAAACACACAAATTTGTTAGCTACATTAGTTACCTTGGGTTAATAAGTTGCTTTGGTTTGATAGTTAGGGTAGTTAGGGTTGTTGATTGGTTAATATTCCAGAACGTTGGTTATTTACTTAGTTATTTATTGAAGTCTGACAAAGGTATGCTCAGTTATCATTATTTGTCACATTTGATGAAGAGTACGTTTTCTAAAACGTCGCCACCTTTTACTGCCGTTTCTTTGCATTGTAC
>JAAAKM020006971.1:106877938-106891520 GCA_010016025.2 Alatinidae sp. Z8VKAUB7J3 | reverse complement strand
ACTTTTCGCTGTCCGATTCGCAGACCCTAACAAAGAAGGTTTTTTCTGATGAGCAACGCGGGCTAGTGTAATTCCGAACTACTTTTCGCTGTCCGATTCGTAGACCCAAACAAAGATGTTTGTTGGGCTCTCCAACGCAGGCTCGGGGAGCGTCTGCAGTCAATTAGGGTAGACGCTACAACAGATCTTCGCCAAAAAGCCAAAAAGCAAGACCTCACTTACCGTTTTTGCTTGTTTTATGTGAATATCATAATGGAATTAAATGGTTTTGATGCATACCTTTCTTGGTTTTTCCAGAAAAAGGCTGGACACAAAATCCACACGTTTTTTTGCACTTGCTTTTCATGTAGCCGATGTATCGACTATCACTTTCACAATGTCCGCTGTTTTTCCATGCCGGACAATTCTTTTTCTCCTTAGGGTCATCTTCACAATCCTCTGAAAACAAGCATTACACACAGAAAGGTTTTTCAACAACACAAGGCGAGAAGATTTGTAAAATAGCTGTATTCACATTCATCCTGTGTATTACTTCATTAAGAAGTTCCCCTACCCGATTATACAAAATACAGTTATCAAGGGATAAATGCAGCAGTTATTGAAGACTTGCCACATATAAAGTGAAGTGATTCTCAAAAAAGTGATTTATTAACTATTTATCACAAATTTGGGAAAGTATCTATCCGATAGCTAGGGAGGTACCCTAGCCCCAAATCCCTTACTGCCCTACATTGCCATCAAAACTGAGTAAAGTTTAAAATAAGTCTATCATCCATCCGAGGCGCAAATTTCTGAAACTACTGTATGCATATATCAATCTTCCGTATTGCAGCACTACCAGGCGTCTAATAGGTATATTTAAATCTTTCAACCAACGGAGTACCGCAGTGATTCGTATTAATGTGCGGTTGTTTCTTACATTTTTGAAGGGGGCTGTTTACTCCGCCGGGGCGTGAAAAGAAGGGAGTGATTATCAAATCATTTCATTTTCATGATATTTTGTATCAATAATTCTTTCATAAAAAAGTTGTCTAAATGAAAACAGATTGACCCTTTAATTTCCTTGCTTTAAAATTTACACGGATAACGTCATTACAATCCAAAAATACACTGTAACTCTTGTAGCTTTCGAGCGCGTTTGTGGACGCAAAAGGAAATCGTTCTCCATCTATAAGCATTACGCTGATAAACATAACTGCAAAGTTCCAAGTCGCCTTATCAAACATTTTCAAGTGCTTGCTAGATGCAGCAGCAAATTTGATTGTTTATTAAAAGAGATGCTGTAAATTCGCGTGCTTAAACCTGATTTGAATGTTCACACAGACTCAATCCGCGCTAGTTTTTCTTTCGAGTTCCCTTACTGCGTTAAAACTTTATAAATTATTCTTGTACACTAGTTAATTATCTCCATTGAAAATGGCGTCAAGATGACATCGAAACGTCGGGAAAAAACTCTTTGTCGTTCTTCACTAAGTTGTAGCTCATACAACATTCCAGGAGAGTTCCTTTTTTCTTTAATGTTTGAACCTGTCTATTCTAGAGGGATTTTATAGCTTTCAATAGAAAATGGAGAGGGTGATATTTGTGGGGGGTCGGGCGTTACTTCGATCTATCAAGGTATTTAATCATATGCTGATTTTTTAACAGGTTACTTACTTAAATTTACGTAGAGAATAGCTTAATTTAATCTGAATATTTTTCTTTGGCGTTGAAAGCAAGATATAATTTTAAGACACGAGGTTTTCAAATTGGAAGAAAAGTAAGTTCAACCATGAATTTCTACTGTTTATTTATCAATTACCAGTGCAAAGACCGAACAAACCAGTTCATAAATTATAAATCATGGTCTTAAGAAGTTCAAGGGAAAGTTTCAGAGCAGACATCCAAATCATCACTAGTAATCACTTTTGAAAATAGTAAACGTTGCAGCTGGTGAATATCTTAACCTTCGCAATTGACAAACGTTCGGTGAACTAACAGAACTTGCCCCCTGCTTCCAAAATTTATTTCGCTTTTAAACGCGGTTCAACATATTTATTCTCACTGCCAGGGAATAACTGCAAACGTGATTAATTGACCTGGTTAAAAATTTTATCGTTTGCCATTAACGCCGGCATAACTAACGTCTGCGATAACCAAGGGTTTAAAAGCCTACTATACTTCATCCGTAAACAGGCTTTTATCTTAACTAATTACAGGAATATCGTGGCACTTTAGTACAAGGCGGAACCAAGAAGTATAACAGGTACAGTACTACAGATTCTGGATGAAGACTTATCGAAATAGCGTCGCATAAACGACGCATAAAATCTCTATTTCGCTTGTGCTGACCCACATTCCTACACCCAAGTGTAGAACGTAGATTTTACGTAAACTCACTTCGTTATATGGTGCAAGTGAAAGACAAGGTGAAGGTTAAAAGAGGAACTATGCATATACTCTTAACGTTCTGAACCGCAACAAAACAAGGAAAGAATTGATCCTGACAGATCATTTAGCCTTCGTAGAATATGCAAGGGAGCTTACCATTAATCCGTTTGTTTGTATTTACAAATTAACATCTGTTTTGGCGCCTTGCCCGATTATTTTTAATTAGCTTGTAGTACGACAGTTTTAAGGTATAAATAGTTACAGCAAAACATATGCACCTCCCTGATTTAAAGCGCCTGACAACCATAAGCATCACCAGAAAACAAGCAGCCTTTGCTTAACTACATTCTACTACAACATCTCTTATATCCACGGTAGACTACTTGCACGAAAATACATTTTATTAAAGTCCCTCCAATATTTTTATAGATTGTAAAAAGCCTCAGATTATGTGGAACACAATATAGTAACGAAAGAATTGCATACATTATGAGGAAGAGGCATGCTCGCTAATTGTACCGAATCGTATGAAGTGGAACGACTTTATTCAATCAACGGTTAGCAGTACAAAGCTTAAGAGATACTCATGGTGTCCCACAAAGATATCGCATAAGATGCCTTTTGTTTTTATTGTATAAATTTTTTATCCAGAAACGTAATTGTACTTCTTTTGGGTAAGTACCTATACTGACTTGAATTATATATTCGGATCGCATAACATCACAGAACTAGTTGAGGACGCTTAGCGGTAGCTCGGCAACACTCCAAAGTATGAGGTAACGAAACATAACTACCAATTCCGTGAAAACTGAGGTATGTTACATCAAGCTAGAACCTAGAACATCGCAATTAGACCACTACCAAGCGCTAAAACGAAATAATAATGCTAGGGAAATAGGGATAATAGGACCAAATACCACAATTAGTGATGAAAGTATAACGTGAAACGTAAGGTTATCTCGGCAAAACAGGCAGAAGACTGTTAAGGTCATGTAAGAGATAAAAGCACCATTTCGATTTTTTATTTATGGGGCCAAAACTATTGAAGTGATGCTGGTGTTACTCGGAAAATTTGTTTTTATGTAAAGGTAGGTCTTTTAACATATCGAGCCTACTTCATAACAGAACACGTAAGAAAGACGTCACAATTTTGTGATCTCGTAGATCTTTATTTTGGTGGGTTATTTCGCTACGTAAATATTTTTATAATTAGAAAAATCAATAATGAGTATACAGATATCTAGTGTTTTAAATTCCAAAATTTGCTTCATACTCACTGGGTGAGGCCCGTTATGAAGGCGGTGATAGGTTGTGAGAACTATTTTCATAAAAAACATCTCATTGCTCTTTCTGCTCCTGCATCCTTTTCTACTTTCACTCCCTTCTGCCTCCTCTTACGAAGTCCGATGATGATACGAAGCCCGGTGATGATAAGCCCGATGATGATGACGATGACGATATTGATGATGGTAATGATGATGACGATAGTGATGCTGCTAATGCTGATACTGATGATAATACTGATGATGGCGATGTTGTTGATGATGATTATGACGACGGCGACGATGATCATGAGGATGATGATAATGATGATGATGATAGTGATAGTGATGATAATGATGATGAAAATGATAATGATGATAATGATGATAATAATTAAGATGATGATGATAGTCATAGTGCTGGCTTTTGCTGACGATGATAATGATGATAATGATAATGTTGATGATGATGTTGATGATGATGATGTTGATGACTATGGTGATGACGATAATGATGCTTTTGCTGCTGCTGATAATAATAATGAGAGTGACTGAATGCGTTGTTACTAAGGCTACTTACCATCTCGCTTTACCTTCTCACAAAATCCGCATGTTTTTGCGCAGTTGTCCGTCATGTAGCTGTAGTACCGACTGTCTTTATCACAAAATCTCCTCGTGGCATATCGTTTGCAGGACTTTTCATCAACTTTGTCGCCACACGCATCTTGACCTGAAACTAAGAAATAAAGAAAGTAAAATTTATATTTAAACAGAGTCACAATATACTAAATATTAAATTAGTACATAAAACCTTTCGCCGACTAATTTAATGTTAAATGTGCATGTGCAAAAAGGAGGATACGCTTTTGCACATCGTCTTAACGCTACTATACTGGGCAATACCTCCTAACCTTCGTGGCACAATTCCTCCCTAAGTATACATTTTGGAAAAGAATTTCTTCCCTCCTTTGCGTTAAAAGTGCTACATTAACGCCAGGCGTTCTAGCGCCGATGGAGCAAGAGTGGAAAACTTCTCGCTATACCCCTGATCAAGCCATATTATAATGTTCTTGAAAGCGGTCAAAGAAGGTTCCATCAAGATACGGAAGAACATTAAAGCATATTTAATTATAGTTTACACATACCGTTTTACAATCTTGCAAGTGTTTAATTAACTGTCAATTCCTCCCCAATTTCTAGCTTGGCCTACTTTCCTCCGCTAAATTTTCAAGTTCCTCCCTTCGGGGTGGGGTTGGTTGGAGGTGGGGGTGGTCCCCGTTCAAAGCCACAATGAATTAACTTTCGTGGATAAGATAAAATAAAAAAACCCGATGATTTCTTTTCATAAAATGGTGTGGTCCTTCTTCAAAATCTTGGGACACCAGTGTCCCATCGTAGTGAAAGGGTTAATGATCTTGAAGCAGGTTTGACAGTGCTAACATATCAATTTACAGAGCTGAAAGAAGATTAAGGATTGCGTAAACTAGTAGACAAGCGCAACAAAGCTTAGACCTTGGCGGATGATAAGCGAATCATGTCGGGGGTTGGGGGTGGGGGTTGGATGTTGACAAATAGGAAGTAGCTATGGTTGGTGCCGAAGGCAAAATTTTGAAAATTGGCAGTTCTAGAATGCCAGATAAAACCCCCTCATTTGTTGAATAAATGCATTCCCCCTGCATCTGCCTTTCCCCCACCATTTCTGTTCCAAATCTGCCGTCCCCCTGAGCTGAAAAATTTATTCACCCTCCCAGCTTCCTGGGGGGGGGGGGGAGAGAACGCTATGTTCTAGTTATTACATCCATAATTGGTTTGTTAACAAACCAAAAGCCTTGTTTGATCTCAAATACACCAAAATTTTTCTTCTATTTATTCCCAATAAATAAAATTCTCAGCTAAAAAGAATACACTGGTGGTCGTGGTAGCAACTCAGTCCGTTTTCCTCTGCCCCATATCAGACGACCCTGTTTCTTGTGAGATCTGTTTTAGCTTTGGTTTGGATGCCTTACGTATCAATGAAACTTCCTCACTATTGAACACTAACTCCAGAATTCTTGATAACCGTAAGATAACAGCTACCCGCGAGCGACGGATTAATAAACACATAAACATCAAAATTGACGGACCTTTTTGATTGACCAATTTTTTCCACTTTTGCAGGCCTTAGTGCTTGAGAAAATGCCGGAATTCTGTCTCTCAGTTCTACCTATATGACTAGCTCGTCTTTCTTAGCGAAATGGTAATCAAGATCTGGATTTATTGGATAAAATATTTAGTAGAGAAGATTTGCCATCGACGCTTAACATAGTAGAGAACTTGAGGCCAGGCCAGTCAAGAAACCAAATATTCTAATTTAGATAAGTTTCAGAGAGGCAGGTAAAGAAGGACACCGAAATTTTAACAACCCTAAAGTATGTTTGAATGCAATAGATTTGTGGATACTGTGAAGTGAGTAAGCTATTTAGCCAGCCTTGTTTATAGTTCGTGAATTTGATAGATTTAACCAGACGGCTTTATTGACCAAGTATGTATTGATAATGAGCCGTACAAAGTGTAAAATTAAACCCCCGTCCGTATGCTTGTCATCAACCCTCGTCAGGGTGAACAGTACTATCACATTTGGTGGATAAACATGGAATCGGTCGCGCTCGTGTTTGAATCGGTAATTGCAACAAGGGTACTTTTTAACCTCTGTATCTTGAATTAAACGTACGTGGCATCTACCAATTATGCTTCCCTAAATTGCCGATAGAATAAACTACATACCTTACAAATTTTATTTAAATACAAATACATTATCAATGATTTTGGAGGGGGGTAGGAAACTGCAGTAGCGCCTCGTGTGTCATTATCATCCTAAAAGAATCTGATGAAGCAGTTAGCCTTGAGAATGAGAGCTCACACTTTTAACTGTCACTTTAGCTAAATGGTTTTGTGGAAAAGAAATAAATGCAAACGAGCCGCCGATCTGTTTAAAGTTCCTTCGATAAAAATGGCAGCCACAAAACATGCATTTCGTGATGGCTTCAAATAATTATACGTTCACACTGCATACAGTTAAAAATGGCATGTTGATTTCAGTCTCTAGAAAATGTTTGGTAAGTAGCCTTGTAACGAATCGCATATTCAGGTCTGCCACGGAAATACCTATAATTTCGGGCACTAGTACACTTTGAAAGGTCATTATTGCTACATTTTATTGCTAAACCCCATGTCTTGCCAAAGTTAATTGCACACGCATTCCATGATGTATCATAAATGTTCCAAAATTCGTCTGCACTGTAAGAGTAACCAATTGTAACTCGCCTTGTATCAAGTCGCCTCAGATATTTACGTTGTTGCATGAGATTGTTTTCTTCGTATTTATACCGGACACTAATAAAGCTATTTTTATATTAATATTTGTACTATATATGTTTAAAATCAGGTAATACATTGCTCAAAGTATAGAATTAGTCATTTGTGATGTTTTGTTGCCTGAAAAGCTGAAAATATAGGAAATAACGGAGGGGACGTGTAAAAGTGTACTAGCGCCTAATTTCGAGTACTATGTCTAAAGGTATCCGCTTCCGTAGCATCGATAGACTGCGCATATTACTACACACTATCTTTCAAGCGACGACTAGACTTGCCGGATTGTTTTGTTACGTGGAGATTGATAGTTGCATCGACAATGGATATAAAAGTAACCTCATCATCTCCAGCTATTGCGCGCAGCCATGAGGACATAGACATAAACTCAAACATTATCAAAGATGGACATAACGGTTCCTTCTTACATGAGCTTGAGACGAAATCTTGGTTATAGACTATGTTTATACCGTTGTTTCAATTGTCTGTATTTTTCAGTTGGATGGATACGATCCAAAACGGCCCCTCGCAACGTTTTCTCAATTTTGTGAAGCTCTTGAACTAACGAAAAAGAACATGGAAGAGTAAACTGGTAGAGTTGTGGACACATTTTCCAACGCCGGTTCCAACACTGCAATGAGAAGCAGAAGCTGGTCCTTTGATAGCCGCTGCATAATGCAAAAACACAATTACAAGCCAAGTCAAATAAACTTTCCACGAGCTTCATCAAAAGCTGCTCACAAACAAAATCCATTGTTTGCGTCAATTTCATCTCAAGCTGAGATTCTCAATTCTATTTACCTGAATTGAGATTCCCAATTCTCAGCTCGTGATGATAAGAACTCACGTAAACACGTATCAATTTCATCTCAAGCCCTGCTCGAGGTGAAACTCATCCCGAGCCAAGAAATTTTTGTCTCGAGCTCTAAAACTATGAATAGTGGGCCACCATTAAATAATGTTCCCGTTAGCATAAGTAACTGGTTGCTTCGTCAGTTGACAATTATTAGATTTTCAATTCATCGACAAATTTGACTTTAAAAGCGGATTTCACTACACATGAAGACTTCTATGCTTACTTTCTACCTCGTATAGTTCCTAATTTTGAAATTCAAAAATGCGTTACCTTGAATCAGAGCCAACGCAATCATCATGGCAAGAAGGACAACAGCAAGCTTCTTCATCTTCAATCCCTGGGAAAAAAAACAAGAAAAGGAAAATCAATCCAACTGAAGTTTATCTGAGAAAATGGCAACATTAATACAATAAGCTATATGACCAGGATTCAGTAAATTTACCTTTCCTGGAACACTTCTGGTAACGATGTGTCGACGGTCCTTTGCAAGAAACAAGAAGCAGCAACACTACCGTCCAAAGCGTGATTCTTCAGTTCAGCGCTTACACCCTCAACTGAAATACGTAAGCTATAAATAAGTACAGTATTGACCAATCAGTAAAGAGAGAAGGTGAACACAAACGATCCGAAAGCGGAAATCTTCGCTGATTGGCTATTTTACTTCTGTCCTGGATTCCAGGACGCGACCAGACGGTCTTCACGAACACAAGAATAAAAACATCAAAAACAATTGTAATCGCTGATCGCTGATGAAGTATGGCGTTTGTAGGGGTGACTACTAGGGTCGATTGGTGCATAAAACATCATGTTTGTGCATACATTGAACTTTTTCTACCGAGACACAAACTGTATTTCAAAAGGGAACTCATTTTCACTCCCAATTTCATATTTGATGTCAGAATGTATGTCAATTTTGTTGATGTTTTACAGTTATTATGCTGCAAGCAAGGGGTCTTCTCCCTTACACTGTTTAAAATTGTGTCGTTTAGGAGGCAAAAAGTTCCCTTAGCCATGCCGCGCCTTGTTGCGCGAGAAGGCAAACATGCCAGCCTCGCCTCAAAGTCTGGCCAAGTTATGGTTGCGGAAAACAGTTTAGGTGAATGCAACAGCAAAAAGCAAGCATGTTGTTTAATGGATACAGATATACATTCGCTCCTTATGCGAGTCTTGAATTATCAGGATACACTTTTCCGTCAAAAACCTTCGATAGGCAACCAATGTAGTGTCAGAATGTATGATTACAATGTTTTTGCGATGGTACGTTGGTCAATAAAAGAACAATGTGAGAATATTGCCGCCACTGTAGACGGAAAAAGTTCTATATAGTCTGCAACTTGCCAATGCCTGAGAGATAATTGACCATTTTGGAAATTCCAAGATTTTTGATAGATACGCAATGCATTGTGGGATTTGCAGGGGGACCGAAATTATGAAAACAGAGCATGTGGCGAACAGGTGTTACGGAGGTCGTACAAGCACTGTAACCAATTCAGCAAAAGTTACGTGCATAGCCACCCACAGATACCTGAAGGCATGAAATTTGAAATCTAAAAGAGGGCATCTTCACAGCTACAAAATTATTTGTGGGCCAAAAGTATAAACAAGTTTTGTGTCTTTCGACGTACAAAATAAAGGTCGAAGTATCACAATTTGATACCCTCACAAAATGCGTCGAAAAGAGAGTAAAGAAAAGAAGCTATAAACCCTTTAATTTCAAACTTTTCCCTTAAATATAAAAGGACTATATCAAAGGGTTCGCTGAAAATGCCAAGATAATGTTTACGTTCATCTAAGAGTTCTGGATAGTTGTTTATTCTGCAATGGTCATTTTGAAAAGTCAGAGAGCTCCTGAATCCAAGCAAAAGGGCCCTCCAAAATAAACTTTTCATATAAATTTAGAGATACGATATAATTTTCGAAAGATTCACTATTTATTCCACAACCAGTTGAGTTTTGCCGAAATAATCGCTTTTCTTCCCTTACATCGTATCATGGTGGGAAACTCTCGGGCGGGAACAATGTTTAGAGCAGCTTAAATACTTTGTCGATTGATATCCATTTCTTCGTTGCATTTGCTGTGGTAATTTAACAGTCTCTTGGGTTATTGGAACCTGTATTCCGAGCAAAAAATAGCTCAGGATACTAGATTTACTGTGGATTGCAAACGCTGGTTTTCCGGCTTAAGACAATCGATAACCCTGGAATCGTAGGGGTATTTTTAACAAATCTCAATCGATGATGCATTTTATCACTGTGTAAAGCTTTTGTAAAGTTTATCTTAAGAATATAATGGTTTATAATCCGTAGTTTGTTTCAAAGAAAATGTCAACAAAGCCGCAGAAAGCAGCATTCCAAAACGAGCTAATCCAAATCAAGATCACTGGATAACAGATGAGATTTTGGAAAGAATGGAAGATCGACGCAAACTGAAGAACAGAGACGCTGATCGATATCGTGATATGGACAGAGACATCAAATTTTTGTGCAGACAGGCGAAAGAACGTTGGCTTGATGCAAAATGTGCACAAATTAAACGTCGTCTTTTTAGTGGTGACTTGAGAGACTGCTATAAAAACATAGATCGAGTCACTTTTCGGAAAACCTTTCAAAACTCCGGCAGCATCAAAGCAAAAGATGGGTCAGTCTTGATGGAAACATCGGACATCCTCAACAGATGGGTCGAGTATATCGGTGACTTGTTTGAAGACGTCCGTGGTGAATAGCCGACTATTCCGGATTTAGACACTGGAAACGAAATCACCAGAAAAGAAATTAAAGAAGAGATGAAACGGATGAAAAACGGCAAAGCTATTGGTCCCGATAATATAGCCATCGAAATAATCAAAGCGTTAGATGACCTTGGTGTTGACGTCATGCACTGCGTTTTGAACAAAATTTACGAAAGCGGTCATATTTCCGGTGAATTGAAGAAATCGATTTTTATTGCAATTCCGAAAGCCACGGCCGATTGCGACAAGCACCGTACGATCAGTTTCATGAGTCATGTCGTCAAACGTTTGCCATGCGGGGCGGTTCGGACATTAGCGATTTCATTGCCATCATGCGCGGTGTCCGACAAGGCTGCGTTATATCACCCCATCTTTTCAATCTCTATGGAGAAATCATCCTTCGTAAAATCCGAGAACTAAAAGGTATCCTTATCAACGGTGTGAAGATTAACAACATATGTTATGCCGACGATACAGTTCTCATTGCTGATTCCGCCGAGAAATTACAACACCTGTTATACCCATTTTCACATGAGGGACTTGACGTCCGTCACGTCTGCGTGAAGTTGAAATTTTTGTTTTCACATGAGTCAAAATACTGACGACGTCAGACGTCAACCACGTCTACTGAAGATGTGAAATTTCACACGTCAGTCCAGAACTTTTCAACGTCAGTCGCTCTGTTGGATCGGAGCTGCGATACTCGAATCTAGTTTGTTTCTAACGACTGTAGAATGGCATCCTCCAACAGAAGTAAATGGAGTAAAAGAGACATTATCCTTTTAGCTCTCTTTCGGATGAGTTTCTTCTCAAGTAGGGTAATAAGAGGAAACGAATTCGACGAGATGATGAAGAGGTAAGAAACCGATTGGATTGCTCTTCAAAATGTTGTAGTTGCGCTAACCAGATACTTAGTTACTCTGATATACTGACATAAATTTGCTCGTTCACTGATGTAGATTAGAGATTTTGTGTAGAGATGTCTGTGAATTGACTAATTATTCGATCTTTGAGTGAATTTACCGAGACCTGTTATCTTAGTCATGGTCTCGCTGTTTTCAAAGTTGGCAGTTCCGCTTTCACCCTTCAACGGTAACGACGTCAGGCTCATGTGAACAAGACTTGGACGTTGACGAGGCCAACGTCAATATCAGACGTGACGTCGAAAGAAAAAGTGACAAGCCTAGGCAACCAAACTATAATTATAGAAACAACTAATTTCTACATGGCAGTGGTCCGCAAAGTATTTCAAGGGATGTGGAACCTATTAAGTGATATATAGCAACAGTTATCTACTCGAAAGAGTAATAAAGTAGATTGATGGGCACTTGCAAGTTATTGAAAGACATCTAGAGTTTACAGAAAAAGTTTAATCGAGGATTAAGAGGCGCTGCATGGTAAAAGAACTTTATTTTGCTCCGTCGGGTGATACCAAGATGTCAGTAATTTCACAATCTATATTGTAGAATAATGAAACCAATCGAAACTTTGGAGGATTTGGTTAAAATATAAAACGACATTTGAAGTCAGCAAAGTAAATCGTATTATGCTTAGACTTTTCAAAATGTTAAAATCTGATTCAAAAGAGGAAGTTGATCGAGCAAGCTTCAAAATGTGAATAAACTTCATACCATAATAATGGCATAAGCTATTCAAAATGATACAGCCTGCCAAATCCTTGGAGGGTTCGGTTCCAAGACAATAGCAGTCAACAGAGAAGATTTTGTCATGCACACACTTTTGCAAAGTGTTCAATCTGATTCAAAAGAGGAAGTTAATTGAGATAGTTTCGAAATATGTTATAGGAGAAAATATATCTATTCGCTTCTTACAGTAGCACCCAAATTATAATATTATAATAATCTATTCCATAGAGTTGTAAAATTTTGTGAAATCTTCGGCGGTACAATTATCGTATCCAATGACTTTCGGTATCCAAGAGATGTGTAGGAGCATGTATCTCGTGTTTGCAAGGTGTTAAAGCTTGATACCAAAGAAGTTGACTATAATAATTTCAACAGATATTGAGTATAAACGTTCGTTTCAACAATGTCCGTGATACTCCTGATGTAGCTACATAAACTATTAAAATATTACGTATGGATGGTAAAGGTTGAGCACACTGGGAAGTTTCAGAAACTGCATTTTACGTTTGTCTCTATGTTTTACTTTAAATTGGACTAAATGAACACGCTGTTATCTTGACATTTTTTGACGAACTGCAGAATCCTGTCTTCCATGCACTAAATTCTGGGCTATCTTCTTCTCTTGACTTATATCCACGGAAGAGTGATGCTTTATTCTATAAAGTCTACATTAGAAAGTGCTTTAACTGATCTGCAGGACAACCTTTCCGTTATTTTTTCAGAAAAAGATTTGCAGTTGGTTTTAAGTCTTCAAGGTTTTGTTGACAGGATCCCAAAGAAATAAAGGTGGATCTAGTTCAGCGTCTCCTTTCCAAGAACAGCTTAGTTGTGGAATTTTATTCCTATTTGCTGTTTCTCGTGATTTTAAACTCTGTACACTCCTGCTGCTAAGGCCAGAAAAAATCTTTTCTAAGTTTTTATGCTTCCTGTAACGGACTTATCTGTTTACCTTCATTGTCTCTTAGGGTAACGCTTCACATAGACAAGGCCACGCATGCGTGAACCAGTGATAAAAACAAAAGTGAGATTCTATTGTTTAAAAGTTATCAAGACCCGAATTATATATAAGCAGCTAATGAGTGGAGTTATTTGAGACTATGGATCTCTCTGCAAGTAACGATGGAAGGTCAAGTCTGGGAAGAGAAGAATAAACGGATTGTCTTGGAAAAGCGTGATACAAAGTGACTCAAATCTCATAGCCACTGTCCAAGATTTTATTACTCTCAACGACATAGAAACAATGCAGGTTATTAACAAGCCTCCCGTCATTAGAGGTAGAGGAAGCTTCAAACCTTGCAGAATTTTTCAAAGGTTTCTCATAAAATGTATCAAACACAAGTGAAGGCAATAAGCACTGCTGTCTGACGACCG
>JAAAKM020006971.1:106850811-106875833 GCA_010016025.2 Alatinidae sp. Z8VKAUB7J3 | reverse complement strand
GGTGTGAATACGGCTAATGTTTCCTCATTTTACTCCTTTGAGTGCTGCTTCCATCTTACAAATACAGATGATCAATCGATAAACCCTATAAGACATTTTCAAGGCTTTTAAACGCTCCCTGATACCTACCCTACATGCTACCTTTAGAATTTTGCTTGCACCCATTTAAAATGTTATTAGATCGTGTTTCAAAGGAATGGCGTTAAAGCTGTGTGCCACTAGGGTACAGCACAGTGATTAAATAACTTCTTTATTGAACAACTCTATATTCCATTTTAAGTATCAATTGGTTGGTTACATACCTTAATCAAGAGGTTACAAAGAGAACTGCTTTTTTTGGTTCCTACAAGTTACGTGACAATAACCTAACCTACATATACCTGACTTAATACACGGGATGAGGGCATTCACAATCCGTCAAACATAGTTGACCTCGTTCTGAGAATGAGATAAAGGTAATTGGCGGATAGACGAATTTTTCTGACACTTTGGGCTTGCTGCAAATTCAAGCCAGTGACACAGACAAGAAACTTGTTCTTGACGCCTCGATTTATTCGTGACGCCATCTTGTAAGAGAGGTAGGTTTGCCAGACGACTTATCTCGATACGATAGTTCTGCTAAAGATGGTGACTTGATGACACAGGAAGGTATAGGAAACAGTTTACTATCTGTGTTGTCAGCTGTGACTTTGAAATTGAATGAAACTTTGACTGGAAAGTTCTTTGAGTGTAGTGAATGTCATCACTACTGTTGAAGTATTCAAAGATAACACGAAGACTCAAAAAGATAGAGTGTAGTTACCGAAACGTTGAAGCTAAGGCGGCAGAGCATTACCCTCAGACAGCTTGGGCACCCGGTTTAAACTTCACTGGATATATGTCAAGTAGCTCTAACTGTCTTCCCGCCTTTCCGTTTTAAACATACGAACATACGAACTCCATAGAACAGTCTGAGTATAATCAGAGAGAGATCTTTTGTAAATTTAGTCCAACTCTGTGATGATTTACTCACCTGTAGCCACAACAGTGACTGACAGGTGCTATTGGAACCAATATGTTGCCATTGCTAGTGGCCGCTGCATACTCCAAAAATAAGGAGGGGGAGGGTGTGAGCGGGGTATAACACTAGCAAAGTAGAGACTCTCTGTAGCGGACATCATCGGTTCTACTTAATACAAAATCGACCTAAAGAGAGGTTTTATCGTAGAGTATGCCTCAGATTACTTTTAGCAGCACAAAAATAGTATACATTAATACGTATACTTTTGTTAAAACGTTAGAGGGCCACGGACCCTCGACTTTACTCTCTCTGCCATTTATTTAAATGTTGAAAACAAAGATACACAATTAGTCCATGGTTAGAATTTATTGATAAAATATAATGCCCATTAGTAGAAAATTACAACCACAACACTACGTACAAGGTTTGTAACATAGTATCGCTCAATTTGATACAAAAACCAGGAATCTTCCAGTGAAATAACTCTAAAAGCCAAAAATGGTCGAACCACACTTCACGTCCGCTAAATAGAGTAACATTCAGCACTGCTAGGATGGGATCAGCCCACGTGGGCTGGAAATAAGCCCATCTCCCAACATTGCCTTTAAATGGTGGCTACCGGTAACTACTTCTGTTGGCTAGCCTCAACAACCGAATTCTTCTTAGCATATCCATACGTAAACAATAGAAGGCTGTTGATATTGTAAATCCTGATAAGACTAGCATCTCGATAGAACTACTTACCTTTGTTCCCCCTTCAGGATGTTCTTTTTGAATCCATTTCATCTGACAACAACATTAAGAACTTAAATGCCTCGAGGGTAACATTTTCAGTCACAACAGGATATTGTCTAGATTTCATGTCAGATAGAGTTTCACTGATTGTGTTTACTCTCTTCCGGTTGTAATGTACGAAAAATGTAATTCATAACCGTTATTCCAAAGTAATAGTAAAGCATGTGCTGACAAGATTAGTAAATTTTTGTATCTTCTTAAAAAGCCATTTTTGTAAGTTTGCAGAAAGGGAAACATCGTTTGCTTCTTCGATTCTGTCTTTTTCGGGAGAAGCACGACCTGGATGTTGGGCAGAACACCACTTTATGCAATAGAAACTACACATAAAAGCTTGTTTAACTCTTCGTCATCGCGGAAGACTGATTAAAGGGCGTGGAATGAAACGAGTCTTCTTGTTATCACAGACAGCACGATTTCAGCGGACAAGTATTCTTGGACTGCAACTATGTAGACTGGAGCTCTTGCTCCCACACGCTGTGCATAGTTTCATCGCATGAAGCACGGAGAAGGGTGGCTAAGGGCGGCTATAACCCTCCGAGTAATTTATGAAATAACAAATTTATGCAATGTGGATTACTAGTATTGCTGTTTGTGAGTTGGAAGTGGAGCAATTACAAGAAAGAAGACAGTGTTCTTATCATAACAAAAAACACCACGAAATTAAAATACATTTTCAGCAATAGATAAGCAGTAGTGACTTGGCTATAGCTATTTATTCCAATTTTTGGCCCCAACAAACAAACATACCTTCCGCAGCCCCCAAAAACCTGTTTCTTTACAAACTTATTGAGTATTAAAACAATACGGTGTTTAGCAAAGATGCAAAACACGCTGTTGATGAATTGATCCCTCATCTATGTTGTGGTAACAAGTTTGCTATACACTCGAGTAACTCAAGGCCGGCGTTAAAACATAAAGAGCATTAAAAAGACTTAAGTGCTTTTTAAAACTTAAAGATATTAAAGGTATGTATGTATGTATGTATGTATGTATGTATGTATGTATGTATGTATGTATTTCTTTTGCCATAAAAATAGTTACATGTATGTGTGTATGTGTGTATGTGTGTATGTCTGTATGTGTGTATGTGTTTATGTGTGTATGTGTGTATGTGTGTATGTGTGTATGCGTGTATGTGTGTATCTGATTGAGTGTGAAAAAGTTTTTATCATAATCTGTTAACTACTTACCTTTACTGTTGAAATTTAGGAATACTTTAAACGTCGTTTAGAATTTTAATAATGGTAGTTTCACCTCCACATCTCTTGGGGCAATTGTTCTAAAGTTTGGCTGTAACGATACTTAAACGTAATTGAAATTTTCAAGGATATGGTAAAAAACGGGACAATTGGAAATAAATAAAAGATTAGGTGTATATTTGTAATTTAAATGTGAAATTGTTGTTAAATGAAAAGTTATTGTTCATTGTCTTCCACCATTTGATATGCTAATTGTACTGCTTGCCAACATCAATTTTAAACAGTTTAATCATTTTAAATGAATGCCTCAGCAGATAAAAAGGTGGTTGCGTTAAAAACAGTAAGCAATTGCCCTAAACAATGCTATATGTTTAAAACATTGTCAAAAAGATAAAGTTCTCACTTGGTCTTGATGTCAGAGGTTTCCTTGCTCCGGTGTAAACTTGTTTAGAAATTACTTAGATAAAGACATTGATAGTCTTGCCTTATCGTATCGACATTATCTTTTTTTTCTCCCCCTGCTGCCTAACATCATCATCATCATCTTCATCATCATCATCATCATCATCATCATCATCATCACCATCATCATCATCATCATCATCATCTTCACCATCATTATCATCATCATCATCATCATCATCATCATCATCATCTTCATCATCAGTAGCAGCAGCAGCATCACTATCAGCAATACTATTATCAACATCATTACCAGCAGCTCTAACAATATTATTATCATCATCATCATCATCATCATCATCATCATCATCATTATTATCGTTATCATCATAATCAATAACATAATCACCAGTAGCAGCATTAGCATCATCATCATAATCACAATCATCATCGTCATCATTTACATCAGCAGCGTTTTCACAATCTTTTTACCATGGTGAGAAGGTTTGCATAAATATTTACTGAGGTTGTAGCGTCCCATCGCAGCATGTCAATGTCCTTTGACACCGTACTCTCACACCAGTGATATTGTGTCCGCATAAACGCTTACATGCTGGGGGATTACGAAGAAAATAAAATAGAATTATTGAGCTCGATGGCGTAACACGTAGGACGTGACACGAAAAACGTAACATAGCAAGCAAACGTAGAACCAACAATTATCCTTGAGCATTTTAAGGTCGCTTTACTCTCGACCTATTCAAACATTCTTATAGTAGTTGTTTTTGTTATACTGCCTATAACTAGACTAAACACGTGTTAACCGTTTACCGCTGTTTCATCTAGAAATACTCTGAAAGAGGCAAAATCTCACCATGTCAACACCTTGATATATCTGCTTTTCCTTCCTGTGGAGTTGATCAAATTGAGAAGTAACTCGAAAGGGTAGTCGTAGCAGCAAAGTAGATATTTGCTAATTCTACCACTAGCGTGAGTAGTTCAAAATGAGAAAGATATTACACCTAGCTTAAGTCCAAATCTAAGCCATGGGAATCCGTAGTCTTGTAAAACGATATTAAGTTTTCTTGATGGCTTATAAATTCCGAATTACAATTTTATATCATGCAGGTGATGCGATTTCGTTTTGTGGATATTGATCAGTATTTCCTTGGATCACAGCTGCTTCAAGAGTTTGCTCGTTGCTCTCATTTCAGCACAACCATAACAAATTAGAGAAACATGGTGAACGGATTTTCAGACTTATTGCTCGTTGCTCTAATTTCAGCACAACCATAACAAATTAGAGAAACATGGTGAACGGATTTTCAGACTTAAGGAGGGAAAGCTTAGAAATTTATCAGGTTATGAAATTATGTGAAACAGTCAAGCATGACCTAGGGTCTTTCTAACAATAAATTGATAAACAGTTTGGCATGTATGATCACCTAGATCTCATTGCATAACGGCATTCATAAGGGCAAGTTATGCTAAAGGGTTAGATCAAACGAGATATTTCTACCAAGTTAGAGGACAGTACACTATTTTAGGTTTGTTTTACACCGCTAGCAAAGGAGGATAACTGTAAGTGAGGACAAGCTACATTCAACATGAATACTACCATTACCATTATTATAATCACCATGATTATTGTCTGAGGCAAACTCATTATTAGTCTTTATCATCACCTAACTGTTATGACTATCGTTAGTAATATTACTTACATAATTATCATAAACATTACCATCATTATTGTTTTATCAATGCTTATAATCATCATTTTTATTGGCATCACCTTTATCATTATCAATATCATGATCATCATGATCATGAGAATCCTCATTATCCTTATCTTCGTCGTCACCGTTACCACAGAAATAAACATCATTATTTTGCTTCATCATCATCATCATCATCATCATCATCATCATCATCATTTTCTGTAGGAATCCTTTATCATTATCAACATTATTATCATCATGATCATGATAATTCTCGTTATCCTTTCCTTCGTCGTCACCATTATCACAAAAATAACAGTATTTTACTTAAGGTCATGCCATTATCATCATAATTATATTTAATAATCATCATCATTAGCATCACAATCGTTATCTTTATAATTAATTGCCATTCTCTTTACCATCATGATTATGACCATCAACACATCATCATCGTCAACATCGCAGTGATAATGATCATCATCATCACCATCGTTCTCAACATGCTCAAATTCGCCGTCATCATCATTATCTTAAAAATTATCGATAATGTAATTTGAGGTCATGTTTTCAAGACATTTTGCAGCTTATTGCAATATGTTCTGCAGGAATCACACATTGGGTTGTTTAATCATTTAAGCGAGTCTCTTTCGTCATAAGGAGTTTTCCAAGGCTTCTTTGTTGGTCTGTATCCAACAAAACGTTTCATAACGTTTTGTTTATTGCTATTGGAATTTTCTCCCTATTTAGGAAAGTTGCAACCCTTGTATAAGTAAAGTCTTTGCTATGTTCTTTAATTATTTGTTGCTCACTAAGTCATTCCTTAACTCAGAACTGTAATTTACCCGGACACGCCTTTATGTAGGAGCCCGACTTCTCCACTTCGCAATATAAATCTATTTCGTAGAGAGTTGCTGTTTTTTGTTCGATTGTCAAACTTACACTCAGTGTTCCCGAAGTAGTTTATGATAGACTGCTTTAAGATTCAGATATCTGAAACCTGATTACGTAAAGGCACAAAGAACTTTATGCCAATAGCAGATGGTCCAATTGACATATTTAGGCTAAAAGTATCAAATGCACGAAAGCAATTACCATTTAAATGAGAGAAAGAACTTTTTCATCAAACTTAAAACCTTGGCTATTACATTAGGACTCTTGTATGAGTTCTAGAGTGCGGGTCTATTGGGTAGAACTAATGTTAACGTCATTGTATAGTTGAGGTATTATTTTCGTCCATGTCAGTAACTTGCAAGTATCGTATCAGCATTTGTATTTTTCTTAATCTGTAAATTTCTATTCATTTTATTGTTATTTATTGTATTTAAGTTTGGTTCTGATGAACAGTCATGCATAAAGCTGGTCAGCTTACAACCTGAGTCGTTTATTTCGAGGTATACTATATTTCACTATTCTTTTCCTTTACGTCTTTGCATGATTCGAACTGGAACCTTACTCTCAAGCTTGAAATATAAATAGAATTTTATAAACCATCTTTTAGATGAAGTAAAGCAACTAAACCTGTGGCCACTACATTTGAGTCTGCCCCTTCAGAGCCCACTAGGTTGGTGTGTGGCGACCAAGTCCTCTGTGCCACCTCTTTTTATTTCCTATATGTTTGGCGGCGAGCAGAGCACTGTTTGTACCCACTCCTTTCCCTGGCCCACGGATTATCAACCTAAACAAGCACATTAGTCCACTCGAGCTACCAAATGTTTTAGTACCTCCCTGGATTCATATGAATTCGGCATTGTTTATCGTCATCGAGTCGATAAAAAGCCCAAACATGCTTCCCAAGTCTGAAACAAAAAATGAGCAAAGTGGGAGTACACGGAGACAGCATTTCTTTGTCCTCTTTTTTGGCTATGTTACTTTGACGCAAGAACCCCCTAACCATACGTTAGAACCCCCAGTAACCCTTGTCTTTAGTTAAGACCCTTTAAAAACTAAAACAAAATGTAAGGGGACCCCGGACCTCAATTTATAAAAGCATGGATTTAGTCAATATGGTCCCCTGACTCTGGAATTTATAGGTTGCAAACACACTTGCAAATAAATATTGAAATATAATCCAAAACCTGACAGAATTCCTAAAGCTTTGTATGGAACTAAATCCTATTTTCACTTTAACATATACATTAAATTCTTACTGGCAATAATCTCTTTAATGAATAAGAGTTTGTGTGTTAATATCCAGACCAATTGACGAAAACATTAATTTATTTCAGACCTAGCTCTTCAGCCAATATAGAGTCGTTAATAGAGTACACACGTGTATTCTATTTCCTATCACCATTAATTTAGCTCATTATTCATTTATGCCTTGTGCAAGCACTCAATCAAAAAGAGAAACAGTAGAAAGAGAGTGGTCGCCGCTTCAAAGTTTTATCAATAACATATTACGCTCGGAGAAAACTATATTGTTCTCATTCTATGATCATGAAACGTTATTTTGATATCGTTGTCTTACTTACGCCTATTTTTACTGACCACAAGCGGATAAAAACAAGGCTAAACTTCTTCTATTTTTTGTATAATTACTAGAGGAGCTTTCGAGTCCAAACATTGACTACCTTGGAGATAGACACTGCGTGAAATGTAAAACAAGCGGTATGAGACCGATTTCTCCTTTACTATTTATCTTTACAGCACATTGTTGAGGTTAGTTTGTGCTCCTATCATACTCCTTCAGACCAGTCGTTTGATATCGAAATAAAAACATTGGCTCTTGTCAGAACAAGGATGATTCAAAGGACAGAAACCACTACTACTTGATCCTCGCTTGGAGATGGAGTGGTTTTGCATAAACAAAACTGGTGGTGTAAACAAGCTAACAAAACTGATTTGAGTTCATCCCGAAAATTTAAAGCCAGAGTTCATTGCTTCTGTAAATGGGGATCATAAGGATAAACTAACACAAGCAAACCTACTCCGATGGTCTGGCCATATATAAGGGGGCCTATTGCATCCTCGTCTAATCTAATGTCGATATGTTCTTCTAGACTGGTCGCATTATTCTTCGCTAATCTTTTACTGGATAACAACAACACTGTTCTTCCAACCGAGGAATCTTTTTGAAACAAATTTGCAGCACCAAGTGCTGAAAAAGAAAGGGAAGTTTCTGATAGCCTTCATTTCAATGTAACTTGTTGAAATAAACCAATTATTTCTGGTGCCTTTTCCGAAACATAGGAGCTAAAAATACAACAGACTACTAAAGCCATAGTTTAAAGGGAAGAATAAAAACATTAAAACTGCGCCTTGCTCACAGTGATCTTTTAGCAACTTTACAGCTCGTTCCTTAGCTAACAAATAAAGGCAAAAAAAATGAAAATTATGTATTATACTTTAAAATCAAAACAGTAGGTAAAGAATTGTGGCCGAAAAAAAAACAACGCTGCTTGCTAGCAACGGTAGAAAAAAGTTAATGCAAACTATTATTCCACTTTACAAAAGTAAGGTACTACATATCTGGAATAAAATTTAGGGAAACTTCTTTGTACCTATTATGTTTAAACATTTTTTTTCTAGCTTGATTTTTAATTTGTTAATAAAGAAATTTTTTTAGCCTCGCCTATAGGATCTTGCCGAGAGTCTGGGAAGCGTTGGACTACTTGCAAAGTATGAAGAGACGCCGTTATAAAGTCCCCACCCCTGTTAGGAGGCCGATAGCGCCATCAAGATACCTCCCTTTATTAAAATAGAGAAACCGACACCGCAAGGGTCATCCCGCGTGACAGGTTGCGGTCACCCTCCCCCCATACATTCAAAGTCTTGAGATCCCACATCCAGTCCTGCTGGTCGGAAGCTGACCTCCTATTTCGTGCCTTTGCTACACTTTCCTATGCAGTTGGTACCTCACGTTCATTTGAACGACCAAGTTTTAATGTTTTTGGCATGTGCTGCCAAAAAAGACTCCCTCTGTCGTAAACATGCCTCAGTCTTAGCTTCATCGATAAGTTTTCATCCCCAGTCTGAC
This sequence comes from Alatinidae sp. Z8VKAUB7J3, assembly GCA_010016025.2. Taxonomy (NCBI): domain Eukaryota; kingdom Metazoa; phylum Cnidaria; class Cubozoa; order Carybdeida; family Alatinidae; species Alatinidae sp. Z8VKAUB7J3. The sequence goes on along the minus strand of JAAAKM020006971.1, from coordinate 106,866,740 downwards.
GTTCTCTTATAGTAAGACTCTCAGGAGTATCCAAGAGCCCGATTTGTGGACTCGTTTTCTTTTCCCTCTCTCAACGCCTGTTGAAGCTACGATATTGCGATTCGTAGTTATAAAACCTTGTAGAAAATTAAGAACTATATATATACATGTTTTGAAATACACTTTTATGACATTAGTTAAAATAAAGTGCTCAATTTGCGGAAAAAAGTTGCGAGAAGAAGTCGTCTGTGGGTCCGAAAACCCCAGAAATCACAAAAGTCACAAAAGATTTCACTGTATTAGATTCTTCTTTATCGATTATTTCCTAATGGATGTAAACATGCTAAAAGTTAATAAATAGCTTCCGGCCCACCTTTTTTTAGATGTACGTTTAAAAAAACATTATCTTTTCAGAAAAGGGGCCTCACTGAAAACCACCACTGAGTGATGTTGGCACCATGTTTAAAGATTGTTAATAATTTTTTTTTTTTTAACATCTTTGCCATCTATTTCATATATATTTACATACACACCATCTTACAACGTATTCTTACTGTTTTCAACTAGAGAAATAGAAGTATGTTAACATCGGAGGTCATCTAGCTCAGTTGGTAGAGCGCACGCCGCGAAAGCGTGGATCAGGGGTTTGATCCCCTGTGGTGACATATTTTCTGTTTCTCTAATGTTCTTTTCAAAACTAATATTTATTATTTCTTGTTTGGTCTGTTTTCTATTAAACTATGTTTTCCAAGATGCGGCTTTTATGAGAGGGCGGTGTTCATAAGATGGCAAATTCGGTAGGCCTGGCGCAGAGTATTGTTTGCATCCAGCAGCGATTGGAAGTGGTTGATCCAAGTGGAGAAATACAGAGCGTACGAGATCAGCTCACAAATGTTCGGTTGATAATATAACAACAGGCTCTGATAGCGTGGGGTCTGGATTCAAGTCCTGGTAGTAGTCGGACTTGTACTTGGATCTGTAGTGAAGCCCAGAGAAAACATGGTACGCTATCACCAAGGCCGTCAATTTTAACAGTTGTTTGTAAACAGATTTTAAACGGAACTTGTCTGTTAGTTGTTTACTAGTGACTAGGCATTTCTTTTATCATTCAAGTTTTTCTGTGCGTAGGATTTCACACGAATCCGAGGTTTCAGATTTAGTTCCTTATCTTCCAAACAGGTATCGGCACATATTTTGTTCAAAACAACGCTACGTTTTCTTGTATTGCTTTCAGAGAGCAGTGCAAAGCTATGTCTACAAAAGTTGTTTTCTTGACCAGCTATCTGAAGCCTCAAAGCCAGTATTGTTGAATTGGGCTAAATATCGCTAGTTGAGTAGTTTTCAGACAAAAGTTGTGACCCAAACTCTCTAGCTGGCGATTTTCGAGAGAGTCCAACTCCTGCTCCTACGTTTCGGTTACGTTTCGGTCACGTCATACGGCTGATACATACATATACTCTTGAGTGCCCAATAAGCGTCCCGGACGAATATTAATGTTCGGAATTTTTTCCCACCCCCAGACCTTATTTGGACCCCCCGCTAATTAATTTTGGCAAATTCAGTTTCATACAAATGAAATTTATGTCAGCATATCCTATCTATTCGATGTATTTTCACTGATTCCATTTGTTCGAACGCGCGCTATCTACTAATGGACCAGTAGTTAACAGATACATCAAGCACTCATCGTTTAGGATTGAAAGTGCGACATTGTTTCATGAATGTCTACCATTGTTGCTGCAATTCGAATTTGTACTGTACAGTGTTCTATTATCAGTAAATATTTGTGAACGCGTCTCAACATAGATTTGCAAATATAGTCACCATGCCCGAAAGAAAATTTGACAGGGGCGAATTGAAAAAATAGTCAACTGAGTGATCTTGAGAATTTTGCTTGTGTTGTAAGGTGTCATTCTAAAAATAAGTTTCAAAAAATCACCATGATTCCAGCTATAATATGTGGTGGTATATCGATATAAAGAACATGCAATTTACGATTTGGTGTTTCTACCACCCTCCCCTCCCAGCCTCGCTTATTTGGATCTAAAAACGTTAAAACTTGGCAGCTCTTCATTCCCTCTTCTGGACATATAGTTATGAGTACATGTATAACTTTGGCACTGATAAAGGCTCAAAACCCTATATCACAACTGAACAGAGGCAAACGGAACACCAGATGCAAAGAAATGAAGACTGCCGTGCTTATACATATAAACCAGTAAGTTATTAACATGAAATCTATCAATACACCTACTCTTGGGTGCCTAATAGAAGGGGAGGGGGGGTGGAATAAACGGCGAGGTGGAATAAACGGGGAGGTTGGAAAATTATTTGTCCAAACCCTACGCCCCCATCCCCAATAGGTTGCTTTGTCCACTCCTTCGTAGACACTAGCTCAGTTTTGGTACTTTAAAAATAGAACTATCCCCAGAGGTTTGACTTAACGTCCCGTTTACGTTAACGGCTGTCCCCGCACTGTTTGAAATGTAAAATATAACACTTTTACATATTACACAACATAATTTCAAGAAAGTTAGGCTGTCAGCCATAACCAAATCATTTCTGAAATTTTCTAATCTTTATGCAACCAAAAAATCTGACCTTCACTGCAAAGTAAAATGTTCAAAAACTTGCAAAGTCCTGTCATGGTAATTAGCTTACTTAAGGAATTAAAATGGAGATGGATTTACTAGTAATGATATTTTGAAAGTCCTTAGCTCGCTCGCCTCCCGGGATGTAAGACGCAAGAGATATCACTACAAACAGTGTCGCGTGTTCGTTAATGAAGATCGTGCTGGGTCGAACAAGTTCTTGTTATTTTCGCCGACAAATCCTTACGATTTGAATTGGAATTTCATACCTTTGGTTATTCAACTTTCCGCGCTTGACATAATGACTGAGAAAGATCCAACCATTAACAAAGCGTACACTAAGGATAGTATTAGAAGCGTGTTTACTTTTGATTTCTGCTCGAGACTTGGAATGCAACATATTTACATGGTTACGTCAGTGATCTTAGGTTGAAGTTCTCTGGTTACGTAAAGCAGGCCCGGCTCAACGTACATCTCTCTTATGTAATGTACTCATTCGTCAATTGTTTACCTTTTGAAAAGTTGGTTAAAGGTACAAAATATGAATATTGCGCTGAGTAACGGATTCATTCTACTAAATGTTTTCACCATGCACTGATCACAGCAATCGTATGGAGTGAAATGAGAAAGCTATAACGATGGATTTATAGGAAACGAGAAGACCAAAACACGGCCTAGAAAATAACGGTCACGAGAGTGAAACGTTTTCTGTCACTCGTGTTATTAAAAAAGGCGTAAATTGTAAACAAATCTTTTTGTCGACAGAGTACCGGCTTCTTTGTTTCGATAAATGCGGCTTCTAGAGCGGCAAGATGAAAAGAAGATCGGGGTTTGGCTAATACCCTAAACGAATCCTCTTGAAAGTCGTCAGCACATGATGGGTTTACCTTTTCAAAGCGACTCAGTGTGTTGTATGGTGAGGGGAAGACGAAGTATTATTCATTCTTTTTGTTATGTCTTCATCTCTAGAAGGGACCTTTGTAGTGACGATAATAAAAACAAGACCCTGTTTACACGGGTACGGATCGGCCTTGCGTTTACACGGAACCTGGTGGATCCGAAATCGTTTCGATCTTCTATCAGTACCAGCTTGGGTTCGATTATGAAAGTGGGTCAGTTTGGATCCGAATACGTAGAGTGTGTAAACACTTGGGATCAGATCAAACGAGCACGAGGCACAATTTAATAGGCAAAAAACTACCACTGCGAGGTAAATATGACTTTGGCAACTTCTGATGTTTCTCCATACCCGAGCCTGTCTCGGAAAAATCATATGCTTATAAAGACAAAAACATGTACGGAGAAAAATTGGTAAATGCAGCAAAAAGACGCAAGCAAGAGACAGCAGCTTCACCGTTCATGTTTTATTGTCCAATCATCAATAACTACGAATCATAACCCTACAATTAGTAAGAGGCCCTATATAATCAATGCATGTCAGGGATTGTTCACAGATTACGTACTGAGGCAAGAATTCAAAAACCGTTACCTTTGAAGGCGACTCGGGGCAGGGGTGTGAGTACCAGTGAAGACATAAGCAGAAGTCATGCAAATGCAAAAAGCAGCAACACGGGCACTAATCTTTACTGTCAACTTGGGTTACTTTAATCATAGGGCCAGCCATATATGTATAAAACTAACTCGATATTTTGGGGCCCGGAACCCATACCTGCACAGTGGCATACATACATGTCCGGTGCTTCACTTAAATCGAGTACATGCACTGCAGTCAATAACGTTGTGCAGGATGAATCCTTTCTTTTTTCTAGAATGTACATTAATTGGAGGATTATGATATATTCGACTACGCCAAGGGAATGGGATACTGTCAATGCGTATTTACTCAGGCTTACAGCCCCCTCCCTCCCCATCAAAATGCAACTGCACCATCTCCAGATGACATCATCCCCTTACAATTGGTACGTGCATTTGGATTGCCTCTTAATAGAAACTACTTACTTGATAATGCTTGGCTGCTAGGCGAGAATACATTCTGCCTTGATTCATTCAAAACCTTAAAATTGGGAGGAGAGTGTGTCGTAAAATACGATTACGTCATCTGTGAAAAATCCCTTAGTTGTCAACCTTTATAAGTCTCTATGACGATGCGTCCTGTTTCCTTCTTTTCCCAGGCGGCAAATCAGAGGAATTATGAATCTCGTCTTCATCTAGAGGTTCTACCAGCTTGTTATGAATATCCATTAACCCCTTGAAGTACTTCACAGTCTTGACACGAAGCTCCAACGTCGCATCTTCATCACATAGAAACAGCGTCCGTGGGTGCTGCTGGAAGGCCGACACGGTCCACATGTGGTTGACACCGTCCTCCACTGCCTTGTACAAGGCAAAAGCCTTATGGGCACCGGTAATAATGATCATAACCTTCAAGAAAACAAACCAAGCGCAATTGTAAGGCGTCTAATAAGCAAGGGGATGAACATTTTTCTAGATTTTTATAAAGTACACATTTTTATATAAAAGCAACCTAGTTGCTAAGGCTTCAGCCCTCGAATTAGCCATAAAATTATGCAACTTGCTTAGGAACAATCAGCCCTGACAGTTAGTTAGCAACTTTTTTCACAGAACAAACTTACAAAGTTTCATAAAAATAAAGACAGCATAATTCTGTTTTTGATTTCAAACAAAGACATAACGAACTATTTACTGTATAACTTACTGTAAGTAGAAAGAAGAAAAACTAGACTTTGTATATATTTATATGATTCAGTATCACATAGAAAAAATAACCTTAGCAACCTGTTAAATAACTTTAGCCCAGAAATTGTATCATATCATTAGCACACTTAGCCCTGACATAGAAAATCGAGTTGCGTATATATAAAAAAATGTGTAGGGGTACATAATAAAATGACCTACGGGGAAAATCATAAATAAATCCTCAAATTGGGGAGGGCTTAAACTTAACTGGAGGGGTGGGTATTGTTTTCACACACAAATTTACTACAGCGCAATTTTATGGTGTGATGGCAAATTCGAATTAGACGTTCGAATTCTGAGTTGAAAAGTTTTGCTTTTTCTCAGTAAACATGCTTTGGACATGTTGAACAGTGAGTGACAATTTGATTTTGACATTTTCGTTGTTAATTTTTTGTTCTCAGGATGAGTTCTCTTTGGCACTAAACGTTTGTTTTTTGAGAAATTTTAAAAAGCGTAATATGGCGGGGTTGATAATAAAATGGGGAGTAGGTGGTACTTTCATACTTTGGTAAAATGGGGGCGTTGCTATGGGTGTCAGTGAAAAATTTCAAAATATGCATTATAAAAAATGACCTCCCCCCTTCAATTAGGAACAAAAGACAAGTTCGTAAAAATAATTTCGTCACTTCTACAAATACAAAAAATAAACCACTGCAACCCGCTAGAGCAGCCTCGTTTTACAACCAAACTCTTTCCGCCTACATAATGAAGGGTCCAGTAGTTGAACAGCGACTGCCTCAAGCACCCTCAGATGTAAGGCTGATCTAGCTCCAAATAAAACACTAAACATCGTGTGTGAATACCTCCCAGAGTATTCAGGTTTTCCCGACAAATGGACAGTCGCTATCAAACTACGGAACTCTTCGTTATGTACGCTGAAATACAAAAGAAGCCAGAGCTTTAAATGACTTCAAGTCGACGAATTATGTACATGTGCATCATACCTGCTTTAATATATTAATTTAATACATTTGAGAGGTACCTGATACTGATATATGAAATGAATTTATTATTATACACATGTATGACTAAATACTTTGAACAATGACAGGAAGAATGAAAGACGAAAAAGAGCAAAAGGAAAAAAAGCGAGAGAAAGACGAAAGAAAAGTTATAAATACGTAAGAGAGTCTTTCGCCCTCGTATCTAAGATAACAAATCTGTGGATATACAAGGAACAAAAGTGCATGTACTCTTGGGTGCCTAATAGACGTCCCCCCCGCTAATTAATTTTTCTAAAATTTTCCACCCAGAACATTTTTACGGGACGCACACACTTTGCTCACCAAAATTTACTATAAAGTCCAGACACAAAATTTGAATAAAAAGGTGAAAAGTCCACCGGAAAATTATAGTAGATAAAACGCTAAATAAGAAAACTTGATTGACAGCGTTTCGTCTTCTGAGAGACTTCATCAGGTTGTTTCTCAAAGCTAGCTTAACTGGACTAAACTGAACTCAGAGACCGACAGTACCGATGTTAAACGTAAGCTCGGATTGCAAAGATTCGATGTATGACAAAAGAAATCTCTCAATGGAATGTAGCAAATCCCAATTAGAGTTTAGGTTTAACATTGGTACTGTAAGTCTCTGTCTCTAGGCCCCTGTCTCCAGGTCTCTGAGTCTAGGTCCCTGCCTCTCAGTCTAGGTCTCTGTCTCTAGGTTCCTGTCTCTAGGTCTCTGAGTCTAGGTCTCTGTCTCCAGGTCGCTGAGTCTAGGTCCCTGCCTCTCAGTCTCTCAGTCTAGGTCTCTGTCTCTACGTTCCTGTCTCTAGGTCTCTCAGTCTAGGTCCCTGTCTCCAGGTCTCTGAGTCTAGGTCCCTGCCTCTGAGTCTCTCAGTCTAGGTCTCTGTCTCTACGTTCCTGTCTCTAGGTCTCTGTCTCTAGGTCCCTGTCTCTAGGTCTCTGAGTCTAGATCCCTGCCTCTCAGTCTAGGTCTCTGTCTCTACGTTCCTGTCTCTAGGTCTCTGAGTCTAGGTCCCTGTCTCCAGGTCTCTGAGTCTAGGTCCCTGCCTCTGAGTCTCTCAGTCTAGGTCTCTGTCTCTACGACTCCGCTACTGACTCCGCTACTGATTCTGCTACTGACTCCGCACTGACTCCGGTACATCCAGTGCGGTATCTATCAAAGAATCACTCACAGAAATCTTCATCGCATGATGCCGCCTAACTTGAACCAGTCTAGCAAATAGTCTAGTGAGATCTACCTACTAATCACTATATTTCTTGGTTACTGTCAAGATATCCCTTTAAATGGCATATAAATAATAATCATTTTGATATGACAACTAATCAACACTTTCCCTTAAATTATGATATTGTGAGTGCATTACTAAGCTTATGCTGTTCATGATTCATAGCAACATTTAACGATAACTCTCCACTGCAATGTCAAAAATTAAATTTTTATAGAAATATATAGTACATCTATTGTAGAAGAAGACAAGTAAAATATTAAACAGAATGCCGTCTTAGCCAAATATTCTTAATACTCTTCAATAAAAATTATAACTATTAGAAATCTATTGTAGAAGAGATAGTTGGAGTGTTTGAGCAAAAGATGAACAAACAAGAGTGACAAAAATACCATCTGTTCATTTGGATGGACTTCATGACATCTCATGTAAGAATTTAGATCACTGGTATAAAAGAACACGAAACGAATATCTTTGATAATAATTTTAAAATCTTTACTTCTTGGAAAGAAACAAGACTTGCAAACATAATTATCATAGATTCGTAATATGAAATAATTCCTTCGAATTCTTCCACCGATTCAGATGTTATGTTCATCCAAAATGGCCAATGCATTTTATCGGAATGACAGGATGGTTGATCGTATCCATGTTTTCATGCCTTGTACAAAACGAACAAAGCTCTTAGGCCTGGCAGAACTTGCAGTATTCACCCATAATAACTTCATAACTTGAAGATATCTAGCATTGCCTGAAAATGCTCCCTCTGATGTTTTACATACTCGACAACGAGATCAAGACATGTAGCAGATCCATAACTGATTATAACTTTTAGCTCATGAAATCGATTCTCCAAGGATTGGCAATGAAGTTTATTTTTATACCTCCCTTTGCTATAAATTCTGTCCATAGCAGTCATTGTCCTCAAAGAATCGTAACAAAGGCGATTCTAACATTTTATAAGGAACCAGAGATGGTCGAGTAAAACGACCTTTTATTGAGTTATGTAAACAATCTACCAGTAGTAAATATGCGTGAAACGTCCTTTTCGGAGAATTGGGATGATGCCTTTTACAAGACTGATATAACCGATAAATGATTGTAAGATTAGGTAATCTTCTGGTTTTTTTCTCTTCCTCCCTAAAGATGGATCCTTTACGATCTTATAAAAATTGATAGTCTTCAGTAACATTCCTAACTGTCACGTGCACATACAGTATAGACATAAAAACAAAATTTCCAATAGCAGATTGAACAGTCGCATGGGCTACATATTTGGTAAAATATAACGTTCATCATCGATTATGCCGTATGATTAGCTTAATTAAAATATCCAACAACGGTTACCAACCAATAGGGAACAAATATGTGGTCAAATTTAGGCCTCACCCAAGGGCGATGGAAAGGTTCTAAAATTTTGAGGGTAAGCCAATCGTCTCAACAAAATTTACGCAACGATGCAAAAATAGAAGCGGAAGCGGACAGACTGGGCTACACATAAGTGTATATATCGTGTCCAGATCAGCCAACACATCAACAGCGGCCGACAATAAATAGGCAACAACCGATCTCAGCGCCAGTGTCTTACCTGCGAAACTGTAAACAGAGATTATTGACTTGAATTGGTTTAGTTGCAGCATTAGTCGAGAATATCTGCTGAAAACTAAGGTTTCTCAACCATTTAAAGTATGTTACCCCCTTGAGCCACAAATTTCAAGGCATCCGTCACTCAGCAGGGATGAAGGATTGCTTCTTCCATCAATCTTAAATAGAACCTCTTTAAAGTCTATCGAGGAACTTTGTCTTAAACAAGTACAATTTACAATGACCTGTTAATAAAAAGTCGTAGTGCGATGACATCAGAAGACTGTGAGTTCGGATCACGGCGGGGTCACCATTTGACGTGATTGGATAATGACAAAGGATGAAAAGTTCAATGATGAAATCATAGGACCTCGAGGAATCGAACCTAGTGCTTCGTTTTTGCAACGTGATATGCTAGCTATTTACGATGGTCCCTTACCATTGACGTAGAGAAATTTGGGATGTCATTTGTTTCGGTTGACGTCACTACAAAGTCCAACTTGGTAAAACAAAAATGTGAGCAGCGTAAGACAAATGCAGGCCAGCATACATTTATCCTGTTGTTTGGTGCCAAACAACATCGAAATATGCTGTTAGCTTCCTGAAATCAACTAGCTTTTCGTGAAATTTATCAACAAAAAAAGATATTACTCTGGAGTGCCGAATAAACTGGTTGGTCTGAATAAACGGGGGGTGATCATTACGATCTAAAGTTAATAAACGGGGGGGTCCAAATAAACGGGGGAGTCTCAACTCCAGTCTCAATTTCGTGAAAGTTTTAGATAAGGATGACACACATGAGGACAAAAATCGTACTAATTGACGAATAAGCAAATGTTTCAGGATCAAATATTACATGCAAAGTTATTCAAGTGTTTTCAACCTCATCTACATTGGTACATCATGAGTACTGGCAAAATTCCGTAAAATTAATAAACGGGGGGCCTAATAAGGAGCGGGGGGTTATAAATTTCCAAAAATTAATAAGTGAGGGGTACGATTATTTGGCAATCGAAAGTATTACAGAACCTCATTTACTCTCCTGGTATACCTTGGACCCCCTTGTCTCAAATTTTCCTTCTTTAAAATCTCAAATACCCCCAAATGGGGAGCCTGGACACCAGTTGAGAAAGACTGCTGTACATTATAAAATCCATGATCAGTTCCAAAATTAAACATGGGGAAAGGCTGTGGTTTTTGTGCTACCTATGGACATCATCTGTCACGTATAACTTAGCATGATTATTTATAACATAAATATTGACGTTTGTGTTGAATAGAGTTAGTTGTTGTTTTTAGAGTTATTATACGATTGTCTTACAAATACGCTCATGTTGGACAAAGAGGTCACTGTGTCAAGTGGGAATCATTTGTGTTTGTGTTTATACATGCGTTTTCCTCTTCGCTAGGTCACAATATAACTTCAAATTTAGCAAACTAAACGTACTGCGTATACGAAAACCTTCAACTCCGCCAGTCGCATCTTCAGTCAGAAAAGTTTCATAAACTTCTGCTGAACATTATCATTATTATTATTATTGTTATTATTGTTAACATGCTTATTATGATTCTCTCACATTATTTCCTAAATGTTACTTCATTGTATATTATTAATGAAGATTTTCTAACGCACAGATAAATGAAGAATAATAAAAACGTATTTTCCAACCTTTCGTTGTCATCTTGACTCCATTTTTGTTGATAATGAACAACAGTGTAACGATAATTCATAATACTTTCTACACAGTAAAGAAAATCTAAACAAAAACATATGCTCGGATGGCGTCCGCTTGAACATTCAAGTCGGCCTTGAACATGCGAATGCATAGCATCTCTTTTACTAAACAATCCAATTTGCTGCTGCACCTAGCAAGCACTTGAAAATGTTCAATTAAGCGATCTGGAACTCTGAAGTTATGCTTCTCACCGTAATGCTTGTAGATGGAGGACGATTTCCTTTCGTGTCCATCCGTGCGCTGGAAAAGATGCCTGCGTGTATAACCTACATGCCCTGCATCGCAGAGGTCACATTAAAATTTATACAGAACACATTGTTGGTGAATAAGAGAGGACTTGGGTTCCATATTCTTCAAGAGGTCACCTAATTTACGGTTTACGAATATAGGTAAAATAGCAGCCCGAACTCTGGCACTGAGATGGCCTAATTATCTGTTTGTTATTTTATCTGTTGGATTATTTCATTTTGAGTTAAAATTTTTATACCCACAAATAATTCTCATTGTCTCCACTGAATTTGCTGAACAAAAACAACGAGAATGTTTAAGCTTAAACATTGTTACCGGTAGGTTGCATAGGTTCATTATCACATATAACATTAAAATTTTCAAAAGTAGTGTCTTTCTAATGAAGAGAAAGTGTGCGAATGTAGTATTAACATCACTATAAGTTAGGAAGTATTCTTAGTCTTGGTCCAAATCGGATCTAACCGTTTTTAAGATGTCTTTAACTTTTTCTCAGACTCATGATTCTACAGTTATGTTACAATAAAAAATACCTACGGTCATACCATACTAGGCAACTGCAATCGAGGACATAAATTTATGTCAACAGTGACGCAACCCCGTTTAGCAGAACCGTCCAACTTGAACACACGATTTTCCAAAAGGTATATGCCATAGCTCCGTGATGCTTCGAGGAATGCTGCAGAAACCAAGTAAAAGCTAAAATAGATACCCTTTTCCTTGAGCATGTGTTCTGTGCCATTTGCATAAAGTTTTTAGATTTTATCAACGATTGTAGGTGCACAGATTGAGGATGTCATATGAGATATAAAGGTTTGTTTACACTTACCTTTCCTTCGTTCCCTGCTAAAAATATGTTACTTTATTGTTTCTTAATATTATATCATAATTTGTATAGCTACAGTAGAGCCTACTCAAAGTTTCTCTCAGATTTAACAAGATTTCTTCTAAAATTAACAGTTACTCTTAAACGTCCATGAATTTCTTCCTTTCGGGATCGATACCTATTCTGTGTTAGGAATATTACAACCTTTATTACAATACGATCTGTAAAATGAGGCATCAAACAAGTGATTCAAAATAATGCTTGTTAAATATAACGAATACCCTTAAAGTTTTCATGGTGCATATGGTTCTTAACCAGGGGTACGTATACCCCTTGAGGTTTATGGATTTTTATGCAAGGAGGTACAAAGAAATAATTCAAATTGTGTAGGACCAGTATTTACATTTCTATAATAAATAGATAAATAATTAACCTAAAGCCTAAGTAAATACCATCAATAATGTGTCTGATTGTCTTAATACTATTTAAGTAGAAGCCGTATTTAACAAACTACTTTTGGTTTCACGTATATGTGTATGTAAGCAAGGTAATACATTGATATATTCATTAAATTAGCTTCGTATCATTGTTTCCAGTTTATGTACTTCCGTGCGACATTTTACACGGGGGGAGATCTTATGAAAACCCAAGGGGTAGGAGCACATAAAACGTTTATGAATAACTGTATTGAGGCAACACAATTGTCTCTGTACTATGTTGTAATTTGTTGTTTGCTTCATGGCTTCTACTGAATTGCCAAATTCAACTTTTCAGTCTCTTACTATAGTATGTAGATCCAAGGAATTCGTGTTGTTCCTAAACCCGTTTTAGTTATTGGCACTTTCAAGGTTTTACGAGGCATTTCTTGCCAATGAGTGGTCACATTATGTTTGCTTTGATCCCCAAATTTGTCACGTCGTTATATAAGATCTTATTTTGGCATTAGAATTCCTCTTTGCACGAACCAATTTTAGTTGTCGTGCTAGTATAGCAGAACGAATTCGTAAGACGACTCAATATTATAATTGGGAATGTGCTAAGAAATTTATTGTTTTAAGGACAGGTGACTATCCTGAACAGCTTTTTGTTTTCCCCTTCCCCGATTTTAAAATGACAGGCCAGTCCCAACGGTACTATGCACAACAAGTCTTAACGAAGCTTGCTTGAAACCTAATAAAATATTTCTGGTGATATTATTTTATAAGTCATCAGTCGAAGTGTCACTATCATGTGCCTTTCACATTCGCGTATTCCTCAGTCTCTTACACATCAAGATGTTAGCGATCCCATTGGCTATTAGCCAAAGTTTTATCCTAATGTGCTGCACTCATGACTTAGAGATCTTTGCAGGAACCTTTGGGAAGGGGTGTTAAGGGGTCTATAACCCTCACAGTAAACAACATGTTTTACAATGTAAGTCATAGACATCGTGAATTATGAATGGTGAGTAAAACAATGCACAAGAAAGATGAGTGTGTCCTGATGTCACAAAAGAATACAAAGGTAGAAAACGTTCTTTCAAGTAAATTGAGACAGGGTAAAGTTGGCTGTAACTCCCAATATACTAGCCTCTGCAATCTAAATTACTTTCCACGGTCCATCAAAGAAATGTATTTGCTGATAGTCCTTCAAAACGCAACAGGACCAGCTTATGTGGAATCTCTTGGACTCGTAGGAATCAGTAAGATCTGTGCATACTGAAAATCACTTCAGCAAAACCAGCAACAAAGGGAAAATTTGTAAATTCTACATACGTTTTGAAATAGGGTATCTTGTCGGAAGTTTTAGACCTACTATAAAATTACAAATTAAAAAATTTTCAAGGTTTTTCCAGCAGAATATTTATCGATCTTTTTTATACGTTCGATTACCTTCTTGAAGGAGTTATGTTTTAAAAGATGGTGGCCGGTACAAAATCCAAGTCTTCCTTGAAAGAGACGACTCGCCAACAATTTCGATTGTAAATATTCATATTTTAGAGGCAGGGGAGATTCTGTCAAAATGAAAGTACTGATTATCAGGTTACGTAATCACACTCTTATTGTTGTACGTTTGTCTCATTTTACTTAAAATGTGGTTGTATTCTTTTCCGCTAGCACACAAAGTCAGGGACGCACCCACCTGCCACCCAAGATGTATATCACAGTGTTCCATTTATAAGTGCATCTTCGACATGGGTGTCTGTACTTTTAGTTAGATATAAGACCAGTCAGTCTAAATAGACCCCCATCCTCGGATAAATCTCGTGGTAATAACATCCGGCGATGGTATCTCAGCCAGAATTCAATGTTAGTACAAGCGTAACGAACCCACATAATGCTCTATTGCATTATGCAATATGCCACCAATCACCAATCTGTCACCAATCATCAACCATCAATCAATCATCAATCAATCATCAATCAATCATCAATCAATCATCATCTATCATCAATCGTCAATCATCAGTCATCAGTCATCATCAATCATCAATCATCATCAGTCATCATCATCATCATCATCATCATCATCATCATCATCATCATCATCATCATCATCATCATCATCATCTTCCAGTTTCAATCTCCTTCTGGGTTAATTAGAACTGAGCCTACATTGCACACCCATCGTATCATTCTCGTGTCTTTCCGCTCCACGCAACTGACATCTTCAGCTTTCACTGGCCATATGCCCGATACGTCTTGTATAAATCTGTTACACATGCTTCAATCTGCATGAATGTAAATTGTTTCCTCTCAATGTTTAAGTCCACATGATCCTATTCATTGGAGTTCACCACTAATCTTGGGCGTGCCTCATCCTCTTACGATACAGGTGTAACTCATTGGCATACCAAAGAACTACACTGAAGATATTGTTACCATTTACAACAGTCGCTGTTGCCATAGTAACTGTTGTTATCACTCTGTTGTACCTTTGTGTGGGATATAAGAGCACGGGTGACGCCACCAGATTAAAAAAGGGGGGAGGGGGCTGAATGTAATAAAATGTTTTCGTTTTTATTCCAGTCGATTATTAGAGACGATTTTGCATCGTTTGACACTGACACTTGACAAAGGACTCCTCTCTTCGCTCTTACTTCAATATTTTCTCTGTTGTCTTTATCAAAGACAGACATTACTTTGCTAAAATAGTGAAGCAGTTACGCCCCCTCTCCCATTGGCGCCGCCACTGAAGAGGTAGGAAGATTGAGAGGTGCAGATGCACGATATCTACGCTTTTAACTCACAACTTTAGTTGCATTGTTTCATTTCTCCCCGAGGGCTGTAGTTTACGTAGACTTAGAGAACTTTATCAGGTATGTACGTTGGGTCTGTAGAGTGGCAATTTTCGTTGAAAGAGCCTTGCTTGTTGTGTTTTCAGCCTGCCTCGTCTTACGGGAAACAACGTGAAGTACATGTTGTGATCCCGAGAATTTTAAACCTTCTTTAGCAGTGATTTAGCCAACCAACTCGATGTACGAACTCGATGCATACAAAACTACAAACACAGAAAATGAACTACCCTTTAGTGATCAATTGTAGGAGGGGTCGAATAAACAGGGGAGTCGGACATTTTCTAGATTTTCAAAACTGAGGGGGTTATAGTAAAATAATCTATGGGGAAAACCATAAATCCTCAAAATAAGATGGTGAAAATAAAACGGAGGGGTCGATATTTGTTTCCATGCATAAATTCACCACAAAAGACGCTGCAGTTCAATTTTGTGGTGTGATAGCAAATTCGAATTAGACGTTCGAATTCTGAGTCGTACAATTTTGTTCCTTTTTAGTAAAATTGCTTTGGACAGTTTCAATGATGAGTGACAATTTGAATTAGACATTTTCGTTGTTAATTTTTGTTCTCAGGAAGAGTTCTGTTTGGTACTAAACTGGTTTTAAAAAGCCTAACATGAAGGGGTTGATAATAAAATGGGGGTAGGCCGCATTTTCACATTATGTAAAATGGGGGAGTCATTATAAAATGCTATAGGGGGTGAAAAATATATCACTTCTACAGTTAAGCACAAAAGAGTACTTGGAATAGTATTTTCAACAGTCAGAATATTTTGCCTTGAA
>JAAAKM020006971.1:106822594-106849090 GCA_010016025.2 Alatinidae sp. Z8VKAUB7J3 | reverse complement strand
TGCTGGTCTTTACGCTTACTTCTACTCGTCTTTTGGCTTACTTCTACTCGTCTTTTGGCTTACGTCTACTCGTCTTTTGGCTTACGTCTACTCGTCTTTACGCTTACTTCTACTCGTCTTTACGCTTACTTCTACTCGTCTTTTGGCTTACGTCTACTCGTCTTTTGGCTTACGTCTACTCGTCTTAACGCTTACTTCTACTCGTCTTTTGGCTTACTTCTACTCGTCTTTTGGCTTACTTCTACTCGTCTTTTGGCTTACGTCTACTCGTGTTTACGCTTACTTCTACTCGTCTTTACGCTTACTTCTACGCGTCTTTATGCTTGTTTCTACTCGTCTTCATACAGAAGAATTTACAGTAAATAGAATCAGACGGAACAGCTTGAACCAACCAATTTATTGGACGTATGGTGCAGATGCTATGAACGAGGCCATTAAGAATCGTACCTAATATTCACGAATATTCTATTAGAGTAGACAGACGTAATGCATTAATCGTTTTTATTGGCTACCCAGAGCAGGCAGCCGTCCGGTTTTCATGGGCTTCACACGTATATATATTTATGTCAGCTGACTTCACGTCTCGTTACTCATGACATAGTTTAGTTACTCCTAGTATATATATTGCACTTAAAGATAAAAATACACTTATTTTTTATAAGAAACCAGTTTATAAGAAACCAGGGCTCACTCTCCCCCAAATTTAAGAAACTCGAGGGCTGGATGGAGCTGCCGTACGAAAACAAAAAAATCTCTGAGAGCGGTTTAGACAGTTTGATAACGGGTTATTTCATGAATAGGCCCTGGAACAGAAGGTACCCTAAATGAAGTGTGAATTTACTAACAGCAGTGTGACTAGACCCCTCCTGCGTATTCTGCCCCCTTCGATTTGGTACCAGAGAATAAGAAAATGCTAAGAACTTTGAGGGCTCAAGGGTCAATATTTTATTAAACTTCGAGGGCTGGACGCTGAGATAGTTTCTTATAAAAAAGGAAGTGTAGTGCATAAGAACTGTACTTGTAGAAAGGACATTGGACGTTGATAACCGTACCTTGGTGATTTTATATTACTGTTTCTTAGGACCTGTAAAAGATTCTTAGCTGTGAAATTGATCTGGTCTTTGAGGCTCTGTATGGGATAATGTTCCCGTTATAACACCACTTCGTTAGCAACCCAATCTTCTCTTCGTTTAAATTCCTCTGATTATCACTGACCTCTACTGTGGAGCCTTATGTTGAAGTTTAAACATGCAGAGATAAAACCGTTTTTTCTCCTTAGATAAATTACGATAGTTTAGAACGAGGAGCTCTATATTTTGTCTGGGAAACGTGCAAGCGCTGCATCGACTCATCCCGAATTTCGTCCTCGTTTCACTGCATGAAGATAGCTATATCGGGTTTTCAACCTCGTTTTTCCCAGGGGGAGTACTATATCTGTGTTGATTAACACCAATGTTAAGCTGTTATGAAACAATGACAGTTTTGATTTCAAAGTACGTCCCGCTAGTGAACAGAAATACATTGCAAGATCTCCCCTTTCGATTGGTGCAAAAGGCAAAACATAACATCAACGTTTCAATGATTCGGAAAATTGCTCGGTGTCATTGTACGATACGATCTTGAACTGTTCTGTAAAGATGGGTTAAAAAATGGAAACGCGAGGCCTTGTTTTGGTTTTTTGACTATGAAATCCGATGTCTTCATTTCACATTTTGATACTCGAAGATGGCTGGAATGCTCTTTACATATCAGGTTTGTAAGGAGAAATGATTATATTGGCGTATTTTCTGTATTTTTGTAGATAGTACCAGCACAATAATATACTTTGTTACGGCACTTCCTGGCTCTAGAGTATTGAGTTGTGAAACTAAATCTAGTGTTTTGATTTATGTGATTCTTGCTTTATGTGATTCATAGTACAGATTATGACCTCCTCAAGCCACTGTCTTGATAATTTAAGCTTTGTATCGGTCCCAACCAATAACACAAGTTGTACTGTCTCCCTTGATTTTATTGAGGAAAGTATCTGTCATTTTCCACCGTGACCTTGGTGTATCTTGCCTGTTCATTTCTGTACTCCTCGTGGTACTTAAAGTGAATTAAAACAAGTTGATTTTTTTGTGCCCAAAAAAATTAAGAAATTGCAATCTCCTGCAGCTATTTATATAGTTGTGGTATCAAAACATTGCGGCAGAGACGATATCAGCAGACCCATAAACCAGAACACCCCACAACTCACTTACTACAACATTTCTTTGCTGTGTAATGAATGCAGGCATTCCTGTATCAAGCCACGTTAGCAAAGCTAGACCGATTGTTCGTATATATCTTGATTTTGGATTGACATCATCTCCCATGTTTGTATTTTAAGAGGAGTGCAGCTACGCTACTATTAGTACTGTCATATTGTTACTAGCCTTTCAAGCTTTAGTCAAGAGCTATGTTCACGAAAATTTGAAGAACAGTCACAAGAGGATACTCAAGTTTCAAATGTTTATTCTGCAAGAATCGAGTTTCACCTGTGACTGTCTGTGTGGAACAACTGTTTTCTTAAAACGAGCTATAAAGGATGAGAGTCGTAGTAAAGTCGCAGATCGGTACACGTTTAGAAAACGCTCCAGTATTCAAGTTTAGTTGTCTGAGAGGAGTAAAGGAGGGCTCGATTCCTTTCACTCACGCACATTCTTGTTTGAGGTCCGTTTTAATACATGTGTTCGTTCTGTTTCCCATAACACACTCACGAGTCCGTTTTGTTTAATTTCATGTGTGCCATAACGCGTGCCAATTGCTTTTCTTTCCTGTAGGACTTTTCATGTACTGAGGGGCATGAATTCATTGACTGTATCATTAGCAATGCAACCGTCTGTGAACTGTGTCAAGGGACAATATGGAATCAATGCAAGCAATGTCGAGGTATTACACTCATTTATTTAGTTCGATATGTGTCCATTATTCAACTTTATTTAAGGGTTATACGTGGCCAACAACAGAGGGATACGTTTTTATACACTTGTGATTAAACCCAATCTTATGTTCTGCACTCCAATTTGCACTCAGAAACCTGAAACCTTGTGTATGCATATGCAGCTATAATTAATATACATTGTATATATGCATATATATTTATATACATACTTACATACATATATACTTATATGCATGTATACTTATACGCATGTATACATAGATACATACATACATAGATACATAAATACATATAGAAATAGATACTTCTACTAATATACTAATAGACATATATACAGACATTACATTAACCCTATAAATTTTATTTAAATACGAATACATTATCGATGATTTTGGAAGGGGGGTACGAAACTGCAGTAGCGCCCAAATGAGAAACCTTCCAACAACCGCGGAAGAATACGATGCTTGCTGCACGTATTAAGGCAGAAAAAAAGAATAGGGCCCAATATTAAAACATCACCTTAGAACCAAGTTTCTTGCTACCGCTGAACGCTGAAATCAAAGTGCTTGGGAAAAATACTGCCCCGGCTGGCAACTGTCTAGTCATATACGTCCCGACTTCTAACCAAACCGCGTGCACACGGGGGGCTAGGCACCTCTAAATTTACCGTCAATTCCCTAAGATTGTCCTTTCATGATTCAAACATCTACACGTGTGCAATGTCGCAATCTCTCAGTGCAGCCCCCTGATAAGCAGTGGGGCCTTTCCCCGTGTGTGCAATGTTGCCCCCCCCCCCGCTAAAAAAAAACCAGAATGGTACTCCCAAATTTTAAAATCTGGCTACATTGCCCGAAGTGTGCAAAAAGGCTGTAAATTGGTCTCCAAAATTTAACTTTCTCAGTAGTAAGAGTTGCAAATTTTGCTAGTTATTCCTAATTTTACAAATGTAGGAATAAATACAGTGAAAATTTTACAGGAAAGCTGACGGCATGCAGACATGTGCAAGTTCAGTGCAGATACAGTGCATTCGCAAAGCTAACTTGGTTTAAAAATTGCCCAACTGGCGCCTTGTAGCCAAATCTCTCGTCTTTGCTGGCTTGGAGCATTCCCTTCTGACTGTTGTTAATTTTACTCATTTCCACTAATTAGTAGCAATATCAACTCGAACAAAGGCAGAAAATGACGTAAAAACAAGACATTGTTTGTCATTATGCCAACAGCCTTGCATTTGAATTTAAGGTAAAATACAGCAGCGACAAAGACGACGTAAGAAACAATAGGTTGCCATGTCAACTGGCCATGAAAGAAAGGAACGAAGAATAGCTAAGCAATATACAGCTGAAATTCCGTTTCCAGTTGGAACCATGTACAAAACGATTTAATTGAAATATCCGATGATCATGACACTAATTCACAGATGTCCGTAATTTGTAGAAATGGATGAGTCGATGTCTTTTATAAAACTCTAAAAATATGGACAATTTTACTTACAAAAATACGGGCTAAAAAACTCTAGGGTTTATTAATGCTCCGGTGCGTGCCTTTTCATATGAAGAGATAAGTGATCAGATCTTGAAAATGTTCGATAGCAACGCGAGCATTTAAAAGGTCTCTGCCCTGTATGTTTACGAAAATGTCGTGTCAGCTCGTCCGACCGTGCGAATCTCCACGAACATCCTTCCCAACTACACGCATACGGCTTCTCCCCAGTATGCGTGCGCTGGTGGGCTTTGAGATGAGAACTCTTGGTGTAAGATTTTGTGCAACCTGGATGATTGCAGCGATGTGTGCGTGCTGCAGAAGGCTTTCGATTATTCACAGTTTGACCATCACTGCTACTACTATCTGAACTGGAGCTAGGTGATCTGGTTAAAATGTTTATTTCGGAATTTAGAGATTTAGTAAAGTCGTACTTAATATCAAGGTCATCGTTCGTTTCGTAACTGGCTCTAGATTTATCATCCAGACCTGCCTCGCAATTCTGAACACTTATGAATTTCCCGGTCATGTCTGGCGCATAATCTAATCTGGTCGATAAAATAACTGGAGAAGATGCCGTCCCTGCCTGATTGACAACGAGGCCAGCAAAGTCAGCGGGGACTGCCGAGCGGTTGCCAGCAGCAACACATGTAGTGACACCGCAGGGAGCTGATATTGCAGAGTAGCCATCCAGCTTTGCCACGTTTGTTGTCACCAGTTGGTAACTTTGTCCAGGTAATACTGCGGTGGTACCTCCTACAGTGGCTAATATAAGCTGGGGTGGAACTGCAGCGAGATTACTGACATTGAATGAATTGCTGGCTTCCGTTGGCACAAGGACTGACAAAGTTAATTCGTTTCCTATAAAGCTGCCATCTGGGGCCTTCTGCCATGAAATGGCAGTTGTGTTCGGTTGTGCAGTGAGATATTCGGGTTGGATGTACGTCACGCTTATAGGCTTCGCTCCACTCAGATCTGGAAATTCCGTTGTAACTGCGGCTCGACCTTCCCCCCTACTCTGCTCTTGGGGTCCTAACTGAGAGGCGGCCTCTTTCTTGACTGTCTCCACCGTGATGTTGCGACCTTCCTTCTTTTCCGGATCGACTAGAAAATCAACTATGTCAACAGTAAAATTGCTTTCCGAGTTCTCTTGAACTGATTCATCACTTGAAGAGCCCTCAAATTCGTTCCAGAGCTACAAGCGAAACAAAAGAAGCGATCGTTTGTAAGAACACGTCAATGAAAACGAAGACAATATAAGTTAAACAAAACAAAGAAAATAGACCCACTACAAATTGAAACCAGCTGATTTTAAACATATCTGGATGGTATTTCAAATATGTCAACCGACTTTACCATACATGGCAATCGATTCCCGATAACCACATGCTTGGATTTTTGAAACCCTCAAGCTAGCATTCTGATCTGTGAACTATGACAGCATTGGGTCAAGGAAAAGGCTTCCAATATCAACGACTAGTGAACCACAACTCAAAATAAACAATCAAAGCTTCTAACGACGTGACAGAACATCAAAGATACCCAGATCCGTCATAGCCTATCGATTTGTCTGCGAGCCCTTCATCGTTGACGATTTCATATGTTATTTTTCACTCGTATTAGATACTTCAATAGATCAGTGTGAAAACAATGGGGATTTCACGCTTTTTCGATTTTCTTAAATCTGTTGATCAGATCTGAGGTTTCAACAAGAAAAGTCGTATTTGTGATTTAGCCAACAGCGTGAATGAAAATGCTGTTAAAAAAATAAAGAGCTACAAGGGGAAAGACTTAGCTAAATTTATCCTAGTTTAAGAGTTCAAGAAGATGGACAGCAGAAGGGGAAAATTTTATTTTCAGCAATCGCTACACCTGTTTAACAATTCAGGCAATTGGTGAAGTCTGTACGCATTTTAAGTTGTGGTTTCTCCTAACAAACATGTGTTGTGTGCCCCAACTATGAAATATACCTGTATCTTGCTAGTAAACTCAGGCACGGCATACTTAGGCTTAATATCTCATAGGGAAATATCTTTTCTATGCTTTTCAAGTTTTGCTTCACAACTTTCTAACAACTGGAAAGAGATATTTGATCATGAAGTGTATCAAATCGCTGAAAAGTCAAGCTGAATAATTTCTCCTCTTCCTTTTTAATCAAGCCTATATGTGACAGCCACCTGTTCCTGGTTACCTGGTATCAACTCTGGGGCCGATAAGAGCGGTGTCACGTTACCGATAACATAATATTAGCATAAGGTTTAACAAGTGAATGTACTATCTTATCCAAAGTTTGCTTAGAATCATTTTCACCATTACTGAAGCATCTTGGTTTGCATAACTTGAATTGCACTAAGAACAACAAGTTCCTACATTTCAAGTTCCAAAACAATATTTCATAACATAATAACCGTGCTACTATTCAACAAGGTTTATGGAGACAAAATACGATTTTAACCAACGTTCCCCCAGTAATATTTTCTTCATTGGCCTAATGAAATTCACAAGAATTTAGTAGGTAGCTTAGAGAAGTTACACAGCGTAAGAAAGTAAAATCTTGGTGCATCGACATGTTGTGACTTGGTAAGGAATTAAGTCTCCCCGTATCATAATTACGATATTGTCAAACTCCCTAGGAGTTTATGAATATCCACGAGTTGTAAAGTTTATCTGGCACCCCTGCCAGAGTAAGGATATCCAACATAGCCAGAGGAATGCCAGCTGTTTACTTCACTTGTATCACTTTCGATATCAAAGTGGCAAGCTGTTGCCAAATGCTAGCCAATATCAGTAACATATCATTTACGTCAATTCGAAATAACATAGAACTTGCTAGGATTTTGAAACACGCTGCGAGATAACTATGACTTGAGTTGTGCCATTCACTTGCCTTTTCGAATAAGTTTGCTAGTACGTCTTTTCAATGAGAACTAACATCTACAGCTGTTGCTTCGAGTCGGTCTAAACTATTATCAGGCAACAGGTTTAGGTAGTGCTTAAACAAGAATAAGAGTGATAAATTATCGGGTCGTATTAACTACGATATTAAAACTGCTTCCCTTCTCAATCAACGACCTTCTGAACCATCCCCAACATAGGCGATAAAACTTTAAACTATTTCGTATTATATCGATTCCACAATAGCCAAGTGTTGAAAGCTCTAACATATTTTGGTTTCATGCTATGGTTTACTCTTTCGCCAGCTTGATAAAGGCTGCTCAAATGTTTTAAAAGAAAATGCTTTAAAGGTTTTCAAGTGCAATGAAAGCCGAAGATTTTATCATCAAGTGCTGGGTTTACTCTTCTGTCATTTGATCACGAACGGGCTTGAATAGCACAGTCCTTTTGCTTGCAAATAATAGAGTCTATGACATACGTTCATCGTCGGAATGTTTCATTTCATGCTTCAATCTATATCTCAGATGTTCACGAAAAACAAACATTTGTCAGCTTTCGATTTTAAGTCTGATATTGACTTATTACATGATGAGCACAAAGGAATACAGAAGAAACGTCGAGCATTTTCCCAACGTCTTCGATCATGAACACCTTGAGTTAAACCTTAAAATTCCTCCCTAAAACATCGATCTACTAATTCCTCAATAAAATATATACTGATAATTCGAAACTACGTTGCTATCCATGTTTCTAGTTAGAACAGCATTCTGGATTAAATCTTTGATCGATTGACAGCCAGCCATTCACTGTCATAAAAAAGAGGCGTAGTCCAAATCGTATTCTTGGAGACAGTTGAATGAACAGGACCTACAGAGCTAAAAAAATTTTTTTACTATCTAAACAGGGCAGTTGACGAAAGGGACGACAAATGATGAAATGCTGTTGTAGTGACCAAAACCCTATCACCGATCGAAGACCTACAGTCTCGATCACAGAACACGGAAGGGCAAACAACATTCATCTCACTGAAAGAAAGTTCTCTTAAACCTACCGTCTGGAAATCATAGCTCATGTCTGAGAAATCCACAAATGAAGGACGATCCTGTTTCCCCATGGTAACAGTTGATAATAGAGGGTCGACGATCGACATCATGATCAATCCAAAGAGTCGATTTAATGTTGAAAGTGTTGTTGGGTTTCAAGATGTCTTGCACACATTCCCGATCACAACTTCCACAACATCCTTTCCGTACACAACCTTCCCCGCCGCAATGAGAGATTTCTCTCTGAGATTCTTTCGCAGTAAGCTGATTATAAACACCGTTTGTTTCGGTTTACAGAAAAAAGGGGACAAATTGAATCAAAGAGACCTTGTCCCGATTCTGTACTATTACATCTGACCTGCCCACAATGACATTAGACTCATTCATGCTGACCAACGAAAACAATACCAGTAATATCTCAGAGTGCATATTATGCGGATTGGATTCCAAGCTTTGTCATATTGATTGTCAACATTCCGATGGTAGGTTGGTTTGCGGGGGATGACTTGGACTAGTGACGCGTGCCAGGGGTTGTTCGCTATGATCAGGGGTATCTCTTTGCCGCAGTCAAGAACATGGTGTCGCTGGTAAAATGAAAGTCATATTTCGGACAACTATGCACAAAGCCATCGTTTTTCCGAGCATTTCTACCCATTCCCCCTGACGTTACGGAAACAAGACTTCACCCCCTGTCCCTTTAAATCATCACGAATAACAAACATTGAACGCGTGATATATTTTGTATCAATGTAACAAAATAGAATACCTTCAAATGTTCTAGCAATTCTATCTTCACAAGAATTGTACAGTTTGGTAAGATTCTGTTAAAAAATATATAACTAAGCAAACAGTAACGTCACGGGACCAGGCTTCCTAAAGAGGAAACGCAACGAGGAAACCTCCAAATTCCTGAATAGAAACTTTACTTCTTATGAGATCATTGAACAATGAATTATATTTACTACTGCGGAGCCTCGAGTTCTAAATACCATAATAGGAGATGATGTCATTTTTTCTTGTTTAAGCCTTAATTTCGTTGAAGGTTCACGAAAATTGCCTTGTGCCGGATTATGTTACTTAGCTAAGGGGAAATAACTCAAATTAGACATGCAACAAAATTCTTTCCTAAAAAACAAATTTCGGTATTATCTTAGTATCAAAGGAATGAAAAACTCATGAGGCAAAAAAAATTAGCACTCGGAAGGGAGCGGTTTCGGAGTCCTGCAGGGGCAGGGCTTCAAAGAGCTCCCAAACCAGGATCATAGACGTCAAATCTGACATTAGGATTGGTTAACTTTATTACTTATCACAATGCTCCTCTTCCTCACACACACACACACACACACACACATACACACACACATACAAGTCCCCACAAAAAACAAACAACCAAAAAACCAACCCCCAAAACAGGCACGGAGCTATGGGGGGCAAGGGGGCATTGCCCCTCCAAACCTGATTTCTTGCCCCAAATTGCCCCCCGAACAATTTCTTGACATCCCCAGAAAATCCTCAGATTTCTTGTCGTAATAAAATTTTCTTCAGAGATAATTTTGACAATGTTGTAATGATTCATCCTTGCTTTATATTTCCAAGTTGTGATCATGAGTAATTTCCTATTTGCAAAAAAGACAAAAAAGCAGAAGAAAAACATTTGTGAGTTATTTTCTCCCCCCCCCCCCCAGACCAATGTAGCTGGCTACGTGCTTGCCCCCAAACCAAAAACTCATTATGTTTCACCTACGCGCCTTGTGCTGGGCACTTATCTTTATAAAAAGAATTCGTTTTCCGCCTGGCTTGTTCATCACAGGTTTAGAGCAGTTTAAAGGATAATGGGTAAATAGAAGCTATGAATAAAAATTCATACAGATAAGGTTGTGTTTCGTTATTAATGACGCTATTTAATATTTTTAATAATTCCAAAGTTATCTATGTCCTACCCACCGTATAAGGGGGTAAGACATAGATAACTTTGGAATTATTAAAAATAATAGCTGCTTAGAAAAATTTTAAACAAAAAATGGCAACTTCTGATTGTCGATTTTTTAAATGGTAAAAAGAAAACCGACACACAATAGGTAAGACGTCAAGAAGGAAACTATAATTTAGATTACGTTTCATTTTTCCTTCAAAGCTATTAAGAGTTAAGATGGCGACCAGACAAATCTTAAGTATCTTAACATCGGAGGTCACTTAGCTAAGTTGGTAGACCGGTGGTGACATATTTTCTATTTCTCTAATGTTCTTTCCAGAATAGAGTTTTTAATTCATACTTTTATTCACAAAACTGCAAGTTTCTTCAAAGCTCTCAGTAGTTATAAGCGCATGCGTATGAAGGAAGACCAAACAATGAGACTTTAAATTTTGGCCCAATGGATGCATTGATTAGTTAGTGTACTAGTCTTAAGCTACACCCAAGTACACAAGATAATGACATTTTAATTTCAATTTCAGAGATAAACCCGCTTGACTACTTGGCCTCCACCGTTTTCAGCCTTGTGCTAACTTCATTTTAATGCGTGTCCAGCATACAATGCTTTTACAGACAGTGTCGGAGAGAACCAGGGCCGGATTAAAGGGAGGTTCCAAGGGGCCCTGGTCCTTGGCCACGACCCAAAGAGGGGGCCTCCCACCAGGAAAAGGTTAGTATTTTTAATTCGTCAGGCATAACTGTTGCCTGAAGACTGAAAGCGGTAGCGATAAATTATGTTTTCAGGATTTGTAATCGATCAGCAAAATACGGAACGGAAAGTTTCTTGCATACCATTTATCAGTTTATTGCTTCTCTCGACCAACATCTTCAAGAAATCTAAGATTTATCAGGTCGATTCAGTTGTTTTTGTCATCTGGAAAAGCTCTTTTAGACGAGGTACAGGCCATAGTAGAGTATCTCGCCAGGACTTCTCGAGATTACTTGGACATTGCATTTTTTGACGAATTGTTTCAGTCTAAAACATTTGTCAATGTCTTTGCAGACGAGTTGCTAGAAGGTTTTAGACCCTAGCCTTTCCTGTGCAGACTTATCATAGATAAGGGAGTGCATCACACTTTCCCAAACATTGAGATAGCTGTACGGACTAACCATATTTTGATGGCATGAAAATGAAGAGGCGAGCGCACCTTCTCAAAGCTCAAATGAATTGAGGACCAATTACGAACATCCATGAAGCAGGAATGACTTGTAAATCTGGCTATAATGAGGATCGAGTCACAATGCCGCTAATTCATGAGTTGGACTCAGGTGACAACATAATCGACTTCGCTACACGAACATCAAGAAAAGTATCTGGATTCTAATGGTTATCACTAAATGATTTCTTTAGAATTAACCATGTCTTCTTCTTCGTTAAAATATACATACACCAATCCAGCTCGTCAATCAGGAATCGTCAATGGACCAATCATATTGCAGGACGATAGAATTTTCGCGCAAAGTGTATTACGTCCATGAAGCAAAAAGCATTTTTGAAGGAATCATGTTTAAATCCTTGTAATTTATAGCTCTCCTGCGCGGATGGTAGCTACTCCATTTTACGAGGTTTTTCCTAGAAAACTCTCAGAATTAGGGAGTAACATTCAAAGATAAAATACAGTCAATAAATGATAAGGAGCCGCGGGTTGTTGGCCCTGCCTTATTTTAGATTATCACGGACCAGGGTTAACAGTGTATGTATCAAGCAAATGGATTTTTCAAAATCTTCAAACAAAAAATTATCAACTACACAGAGGATATCTGGTGTTGATTTTCATCTAAATGGAAAATATAAAATAGCGGTATTGAAGAGAAAGGAGAGTATTAGAAGCACAATTGCTTCCGGGCCAGTCGTTATTTTTGACCAATGATTCTGATTTTTTTATCGACCCTTTAGAGGTATCGCTTGCAGCTAAACATTTATGACCATTTTGTCCTGATATGACTTTGTTTCGGTTCCATAGTATTTTGAAGACGAGCAATTTTTCGAGAGGCAGTTCACGAGAAATTTATGCTGTGAAAATTTTAGCGTGCTGGTCATTCATGCCTTCAACCTGATAATATGGTGTGTTAATTGAATGGAGAATACCTAATCCAAAACAATACAGCTCAATCTCCCTAAATGTAGCCGTCACTAGCTATTGGAAAAAGTGTGAACACAGAAAATGCTCCTGTATCGAGGCATTAATGTATTGCATTAGGAATAGAAAAATGCGCAAGCATACATTTAAAATACTTCCATTTACGGATTTAAAATATGGTATATCCATATTCGTACCAGTTGTAACAGATATAAAAACTTCAAGAAAATTAAGAAGTCTTCTTAAAATGTAAAAATGTTGCGATAACACGTTTTGACAATAATGACAATTGGAGTTTTCGCCAACGCTGCGATAGTTCCCTTAAAGTAAATGTAAGAAATAATTAAAAGGGAAAAAATTCCCTTTTCTTTCATTCTCCTTGCTTTAGAAAGGGCACCGAACAATATCCCCCAAAATTACAAGACTCTGTCCATCAATTCTTTTAGCTGATGACTGTAAGGTGGCTTGGTATTTTATCTTCAGCTTTTGCATCTTTGTTGCTGGGTTCAATCTCAGGGTTCTAAAACAGGAATGAAATTGATAGAAAAACTTGTGTTATACAAATCTCTCCAAACAGCTGAGGACATAATTGTTATTGCAATGGAAGCAAAGAGGAAGGGCCTTCCAACTTATATATTTCATGAAGTTAGCTTTTATTTTCATCAGCTTGCCTTGACTAAGTTCAGTCCTTAAATGATACTTGTCCTTATATGATAAATCTTATAATTTACTGTGTAAGCTAAAATTTTAAATGTGTGTACTATAAGGTGCCAAAGCAACTATTGAAGTAAGACTGTTGACAGTTGGGAAAGGAGTCAATGACAGAACATAAATGTTAAACCTCGTATACATTATGAGTCAAGCTTAACAAATGGAGACGAAGCTGCTGATTCTGAACTGCGTATAATTGAGTGCTTTACAATGTAGCAGGTGGATAACGTCTATTGCACTGTATTACTTCACGAAAATGCTATTTCAACATTTTATCGCGTATTTCGAACCGTTTGTCTGGAAAAGCCAAATTTGGAGTATTTTCTTAAAGTAAACATTCTTAGATATGATACTATATAACAGATCAAATAATTGGAGGGGAATGTTGAGACCAAATACTTTGTACAATAAAGGTAAAATGAGTATGGCTTATGACGTTGTTCTATAATATGTTCACCATAGCATCATACTTACTGCAATAAAATCCACAGCTTCCAAGGCAGGATGACGTTGCTCTGTTACAGTTGTCAAATACCTTCCTGACGAAACACCCCCATCCTGTATTCTCGCACTTCTCTGTGTAAAGTGCAGAAAGAAAGAAATTTACACACGGGTTTTGTTTCTATAAGCGACTCAGTTACTTGTATGTGAGGCCTCAATTTGGTCCAAAATCTAAGCAACAAGCTAAGCAACTCGAGGCCTCAAATTCAGGAGGGAAAATTTTAATACCCCTGAAAAATAAATCAAGAAACGTTTTTCATGAAGAATTGATTACTAATTGGCGATATGTAACAAATATCAGACTGTGGATAATGTGTCAAGCAAAGATCAAACCATCATTTGGTATTTTATCATATACAACACAACGAAATTCGACGATAACCTGCAGTGATGCCTCAGCAACTACTTAAAGCCACTTCAGGCCTGATTTTGGAAAATTACTAAGCAACTCGAGGCCTTACCCCGTAAATGGAGTTGCTTATTTTAAAAAAACGTGTAGACAAGAACACGGTAATGCGGTTAAGTGCACTTCCTTGTAAGAACATTATTTTTGATAGTTTCATGAGAGGTATGATATCGTCATCCTTAAGGTTCCGTTCTATATCAATGGCATATGTATATTTGGCAAAATCCGTTATTGAAAATATATATACTATTTTTGGTTATGTTGTTTCGTTAAGAAAGCAATTTCCAAAGAGCGGTTTTTCAAAGGGTCCAAAAGACATGAATTCAAGTAAACATATGCGACACTGCCATTGTTTCTTGCTTTCAATAGCAAATCGTTTAGTCCTTAATGGTTTGGCAGCATAATTGCTATAAGGGCCAAACGCAAGATAAATCAGAGACTAGTAATGTCCTGTGCAGCTTCATGGTAAGGGAAAATACTTCCAAAGCTAGATGCATGATATAAATAATGTTAGAAAAAGCCCTTTAAATGCAAAAAGAACAAATAAGGTCTAAAAGTTGGTACTTTTGAGAGAGTTTGTTAATGATAAGACAATAACTTCTTTTCAGCAAACCGGAGAGGAAAGCGTACATGGTCTGGTTCGGATCCTATTGGTTACATCATGGATAATGGAAGGAACCACTTTTCATTATCTATGGTGGCATATTTTCTATTGTTATTTCAAATCCTCTTTTGTCAATGATACTTAATAACTTATAAGGGACTTCGGTCATGGTAACAGGCTGGATGTCCGTTCTTCGTTAGTTGAGCCATGTGGAGCAGAGAGGCGGCTCTGCAAGTTGCGTGGAGACGGATGTTCACCAGTGGATGACTGTGAACTAATGAGGCGACTAGAGAAATAAAAGTATGTTAACATCGGAGGTCACCTAGCTCAGTTGGTAGAGCGCATGCCGCCTTCACCTCTTTCCATTTTGTTTTCTGCAGACATATATATCAATCTTCTTCCTTTACATCACATCTATGACCTCTCTACCCCTTGCTGCCGGAGTTTCAACGTATAGTGTTCCTATCACAATAACCGTGTTGGTAACCGTCACCTCTCTCCTTTATTACTCTCTGACCTCTCTTTTTTAGCCTTATCTGGTCTTGATAAATATCCGTAACCCATTTACCAAAGCTGCACGGCGACTTTGCTGCGCATTTCTTAACGGGTATATCATAGCCTCTAAGGAATCTAATATAGTCCAATTTTCATAAGTTTTGGCATAGTTCTTACGGCCAGATGTTCTTTCGAACGTTAGCCCTCTTCATTTATCTTGGTTTGGGAACAATACGGGCTTGGGACGGCTTGGACAATCCCGTGGCTAGATTAATTCGGAGTAGTTGAAGTATTCTTATTGTGCTCGTATTCTTCCTATTATCTTCTGCGTTTAGATTCATGGCCATATCTTTTTCTAAACTAACCCCAGATCAAGTTGGGGAAAAGTTTTTACATTAGAGAATCTGAATAGTACGTTTCCCTCTACATCTTAGCTTAATTTCCATCTCTATTTTGCATTGATGTCCTGATTCCAAACTATCATAAAACAGCTTAGTTTTAAAATATACTTACTGCAGTTGTAATGCTTGTTCAGCAACTTGATGTCCTTATCGCTTAAGTGGCTCCTTTGACCAATGCTGACAAACCATTTCTTTGGAACAATCGTATTCTCTCCATTTTTGGAGAATGCATCCTTAGGATAGTGCATAAGCGAGCCATAGTCATACGGCTCTTTGTATAAGGCCACCACTGGGTGTTCATACTTTTTGAACTGGTCTGCAAAGCCTATCAAAGAAAGAGCAATAATTAGAAATACCATAAACTAGTTTTGCTTAATTTATCCATATGCTTACAGATTACGGGAGCTCACTGCATCTATAAGATCCTGGCGGACAATCGTCTTTCAAAATTCGTTGGAAATCATACGATAGTGTTTCTGCAAATATTGCAAACTTCAAAAATGAAAGTCTTTGAAGCAAGTTCTGCATGACAAAAGAGAGTCAGCCATAAAACTCTCTTTACGCTGATTCATATAAAATATTGATCCTTCTAATTGAAAAAAGATTCACAAAATATTGGGACAAAGTCCTTCGTAAATCTGACATTTAGTGTCGATCTACTTACCTTTGTCTCTCTAGTCAGCAAGTGATATTTATACCTTAAATGACTTTTCTAAATATATAATGATTACGAAGTAATAATAATTAAAATGCTGTATTTTAATTCCGAAGTTAATTAACTTTTTTGCCACTACTATTAAATTAGTGTCTCTAGCAGTCTTGACTATGTTTATTAAACTGATGATAAAATAGGATATCAAATTAATACAACAGGAAACACTACCCTTATGGGTATATATATATATATATATATATATATATATTCTCAGCAAACACATTGCAATTATATATAATTCTCAAAGAGTGGATCATTACCACAATAGCTTGCAATTTAACGGCGTTTACCGGATTCGAACCCACGACCTCATGATTAGTAAACCAACGCCTCAACCAACGAGACATGTGGCTCAAAATGTGTGTATATTATGTTTCTCTCAATCATGTTTATTAAAATTGTGTAAAGTATCAATAAATTGAGACTATCATATTGACATTTCGAATGGTCAGTAGTGCTACATGAATCATCATAACTATCGATTCATCGATTTAAAAATTATTTCACAATTGAGCAGACAACTCTTGAAAAATAATTACGGAATAAATATATATTTATCCAAATATTCTGAGCGGATACTTTGCAATTAGAGAGCTGAGGGGATCCGAAGCAACGACCTCATGATTACCAAACTAACACTTTCAAAGAGCAGCCCTCCTCAACACTCCTATAGGCTTGAGATTTACTCCTATTCCTTTCATGAGTGTGCTTTCAACTTAAACATCATTAATCAGTGAGTGTTGTTACCTATTAATGAATGGAGTTGATGCCAACTTACCTCGGTGTTCACCATGACAAAATGAATTCGTAGTTGTGAGATGTCCCATGAATTCGCAATGATTGGTTTAAGAGCTGAAATAACAAAAAAGTATTTTTAAGTAAATTTAGGAAATAAGATATAATTCAATGCAATAAATTTATACTGGGATTATCTCTCACCATTTACAAAGTCCAAGGTCCACTCAGCCTTCCATCCTTACAGGGTCGATGAAATGAGTACCAGCCATGCAGGGAGACGTGGTCAAAAACTTGACTTGGGACCATCTTCCCCTTCTTCTTCATTTACAAAGTAGCGAATACGGTCAAAATTGTTAATTGAGAATTTTTCCCTCCAACAGCCATTTACAGAGTAGAGGCAATAATTTCCACCCATTCCCTCACTTAAACAATATTTTTGAAAGTTACCCTACCCACTTTCTATTAAACAGGTTTGTAAAATTTAGTAAATTGTCTGTAATTATCCTTGTTCTACAACGCCAGAGGAGCTTCTTTAAAGATACATTTCAAAATATTTAAATGCATCCTGATACTATTTGTAATGGGAGGAGCAACTAACGTGGTATACTATTGATACAATTTTCACTTGCAGGTATTAGTTTGAATGGTAATTTTCAATTTACCTTTACATGCAGCACACCAGCTTCGATGTATGAGGAGGAAGATTGGTTTATTCCTAAAATGGATAAAAAAATATATGTAACGCATACTTTGACTACCGGTTACTGAATGACTTTAAAACACACGATCGTCGAAAGGGAGAGTTGTTTGTCACTGTAGTAACACTAATACTAAAAGATTATAGAAAGATCATCTCTACAAATTTGTTTTTTAAGGGATTGATGAAATTCCGTCCAAACCTGATGTTTCCTCTCTGTAAAATATTATGCTCACATTCCTAGAAATAGTTGCGATTTTTAAACTCAGATTATGTTTAATGCAAAACGAAACCATAAAAATTGCAGAAAGAAAATAAAGACATTAGAGTACGAAAAATCTTTTAAGAGTGGAAATCATCATGACGGGGTCAAAGGAGGAAAGTACAAAACTTTATGTCCAACCGGTTTTTTTAAAAAGGCATTTAGTATTGAAATTGACTCATGGACGGCGTGTTTGCATATTCAGTATCCTCAAGACTAACCTAATTGACCGACAATGCACAGTACAAAACTATTTCTGTGCAACAAAAGACGAGAAAAATGTCCTTGCACTTACTCTTTCTTAGCAATTTCTTTGCCTTTTGCGTATGTTTGCCATTCTAAATGGTCTCCATAACCTACATGAAAGAAAATTAGGGAACATTGGCTTAAAAATCTTCCTATTACATGAAGTTGCTATCCTAGGAAATGACTTGAGATGTCCCAACTGTACGTTTGAAACACTTTCAGCATATACAGTTAGTTCAAAATGTACAGAACGCACAAGGTTACAATTAATGGTTTACTGTGTGCAACTCAAACATCTGAACTTTTCTAAATATTTAAGCAATAGTAAGCAAAGTGAAGTAAAATGAGCAAACGACTATGTGACACTCTTTTTTATGTATAATGCTGATGCATAATAATTACGATCATGATATGCAGTTCATGAAGTTATTTGTTGATAAAAAAATTATAATTGATTACTTCATTTATATCTAATATAGTGTTGCTAAGAGGCAAGATTAGGACCCATTGTGATTACCACCAGAAAGGGGTCATTCTCTAAGTGAATTATAAGAGCTCTTGTGCCTAGCTTATGTTTGGTCGCGTATACAAGTAGCACGAGTTCTGAGGTAGAACCTCAATGGTGATTCTGTTTATTAACCTACCCATTTCTAAGTACCTTTCTTTTGGGGAAGAATAAATGATAAATCAAATACTTTTTCTTTCAAAGTAGCCATTGGAGTCTTGTGTGCGCTCTAAGCGTACATACAAGACTGGAGCATAGTTGGTTGTTTAAAAAACAGTTTGGAGATCTACTTGTTTCAGTGCTAAGATACATGGTCAGTGGAGGTTGGAAAAGAAAAGGTGGGCTAACACAAGGCGAGGAAGAAGATAGTGCTGGCTATTGATTTATTAATAACAACGATAGCCTTCAGAAAACTATGACTACACAATTCTTAGACAAAATTATCAACAGGCAATACCTCACGTACATCGGTCAAGTTGGCAGAGTAGAGAATGCAAAACTAGAATAATATCATTCGTGACTGACACAAAACCATATTATAGAGATTCTTAAATCAAAAGAGCAAGAATCCCAATGGTCCGCATTAGGCAAGCATAGAAGCTTACCCAGAATAGTAAAGATTTCGTCGAGTTGGTCCAGAAGCAAGAGCGACTTGCCTCAGGGAGTGTAACGAACATTG
Organism: Alatinidae sp. Z8VKAUB7J3; assembly: GCA_010016025.2. Taxonomy (NCBI): domain Eukaryota; kingdom Metazoa; phylum Cnidaria; class Cubozoa; order Carybdeida; family Alatinidae; species Alatinidae sp. Z8VKAUB7J3. The sequence goes on along the minus strand of JAAAKM020006971.1, from coordinate 106,829,734 downwards.
TTGGAGAAAATTGGAGGTATAAGTAGGTAAATTACCGAGTTAATGTAGCAATAAAAAATAAAGAGATAGCTATATGTTAGCGCTTTATGGTGTTGGAACTCTTCGGCAGTACCTTATACTTACCTCTGGATAGATCGGTATCGATAGCTGCAAGTGCGGCATACATTCCACCAAGTACTGTAAGAAAGAGTAACAAAATTTGTGAATCAGTAAGGGCTAATACTGATAAATATCATACCACGAGAGTAGTCGCAGAGTGTGATTGTTAATGCTGAACTCGTTTATTCTATCTCAACATTTAACTTTCCATCCTGCCTCTTTGAAGGTTTAGAAACTACATTTCTGATTCACATATTTTCATTCCATTTTTATGAAATGTAAAGTTCTGTGCAAAGCAATCAGCAATAACAATGTTCTAAGTGCCTGCAAGGATGACTTATTATTTAAAGGTAATAAGAGTGGGGAGTTGTTAAGTGTAATTAAGAACAGTTTTTTAAATATGGAGGAGAGGTTACTACAAGGATAGTTATTCACATGGTATAATAACGTCAATCAATAATTCTGCAGTAATAACTATTAACGACTAATATGATCATATCAAAAATGCACTGATATCATTCTGCAAATTCAAGTATGTATCTACGCGGTTTGAATGCAATGTGTTCCCCTCTGCAAATATTTCCATTTCATCAATGTACAGATATATAATAAAAAAAGAATGGCAATCAGTTAATAGCGGTGTCTCACTTTGATAGTATGTTAAGATGGCCTTACCTTCCTCTTCATTGGCATAATAAAATTTCGTTTCATTCAATTCAGTTTTCGTGTTATTCACGTTCTTCTTTATTTGTCCAGTTAAATCTAGCATAATAAAATATTTATTTAAATAGATTTACATGAAAGATCTGTATCACTTGCGTATAACTTTTATATAAGTTTTTTTGGAAATGAAAGATAATCATTTTCGACAAATCTACTAGTGGATTTGTATCAAATCATTACTTCCATAAAAAGGAACCAATATATCATAACTATCTTATTTGTGGATGGAAATGTCCATTTCAGAGCTGTAAATCTTTCATTGTGTACGTGAACATGTTATTTTAAACTCTGAAAAGTTAAGTATCGTTAATTGTTCAAGCTTAGTCCATTGTCTCTATCAAGAGGTGATTAAGGATACGTTACAGAGTCGAACAGATTCAACAAATTGAACTAAAAAGGCAATAATTTTTTCTTTTTAAAAACGAAAAACTTCGAAAGGATGTAAAACGAAAAAATACGAAACGATGTTACTTTTGACGACACATACGAAGTTTTTCACAACTGGCAGCATACATTACTGGGTGCGATTTTATTTTACCAAAATGTTTTCCGAGTAACAAAATTAAAAATAGATAGGGTTAAGTGTGGGTGTGTTTACATAAAATATTGTGCCTTACTTGTAATCATAGCATGACATATCTGCCTAATATACCTGCAAACATTATCCTTGGTGTATATTTTCCATCCACGTCCATTTTGTCAGAGGGCTCCTCTTTGTCATCCTTAAAAGTAGAAAATAGTCTTTAAGTCTCACTATACATTGTCCATGATTCCTATTAAACAGCATCAGAACGAGGCTTGTAAGGTGCACTATACACGCAGTATTAAAATATTTAAGTATATGAAACTATGTATTCAAATTTGTATATATGGAATCAAATAGCAAGTGTGTCAACCTGTCAAACTTAACGTTTCTTAAATAAAACATTCATTTCAAACCTGTACGTATTATGTACAGTCTTACAGAAATACAGAAAACGCAAAACATTCATTGGGACCATTTAAATTTAAAAGTCTAAAAGACTCAAATAAATAAGCTACTGCGTAGTGCGTCCCTGCGTGTTAAGGAATGTAATTTTGTTGTTGCTTTTTGCTATAGTGAAACTGTGAAAGCTGATAAGATTAACCTTCTGATTAAAAGATTCGAGTCATCTTCAAATGACGTCATAGAGGAGTGGTTTCCAAATTATGTCATAGGAGGCGTCTTTGATTAAATTAAGATGATTATTCAGAGAACTTCAACCTAATCAAAGATCCCTGGATTAATGCAGCCCTGGATTAATGCAACCAATATTTGGACCTTAAATTTTTTGCGAATCGTAACAGGTGGGATACTAAAAGAAGAGTCACATTCGTGTACTCTACTATAGTAGTACAATTTTTTGTGTATATTATTTACCCAGCTTTCTTAAATATCATTTGAGCAAGAAAGAGCCGCCTCCTCACAATGTCGTAATAGCCCTAAGAAGGGCCCAATAAATCATGATTATTCATCTCAGTAACAATAAGAAAAATTGAGACAAAATGATTCCAAATTTTTTTTTACTTCTTATTAGTGTTAAACTTGTTGCCCAATTAAATATTTAACCGTTTTCTTAAATAAAGGATGCTCCTACCTGAATGTTGACCATAACGAATCTGTTACTTAGATCTAGAATTGAAGTTGAGTTTCTGAATACGTCACGAAGTGCTGAAACAAAAACGAGAAGTAATTATTAAGTATCAGATATCTTGTGTAATTTATCTCAAAATAAATCATAGCCACCGCCTAAGGAAGATGTGCAAAGAATAGTAGTAAATTATTTCCACCGAAGACTCAGAGTTGTTATAGGAGCGTTTTCTTCTTCATCAGAGTATGTTGTCAGGAATAACCAGTCCTATTTCCGAGGGATTTTTCTTCTACATATATAACTTGAATGCTTTCAAGGCTAAGGTAAATGTTTATATAGAGACAGCGGTTTTGCCTATTTATCCACTTCTATTACAGTGCTTTACAGTATAACCTTAGCGTTTTTATAAAGTGTATGCTTTTAAAATTTTGAATTAAAAAATTATTGCCTAGCCGTGTATTAGGAGTCTTTCCCCACCCTTGTCTATTTTATCCTGTTTTGTTGTTTATTTTTGATAGATTAAGATCCTATGACTATTTGTTGTGGTGTCTAATATTTAAAGCAACTTGAATAAGTCATCTTTTTCTAGACCTCAACTGTCCGATCTAGGGTTAAGATCATGAACTGCAATAAACAATATATAATTAACAATTTCTGTACTAAAAAATGATAGTAGGCATAGTAAAATAATGCGGAGATCCGCAGCTGTTCTAGTATGAAATGTTTCACTAATTTGCTTCCCTCTTTTGATGGCATGCCGTTACTGGTTTTATCTACTAACATGTCTTTATTCACGGAACGTACTACTGAAAAGTACAACAAAAGGATACAGCTCTGATTACATAAACAAATGAAGGGAAAATACGTCTAATTCTTAAAAAATCTTGAATCATGAAGAACATTCATTTATGTAAATGTTGTTTTGATCAAAAATTCTAATTAATATATGAAAAAAGAAACACACTACAGTTTTTCTGTTCGTTTAATACATCACTCTTTGTAGGAGCTAAAGGGTGCTAAAGGGTGCTATTATACATTCAACAATGTAACCATGAAAGATGAAATATCCTATAACCCACGGTGATAAATAGATGTACACCAGTTTGGTCACCAATCGTCGTCTTCGATGATAATAAGACGTGGTGACTGTAAAGTACGGTGCAGCATTTTGTATCATTCGCACATTAGTATCAGAGAAGCAAATAAAAATTAAGCATACCTCTGGAAAATGAACACCAACCACTGTGGATAATGTACATGATGGCTCGGTGGCTACAAAAATGTAAAAAATAAGGCAGTGAGTATGAATTAAACCTGTAAATTGTTTATAAAACAGAAACTTAATGGGTGCCCCGTAAAACCTTGAAATAGTGTTTGTCTTGTTGCATTGACAATAGCTACCTTATAGTTTTATCATGGAGAATTATCACAAGCATGAGAAGAATAGGTTTCAAAATGCTTAACGTACTTAAGGAAAAAAGGGCTTCCATGGGAATCAAAACCCATGACCTTTGCTTTTGCGACGTGTTGCTCTGGAATCCTAGCTGTGGTGAGTACGATTATATAATATTTTCCCAGTTACCACATTTGTCCCCTATCCTCCGATGGTGAACATAGACATCCGGGATCATACTGAATTATCATGAAAGATCATAACACGTATTCTTTTCCTTAAGTAATATATTGATTAATTGTAAAAGGAAGGAAAGTTTTATTTACGTACCTTTTACGAGCTTCCTTTGCGGCATCTTCAGGCTTAACCCATTCATATCCAGCCGCGAAGCCTGAAAAATTGATTATCTCGTTTTATATTTCCGCAATACCTCTTACTACCACATTACAAGGTAAAATACGAAGCGCTTATTAGTTGGAGTTTACTCGTTTAAGTCTATCGGATGTTAGAAGCTGATGCCTTCAAGCAACATCGGGGCATTTAAGATGATATCATTTTCTGCAACGAAAGCAACATAATCGACGTCGCCTACGGAAGCTTTGAATATTTGAAAAGTCTGAAGCGATATGTGAAGGGAACTGGGCATGACGGAATCTGGAGTGTGGTAAAATTTCATTGGATAATCAGTAGTATCCAGTTTATATTACGTATTACTAGGAAGATGTCAACAGTTTAGTTTGACCAAACGTTAGTATAGTTTAAAACAAGAAAAATAATATCAATATGTCTCTTTCTTTAAAGATCCGCAGCCAAGCTGTCATTTTTATAAGCAGATTACGTTTTCAGCCAGGCATTTCACTGATGATGATACGCTTTATTTTTGTTCTTCTGACATTCATGCCAGGCTTGCCGTATAAATTTCCTTGTTTGAACCAAAAATGGACATTGTAGCCCAACAATTTTGCTTTAAGAAGCCAGGTCAGATTTCCCGTGAATCTGTGGATGAGTTCATTTTGGCATTACATATAGGAATACAACACTCTTAAGCCCGAGAGGGCAGTAAAGATGAAAGAAACGTGTTATTAAAAGGTACGAAAGAAGATAAGGTTCTAGGTGTTACTGCGGACAATATCAAAGATTTTGCTTTCCATTTCAAACGTCATTCTTAAACGCTACAACAGAGACGCATTGGTATGCTTAGGAAAATTTCAACGTTTAGAGTATAAGCTGGAAAATTGCAAGTTAGATCTACGATTTTTATAACTTTGTAAGAGAAGGAACGTTACGTCAAAGTTCTTAAACTTCTGTGTTGTATCTCGAAACGTAAGGAACTCTTACGTTTACAAACAGTGCCGGTTTAAACTTATGGAGGAGGAAAGCAAGGCAAAGAAAAGCGAAAGCAAAACCCTTACTAGTCATTGCTCCAAGACGTACGACAATTTGTTGTCAACAATATCTTTTCTTGATCTTATTCACTTAAAATCTCGGTCGGATAAGGAAAATCTTTAAAAAATCAAAAAACAGAAAGCAATGCAAAAGAGATTATGACGTTTGTGTCAAAGATTTTTTTAATAATTTCTCGATAAGGAAGATGTTATATTTAATTGGTCTTCCTATCAACTCTTAACCCAGGTGAATGAAATTTTGTCAAAGAGATTAACATTCACTATACCTCTCAAGAAATTGGACTATTGTTCGTTTTCTTGCCCTTTGAACTCCTACATAGAAAATTAAATAAACTATCGATCCACGAGAAATCTGAACATGACTGTGAATCTGTAGGAAATAAACTGAAGGACATTGTGTTAACTGGCCTAAGAACTTACAGCCCTCTAAAACATCGTTTCTCAAAGGACGATTATCAAGTCTCAAAGAACCTGCAAATGGAATAGCTCCCTGGATATCCAGAAGCCAGACAAAGGAAGAGGAGTTGTGATCATCAATAGGGTTAAGTGTCACTCTAGAATAAAAATACTTTTGGACGATAAAACCAAATTCCAAAGACTGTATGAGGATCTTATTAAATCAACTATTCGGAGGGAGAACAAGGTGCAGTACTTCTTGTTAAAACTCAAGACCGAGGGGAACAAAGCTTCGTCTTCCGAAGGTCCACCAACCTAACGTCCCCTTAAGACCTATTTTATCTGCTATTGACACACATTCCTATAATGCCGCTGAATACCGTCTGTTCTTACTTCCTAATCTGTTAGCGATTTTGTTATCCACAATACTTTGTCCTTTATTTCTGACTTGCGCAACCAAAAATTTGAATTCTGAACCAGTTGTTATGGCTAGTTTTGATATTAAGTCACTTTTTACTACTGTCCTTCTAAATGAAACTCTTGTTTTATTCACAGATAAGGCTTTTTCTTCTCGACGACTTTTCCAAGGTTTTTCTTCGCGTAATCAGTTTTCATGTCTACTCCGTTACTACAAAGTTACTAAAGGGAACGATTTTTTCTTTACTAACAGGTAGATGGTACTGCGATGAAATCACCCATCGGCTCTTTATTTGCCAATATATTATTGGCCCTACTTGAATGCAAGCGGACGGACAATTGTCCAACAAACTTTCTCCCCCTTATTTACAAAAAATACTGTTATTGTTTATCAGAGATTCTTATTATTCTCATCTCCATCCTAAACATCCTATTCCTGCCTAAGCTCTCAGCACCAGAGTATTAAATTTAAGTTGAGGTTGGACGTAATAAACAATAACCATCGTTGGATACAATTATTTCGCGCTCACAGGGGTCTTTTCTTATTGCTGTGTATCGAAAACCCTCTTTTACAGTCGTGTTTACGCGATTCGACAGATTTTTCACCGTGGAATATAACAAAGGTCTTACTTTTACATTCGCTAATCATATTTTTAATATTTATTCAACGTATGCGTCTTTTAATAAAGAGCTTTGTGACCTATGGTCAATGCTTATAAAAAGTGGTTATCCTATTAGTTTTATTAATATTTGTTTTAGTTAAATGTTTTCGAAATTCTTTTCTAAAAACCCCTTAGTATTCTTTGTAGTCTTTGGTTCCTAAATGTAGCATTAGTTTGTTTTACCATTTACATGGCTCCACTCACTTATGCTTCGTACAGAACTCAATCAACTCATTTCTTCTGCTTATCCTCAAGTTAACATTCGTTTCATCTTCCGTTCCTCTATTTGTCTATCTTAAATTTTTTCAGTTTACAAACCAAACTCTTAAGTTACTACGCTTAGGAATAGTCCACCATTTTAAGCGTAGCTTCTGTGCAGAAGCGTATTGAGGTCAGACAATACGTCAGTTTTATCAACGGTTGTCGGATCATTT
>JAAAKM020006971.1:106808683-106822494 GCA_010016025.2 Alatinidae sp. Z8VKAUB7J3 | reverse complement strand
TTTAAGCGTAGCTTCTGTGCAGAAGCGTATTGAGGTCAGACAATACGTCAGTTTTATCAACGGTTGTCGGATCATTTTGAAGATTCACCTTTCACTGAAAAAGAGATTTTTAGCCCTCCAACTTTCTAGCATTTGTCTCATTATGTTTCACCTACGCGCCTGATGCTGGGTACTTATCTTTATACTAAGAATTTGCTTTCCGCCTGGCTTGTCCATTGCAGGTATCAGAGATTTGTTTCCACACAAGACAATTTTAAAATTGAAGGACAGAAAGAATAAGGGTTAGTATATCTAATAAAACGCATTGTCTTAACCAAAGTGGTAAAAGTATTTGATCCATTGTGGTTCGAAGCACTTCTTCTAACATCTTTGAGGATGGAAATAAAGAAGCTATGGCAAAAAGGGGATGCAACACTGCCGACGGTTATTGATGATAAAAGAATTAACCAGTGGCTTGTATATTTTTTTCATGTATCAGAATCAGCATTTGGTATATGAACCTATGTTAGTTGGCAGCTGAACTCCGGCAGATTTGGTGTTGAATTTATAGCAACATAGTCATGAGTAGTGTCATTATGTAAACAAACGCTCGCCTGGGGTGATGCAATCAAGCAATAACGTCTCCAATATTCGAAAAATGTTAATTGTCTTATTCAAAGGGGCAGTGTTAAGGCCGGTTTCCACTTCCTCGACCACCCCTCGATTCGATCGACGTCGACCGCTTTGGACATGTGCACTCTCGTTATCATGACATCCCCCCGATCTGTCCTCGATATCTCGATCGAGTTCATTCATTAAAAACGATCAAAGTCACTTTTTTAACTTTTTCCTCGATCGAAGGCGATTGAATTGCTAATTGACCAATCAGATATTAGAACGGAACCAAAACTGCTTCAGAGTGCTCAGAGAAAAAGAACATGGCGTCGAATACACCGAACAGTGAACTCGTAGCCTGCATAGCCGAGTTAAGTTCTAGAGGAATAATTTCCTTGACAGATAAGGGCAGTACTTCATCAAATAGTAATTTTACATCTACAACGGAAACTGGACCACCAAGTTGTGCTGTGAGGAGTTTCGTTAACCTCAGTGAAGTGGTGGATGCTACAGCGAGGACTGGTTTTGAAAAGGATTTCATAGAAGACGTTAGGAGTTATAGCTGCATATGGGATACTACGCCCTAGGGCTTTAAAGACGTGGCTATGAAGCAAAGAGCAGGGGAAGCGATTGCAGAACGCCTCAAAAGCAAATTGCAATTACAGATGCAGAGCACACGGATCGTTTCCTCTATCAAGCGCTGCAATCAAAGAAACCTTCCATGCCAGATGCCGATAAAGGTTTTGCCAATAGTATAGTGCCTATCATAAGAGGACTACCTGCGCAAAATAACCGGATGGTTAAAGCTGAGATACAAAAACGTGATATAAAAATATGAGTTCGACGAGCATTTATTATAATTGTTAAACTAGGCGCGGCTGCGTCGCCAGTTCACGTCTTGAACTGCAAACTGTAGTGCATAAATTATAAAGCATAGTACTGCACATAGAAAGTTGGAAAGGCCCCAGGATAAATTCCTGAAAGTAACGATTGAATTGCAGATATTTTTCAAAACTTTAAAACGATCAGTGTGGCATACCACTATTTTAATATCAGTACAATAGTAAATCGTGTTAAGTATAACTTGTACTTTTCCACCCCTTACACAATTTTGAATGATTGGCGACGCTGCTTGGTAATAGAAAATAAGATTGCCTGTCTTAGACTGGGCTTCCAAATATAAGTATTTTTATTTATAAATACCTATGTCTATACTACACAAATCAGCGGGGTAGGCATTGAGGCTATTGAAGACTAGTATAACTTATGAAAAATGTAGACTTTTTTCTTTGATATTTAATAGCTATGATGAATTAAATGTAATATTTTGATATCCTTACCCATTTCAAGAGGCACGGCAAATTTTTACAAGTTTACAAGTTTCAACATTTATTTGCACTTATAGATGAAATATATTGATGATATACATTTTAAAAAGTAATTATTATATACTGGCAGTCATATATTAGTGTCAAATGGGTCAGCTGTTCTTATTACTACTTCTCTTTGCCACACAAGCGATCCTGCGTCTGAGTTAAAATAGTTTTTAAAGTCATCGCGAACTTGATATGCATCTAATGAGTAATTCCGCGATTAACACTTTCGGCACCACGGGACATCCGTGTCTCCAAAATAAAATGAACTATATCTTTCGAATTGAGTTAATATGATGTTTGGGCATTTTTTATTCAGATTAAATTTTTTTAAACCGTTTTTGCTGTTTTTGTTGACCCACGTGCTTCGAGCAATTAAGGGACCTTGGCCTAAATGTATTTTTATTTCTTTACCGGTACATAACGACAAAATTATTTGATTGACGATATTCATCATTGCAATAAATAGTAACAAATGTTCTGTCAAAACAATTGCCGAAAACCCGGTTCTCGTGCAGGCAATAGTGAATGAATAAATTGGAAGTTTCTGAAGTAGGACACGGGTGTCGCTAACATCACGTAGGGTAAATTTGCATCATTCTACATGATTATAAGTTTTGTATCTCTAGGCCAGATTTAATGTGTGCCCGTCATTTAAACACTTGATATGATGTTTGTATGCTAGTATTTCTCTTTCTTGTGCTCTGTGTCAGTCTTGCAAGGGCACCCATGTCCCTATTGTCCTGATAGGGTAACTTTGTGTTCAGTTGTCTCATTTTAGATTCTCATTCTCTATTTTGCAATGTGTGGCGCATAAAGTTGACACTTGTTGTTGACACGTGTGTGCGAATGTAACTCAACAAAATTAAGATTTTCAGGGGCAGCAGATGAAATGTCTCTTGACTCATAATTGGGTCTGGCAATAGTTGTCACAAAAGGCATATTGATTCTCAGCTGGAGTTGAATGTGAAATAATTCGTGTCTGATCGTCGGGAACTTAACAATGTTATCAGGACACAAAGTAAATAAACTCCATTCCAGATCTAATTATTATGTTCCTGTTACACTGCAGTTCCAACTCAGACTCAATTAGTGAATTCCTTGTGCAATGCAACCTGACCCTGACCTAACTATGCTTAATTTATGGGAGGTTGATGACTGATTCATTTCGAGCATAAGATTTCTCTCATAATTTTTGTCGAACAGTTTTATATACAATATACTGAGAAAACGATACTGCAGCTATGGAACATAACAACAAGAAAACATATATTTGCATCGATCGAGAAATCGACAGCAACGAAATATTTGCCATAGAAAGTGACATAGATAACCTCCTCAACGACTCTGACACTGAATATTTGTGGAAGGACCAGTTTCGGATGGTGATGATGAAAGCCATAAGATACTCACGCCCGAAGCTGGCATTTATCTGGTGACGAAAGAAAGAAATGTGAGTTGCAAGCCAATATACTACTTGACCTTCCAGACGTCCAAGCCCATTACCTGTAGTTGAGAGCACAACACGCTTGCATGAATTGGTGAACCTTATTTGTGAATAGACAAATCTCTATGCTGAACAAAATGGCCGCATGTTCAGAACAACACGTGAAGAAATTTGAGCATTCCTGGGTGTCAACTTTATGATGTCTGTTTGCAAACTGCCAAATGGAAACTGGCATGGAGATGAATACATTGGAAACGAAGGAATAAGAAACTTTATGACCAGAACATGTTTCATTGACATCCTTCGAAATCTGCATTTTGCCGACAACATTACTTCTGACACTTATGACAAGGGGTGTAAAGACCTATGCTTAGGTTCCGAAATCCGGCCCTAACATAGACATTAAATACTTCATATGCGCAGACTCATAGACGTTCAGTGGCATAGTACTCAGCAGACACATAGCATTTATCATATATTTATCACCGAGTGGAGCATTACCACAATAGCTTGCTTTCTTTTTTTTGTTGGTTTTCAAACCAATGGGTCGTGGGTTCGAATCCCCTCAGCTCCATTAGTGGAATTGACAAATTGGGTTAAATTCTGCGTTTGCAAAATAGAAGTGTTGTCAACACTCAAGTAAAACTGCTGCTTCGAATGGCTGTGTCGAGGATAAAATTGCCTGTGTTGTGAAAGTCACTTTTTAAGCCAAATAATGGTGTAATTCTTTGTATTGTTAAGTACTTAACATAAGGAAATGAATTCCAATATTTGGCCCTAATAGAATTGGTTAATTTAGAAGAAAGATAACATTTTAAGGACATTTTTACTAAAAGTCATGTTTATCTGTCATATTGGTTCATAAAAATCTCTTTAGTTATAAAATATCGCATTAAGAAAAGAATTTTTACCATTTTAGTAGATAGGGCAAGTACGAAGATTGCACCTAACCTCAGAGGCTGCCAATCTACGGTTGCGAAGTTACATAGGAAAGACAATGAGAGCAGAATCGTATGTAAAAAAAACGTGAGCAGAATAGGACTGATGTATCGATGTTATCAGTAAAATTATTATTATTATTATAATCATCATCATTATTATCATCACTATTATGACTACTACTTTTTTTATCCTTTATTCCCTTTTTAAAGATCCCTACGTAAAATTTTGGCTTGTCTATGAGGGAAGGAAGATCAAGAAGAGAAAAAGCACGGTAAAAATGAGGACACTGAACCCTTCATTCAGTGAGCGCTTTGACTTCGAAGTGCCCTTTGAACGAATCGACGCAACATCAATTATGTTCGTTGTTGCGGATTACGACAAAGGTGAAAAGGGGGAGGCCATGGGACAACTCATCATAGGCTACCTAGGAATTGGATTTCAAAAAAAACATTGGGAGAAGATGAAAAAAAGTCCATGCATCCCTGTCTCAAAGTGGCATAGACTGCGACCACCTGTCATAAGTGAATAACATTTGTCGAATTCAGGATAGCAGCTTGATGGAATCGGGTTACTAATGACTATCTAGAGGGCAGGGGCAGGCCCTCTATCAGGCGGGGTTGAGGGAGTGCACGTCCTAGGGACCCCGACCAGATTGTGATATCGTGGGGCCCCCAGCACTTCTATATAATTCTTTATATTGTGCGAAATTTGAAAAAAATGGCAAAAAGATAGCGGACTTTGGTCGTGAAGGCATAAATAAGATTTTTCATATTTATCAAAAGTGTTCAGGAGTGCGAGAGGAATCTAACGTCTTTAAGTATATACCTTCTCTTAAAAGATGTATGTTTTAAAAGAGTAAAACCGCCCTAAAAAGGGCTAGAATAGGGGTTTCAGGGCTATGAAATAGTCAAAATTGCAAAATTTTCCGGACCCCATCGAAGGCCTTACAACGTCCCCAGTCACCCCAGCTGTATAACCACTCACTATACGAGTCAAAGTCCTTGCTTTGCACTAATGTTCCCGGGGGGGGGCATGGTGAAAGTGTCCAAGGGGCCCCAACTACCGTTGTTACGCGCCTGACTTCTAGAGCTAAGATAATGATTACCTACCCGCGATTATAATAGCAAGATTGTAATCCATGCCTTGTTTAAACCATTGTTGACGAAAACGTGATAAGTTTCTAAACTTTTCTAGATACCCCTGCCGAACCCTGTCTAAGATTCCAGACTAGACAAGCCCACTAGAGGCTTTCACGTTTGTCTTAACTGAGCATGTGAGGCCCCCTAAATGTTAGAATAGCTTCCTTAAATTTCTACCCCTGGCTAAATGCCCCGTCAAACTTATCAAATGAATCAGCTACTTTATGAATTCATCTTCAAAGTTAAGTGCCTTACGCCATGTTCGCTAACGTTTAGAAAGCCAAACTGAGAACTTCTCTAAAACTGACCATCACGAATTGAGTCCCATCTTTGAGAAACCTTGTAGTGAAGATTATGAAAAACTCATCCTAAAACCCCTATCAGTAGACTTCTAAATCTAAAGATCTGCTATCTGAATTGAAATCCGAATCAGATTGGCACCTCACTTGACGATTGGAGAGTGGTTCACTTGTTGATCAACGACACGAAAGAGGACGACAAATAAAGAGGGAATTCACAAGCACTTTGTTGGAGCCTAATCTCCAGTTTCTATTATCCGCGGGGCACGTGATGAAGAAAACGCTCTAGCCCAGTCTTCTTTCTCTATGAGTAAAACAAACGCCTCTTTTGAATAAAAGCCGCACATACGGAGTGGCCATGTAAACTAGATGCCTCCCCAAATAAACGCTGTACACACGGAGTAAAAAGTGCTATATATACGGAGAAGTTAAGTAAAAGAAACGCCTCCTTCAAAGAAACACCACACCCAAACGCATGTCACTTCTTCTATCTTCTTGGCAGTTAAAGGAAGTGATGATATAGACAATTTAGCTCAATATTTTCATAGATTAGTTAGGAACTTGTGTGCAGAATCTCCATAAAAATGTTGAAACTACAACTACGAGTTACAAGTCTTCCTCTAATAGAAGCTAACCTCCGATAAATGACGCACTTAAAATTTTCAAGATGTTATTAACACCTCCGCTTTTAAAGGAAAAGCACCGTGTACCAACTAAACATGTTATCCATTGGTGATTCCTGCTATAATTATTTCTTATTTCGCTCTGCCAACATGCTCCTAAGTTAATTGTAATCGACTCTCCTCCATATTTAATGTATCGCAGAATAAACTTTTGTATTGTATAATAAAACTCTTTGATGTTAAACTGTTATTAGTCTAATGTGATACTTTCTAATGAGATGAAAACATAACCCTGGTCTTATTTAAGTAAGTTCCCTTCTTATTCGTAACTATTGGGGTACATGAAAGTGTTCTTGTAAATCTGCGTATTATGTGAGCGCACACTTTCTGGCACAAAACACATTTCTTGGTATCAGGATATATACTTTCAAGTTAGTTTCGAGAATACACTACGAAGGAAAAAGTCACAATCGTGACCTGCGCATTAGCGGTATGTGCTCTACTAACTGAGCCAAGGAACCCCCGATGAGAACGTACTTTATTTATCTACTCGCCACGATGGCTCCCAATCATCCAGCGCTGGACATCGATGTACAACTCAAAGTGATTGGAGATCAGCTTCTCTGTACTATTTGATTTGGCAAAGGACGTAGTGTGATAATTGAATGAAGATATCAATTTTGATAAAAAATCAGCATTATATTCACTTGATTTAAATAGCATAATATGCTTCTTATTATAATAACGTTTCTAATTGAATTGTGTTTGTAGGGGTAGTCTGCTCAATAGCGGAGCTAAAGTCCTATAAAAAAAGAAAAGGGAAGCATAAAAACAGTAAAATTGTGAATATAGCCTTCGCAGAGCAGCAATGGAGCATCAAAGAAGGTTAAAATTGACTGTTCATGAGGCATGCTACCAATTAATGGCAAACGATAAATGACAAATGACACATGGCAAATGACAAGTGACAAATGATAAATCACATTCTCTTTGTCTGGATAGCAAAGGTTTTCTTGCTTTTATGTTGACGGAATTAAGATGCAGAGAAAAGAATTCAATTTCTCATTGACCATATTCAGTTAATCTAGCTGCAGTTCAAGCAGTTCAAATTCTTATAAGCTATTTTGAAAATACCGTTAAGCGTGTTCTTTCCTACGTTATATTTCGATTATTTCAGCCGATTGTTCTTTGACGGAGTGTCAGATGGTAAGAGCTTTTAAGTGCACAGTATTTTTTGCTATTCCTTGAAATATCTTTCGTACCGCTAACGAAGTACCAGAAGATAAATGTGGATCAATGAGATTTGCTTTTTGGGAATAGGATCATTGCCCCATTAGTAGCGTCGATTGGTGCATGAAAACGTTAGAATTGTGCAAATCCGGAACAAAGCACTATATTTTCAGAGGATGGTCGCTGATATGTCTTTAAGCATAAAGGAAGGGTAACCCAAAATTGTTGAACTGCTATTTGACTTTAATTTTACATAACTGTTGGGCATGCGTTCGGTCATTCGTCAAACACAAAGCTGGCTCTGAACCATACAAGTATCAGACTGCTACTTCCTTTTGGTGTCTCAGTGTATCAGTGGAATGAAACAAGAAATCCAGGAAGGTTTCACAGGAAATTCTGTAGGACTTGTGCAAACATTTGAGAAATTTTGTGGCAACATGGGCGTGGCTTTGGCAGGATAGTTATGGTTTGAATCGGTAAAACAAGTTAAAAATTGAGCATTATTACATGATTCTCCCGTTCCATAGTCCAGCCAGAAACTTAACGCCAACCTCCTTTCAAATGTGACGCAAGTTATGCTGCGGCTGTACTTAAAAGCCGATTACGTAGTGTCTATAATCAGCAGGACAAGAAAGAAGTGACAAGACACGAGGGTTCTCTCCCTACCATATAAGGAAAATCTTTATCGATTTAATTTACAAGCGAGACAAATGTTAGTGGTCTATTTAACAGAACAAAGCATGTACAGACGAGAAATACCTCATTTATTAATCTCTGTTGAAGAAACTGTTTAATTACATACATACATACAATCTGAGTGATCCTAACTAAACTTATATTAAACTCAATGTCAGAAATAACAAAGTAACCTATTCCAATGTTGATTTGGTAGCGTCTTGAAAGTGATATTATTCAAGATTAAAGACATTTAGTAATTTCTCTTCCGGGGTGGGGGTGGGGTGGGGGGGCGAAAACGCAAAGTCTAGCTTTAAGATATCACCAAATTATCAACCAGCCCATGATCATAAATACCTCATGAAATATGCAGCTGTCATTTTATTGCTTCCACTTCTACCTACAATAGTGATCTATGCCCTTTCTCTTGGCGCGGACTCCCTTCCCTGATAAACAATTACTTGAAGACGCATCAGAACCTTTATGCGGATTATGAAATACGCATGTGCCAGAGCTATACATTTCATTAAAAATTCTTATTATTATGAAAGGCACTTCTATTGGCTTTGGTGCTTTTCCTTTTGAAATAATGCCCGGGATGATCAAAGAATTGTCAACTATTTGTCGCTATCCTTAACAGGTTACGGAGCCAAAGAGGTTACGGGGGCAAATAGGTTACGGGCCCAAATGGGTTACGAAATCCTTATATCATCAGCTGGCCGTTGATTTCGGACCATTGAATTGCAGTATGAGTCCACTTACATGAAGCCCCGATAATTTGAACTTCATTACATGCCCGTAAAGTATTCACTTATGTTGCTCTCATAAACTCAAGCTCGCACATTCATTTACTCCAACTTAATTTTTTATTCCCTTGGAGGCACAGTTAACGGTATCATACAGTTTCTCTTATTTTTTTATGCTTAATGTAAACACGGAAAGCTTTTAGTTAATTGGAAATATTTTCATGTTATGTCGTACTGTGACGGACAGCGTACAGTCTTCTGATCGTTAGAGGTTTGCGAGGCCCCTAAACTTCTAAAAATAGCCGAATATAAGTGGGGAGAGGGAGCACAGTTTGATATAGACTCCTCCGTCGCTCGTTATTAACTTAGATCCAGCAACTACAAGAACATAGCATTTCATCTCTTACATTACTGAAAATTCAGGGGAGGTTCCATCAAGTCCAAAGTAAAAGGGTAGCTGAAATATACTGAAAGGTCTCGGGTTTTTTTATTGCAAACGATAAACAAAGAAGGATGAACATCATTTGATATTATCATGCAACAAAACCCCCTTTTTCTTCTTTTCCTTCTTTTTTCAGTGTTTCATTTGATCTTTACCGAGGAAAACATTACTTGATAAGGTAGTGACAAGTAAGGAGGATGACAACCTAAGGGTTACTTTAAAAACTTATGGAAAAATTTTCTAATTGTCAACTTCTACGATAAATGATAGGCAACGCAAAGAGGGGTCGTTTGAAATTTTTGAAACAGCAATATGGTAGGTGGGCAACTCCACTTTCCGGACGTAATTGTGCCATAGTAGCAATGCTATGGTAGGTAGGTTAAACGTTTATCATTATGTAAAGACGGCCCTTAATTATGTTATCAAAATTCGGGTAAGGTTACAACGTCCATTGAAATAATTGACAAAAATAATTCTTACGTGGAGTAGATTATTAGTAGAAATTCAGAAAATGTCATTGGGGTTTCGGGAATAGAAAAGGAGTTTAGCTTTATGAATTGAAAAAGATCTTACGCGGAAACTCTTCAAACAACGACAAATTTGAACAGCAATGGCAGCGCCCCCCAAAATATAGGGTTGAGAGAGGGCCTAAGAGATAATTAAAAGATTCCCTATTAATTTTTTTAAGTTTTAGAGAAGATTTTGCATCATTTGAATATTAAGAGATGACACAGAACTTTTTTCCCTCTTTACTTTTTTCTTTAGTGTTTTCCTTGTTTTCCTTTACCAGAGAAAAACACTACCTGGGAAAATGCCCCACTGAACAAGGAATGTTGCTAATAAAGTCCCTAGTATTTTGCTCAATAAATAGGCAGAAATGTCTACTTTTTACGTAAAATTATACGTAAAATATTTATTGAGTAGGTCATCATTGTTTAAGCTATATTGTTTGTGTTTGGTGAGGTAAAGCGCCGTCAAATCCATGGTAGGTAGTTTTTATCAGAGCTCTGGAAACCTTACAGTGCCAAGTTTTCTGTGTAGACATTTTTCGACCCCTTTTTGTCTTTCACGTTCTCAGGAACGTTAAATGCAGCCATTACAGGAATCAAACTCTCTTAGGTGCATCAGCTGAAGGTAGCCTATTTATTAATAAAACCTACTTGCTTCTATCAACTAATATTAATCTTTGTTTGTTTTGTGTTAAACCACGCAAAATCAGTTGCGGAGAATCCGCAAAACCATTAATTACATTTCAGCAAATATGGAGTTAAAGTGTGGTAGATGGACTGCAAGATATAGAGAGGATATAGACAAAAGAGATTTTTGTCAGAGCAAACTTTTAAAATAAGAATTTAAAGTGCTAATAGCAAAAAACCAGTGAGGGAAATTAATTACTTTACAAACTTTTTATAAACAAGTTTATAGTTTTTTCAGATTTTTTAACCATTGTTAATTGATGACCTTCCCACTTAATCAGCTGAGTAAAGGTAATCAAGGGCAGGTTGGGGTATAGCAATATCAGTGAAATTATTAATAGAGATTACAAAGATGATGAGTGTATTCAAATGCTTAAATGGCGACGGAAGACATTAAAGCAAGAGCAAATAAGTTTGATGACAAAACTACCCCAATAACTACATCTGGACATATTTTTGTCATCAATATAATGCCACGTTTTGTCACGCCCATTTTGTATCTTCTTCATTGTGCAAGGAAGCCGAAAGAAAGTTACTTTGCAATGTGGTAAACAGAAATGTGCGCAAATACTAGTAGAAATACCCAAAATGATAGTTCAGTCATAATTTACAGTCTCTTCAATGCCGAGTGAAGAAAGAAATAACCCAGATTACACAAATTGCGTGTTTTCAATATACAGCGGATTTTCTCTTATAATAGTTTCCATCTCTCATTTACATATCATATTCTTGCATCGCTTCCTTTCTTTGATCTTCCTCTCTTTCACTTTCGTTTACTCTTTATCTTTGCCTTCCTTCTATTTTGCCTCTTCTCTTTTATCTTCCTTCCTTCCTACGTTCTATCCTATTTGCTTTATATTTTATTTCCCCTCTTATACTCCTTTCATTCTTTAAATTACTTTTTATTTTCTTAACTTTATAATGTTCTTTACTTTCTTTGATTTTTTCCTTTCTTTCTTGTTTTCTCTTTCTTCCCATCCTTGCGTTTTGGCGATCCATTTTTACGAGATTGCAAAGAAATAGGTGAATTTGGACTTTGTGGAAGGCTGTCTTTACAAAGCGAGCTTTTAAGTTGACTCTCAGATTAATCGAGTTTTGATCACTACCAGATAACTATGATTAGCTGCTTCATTAAAAAAATAAATTCTGTGAATTTGAATTGGTTTCCTCTAAGTATTAACTAAACCAAAGCAGATGATTTTCTAACATGTCTTCTAACTCCTTCTCGGCTCATTGCTCCTGGTCCGACTTTCTCCTTCGTCATCAGCTGCAATATTCTGGACTTTATTTTATAAGCTTGACTCCATTCAGTAAAAAGAGAACGTTCCCTTCTCAATTAACATGTGTACAAAGCAAGTAGCTATGGGTGGCTTCAGGAAGACCGTTATGTTCACTAAACACGAATTAAAATTGGGCTTTGATTGTAATCATGTTTTCTCATCTTCTACTTATACTATGACTCGTAGATTAGTTTTGTATTTCTTTACTAAATTGCTGAGGGTGTTACAATAGTGGTTGTAAGTGCACCATTCTCGCGGCATCTCTTCCCACAATTAACAAATACTCGTAGCGTAAGTCTTTAATCCCATCCTGTAATTATTCACTATCGCTTGATCTCATTACTGGGGAACCCCTTCAAATACTGCTAGTTGTGTCCATTGTAGGGCAAATCTATTGAGATTCCATCGGTCCACGTTTTGATTGAAGGGTGTCAGTAAATCCTTCTCTGTTACCAATTCAACTGGGTTTCCTTTTCCCACAAAAGGCGATCCAAGAGTGTTTACTATTAACTAGAAGCTGACAATTCAGAAACCCAGTTTTTGATGTAAACAAGTAATATAAGATTTCAAATGAGTCTTATCGCCAATAGAAATTCATGTCTAATCACGTCACGCATTTCGTATCCACGAAAAGACAATGGATGGAGATGTATGATTGAACTTTGAAGGCTGTTGTACAGTGATAAAAGTAATGCTATCAATATCGTCAGGAAAATCATACCACGTTTAACAGTATCTAAATACCTAAGAGGAAAACAAGGTTTAGGTTTGCTGTCGTGAAGAAATTACTTTGTAAACTTGAACATCTGTTCGTCATGCAGATTGATGGCTGCCAAATAGCAAACTGAAAAAAATCCTAAAAGTGCACTGCTTAAGTTTCTCATTTTAAAATATAGTCTATTGAGGTAAGAATGGCAGTATCGTCCGCAGTGTTTTGAAGTATTATTTACCAAATATCTACAAAATATCGTCAAATATAGTCACTGTATTAGCTTTCATAAGCCATATCATATGGCGCAGATAGGCTATTCTCCAATACTGCGTGGTGCTAGATGTTGACCTTTTTTACATTTGAAGGACTGAAAACTAGTGTGGTGACTATATGCTCTCTCTAAGACCACGTGGTCTATAGCTCTGTTGGTAGAGGAATGCCACGAAAAGTCAGAGTTGAATAACAGTGCTGACATTTACCATAACCCCTGTGCATATAAAACCGTGAAGTGCATATAAAACCGTGAAGTGCATATAAAACCGTGAAGTGCATATAAAACCGTGAAGTGCATATAAACCCTTGAGGTGCGCATACAACCTATTGAATAGAAGCTAGTTCCTCAAATAACTAGAATGGATCTATTTATCGACTATGATGATCTTCCTTGAAGATCGTGGAAGCCCGTCATCTTCTCTGCTTTGCTTACCCAGGTACACTGTCAAAATATTTTACAATTTTTAAGTGCTTTCGTGCAATTATATTCAACGTGAAAAACGAATACTGTTTCTTTGTATACTGCATTTCCAGTAGCATGTTACTTAAGAAAAGTCTTATCTGAATGAAATCCATGGTAGCTGAAAGAGTAAGACATGAAAATTCTTTCCGTGAAAATAATAGTGCACGGTTTCGAGTAGCATGGTGTATCTAAACTGATCTTAAGTAACCATTCTCACAAATTGTACGATTTGACCCACCAATACTAAAGTGCATGGAGACAATGAGACCTTATCGGGTTTGTGAGAGAGGCGGCAGGAAATTAAACAATTATAACATTGAAACCATAAGAAAAAATCTGCTTTGTGCAAACAACAATAAGAAAAGATATAAAAGAGA
>JAAAKM020006971.1:106789567-106808583 GCA_010016025.2 Alatinidae sp. Z8VKAUB7J3 | reverse complement strand
TTAAACAATTATAACATTGAAACCATAAGAAAAAATCTGCTTTGTGCAAACAACAATAAGAAAAGATATAAAAGAGACGGTACAACAGTGACGACGCAGAATCCGTGGAAAACTGTAAACGCTCTCGGCGGCGGGGCAGGGCGGGGTAGCACCAGCGCCCTGATATGAAGCGTCATAACCTTTACATACTTTACATCCTTACCAAGAGATTATTGTATTTAGGGGTTGCCTAAGGATTAAATAAAAAGCCAACTTACCATCAGATTGGATCAAGCTATCACAAAAATGCACATTTTAAGTTACACTAGACGACACATATTCAATCTGGTCATCTTCTAAATATCCAGTAACCATCACGTTTTTGAAAGAAACTTTGGAAAGCAGCTTCCCCGTAAAAATGATTAAAATAAATGGTCCTTACTATTTATTTGTTTATATGCGCGTTTAAAACTTCCGTAGTGCTCCCTTAAGATGGTTAAAATTACCCTGCGTCTTGATAAATAATATCATTCCCTGATCAGTTAAATCTACTTATTTCTCTGAGAATGCCAACAGTACAGCTTGACGAGATATCGAAGGCAAAAATTATGCAAATTATATTTCTTTTCTCAAACATTTTCAGCCCGGAGGTCATTTTTATAAGCTGTTAACATTTTCTTCGTGGCGTTTCCGTTGTTACAATTCTGGAAAATGCCCTTGCTGTGGTGGAAGGTTTTTTTGCTTAGATTTGCATCTAGTTATTCCAGAAATGCAGTTTAAAACATTAGAAATGATAAATCATTACTATTCCAGCATTGATTCCAAGCAGAGACTCTGGCATTTTCTATTTTGTTAACAAATAATCTCGGCTATTACTATTTACAATCAAATGGGTCCGTTTTCTAGTGAATCCCATTATTCGCAGGCCTTACCTACTCTATTGAATAAGCAATTAGGTCTAAATTATCATTTTTTGGACAGAAAAATGAATCCAAAACAGGCTGGTACTAGTGGCAATTAATTTTGAGCGATGTAGGGCAAATAGGAGCAGACAGATTTATTTGCAAGGAAATGTGCATCAGTACCCTTCCTTCCTAATTTGCTTTCTCCTTACGCGATTGGAATCTCTGTGTGTAACTCCTCCATACAAAAAGGTTCTTGAGACTCTTTAGGTAGAGAAACAGTTAAAGTAGGAATCAGAATGGATTGCCGTAAGGAATATTCGTTTATTTAGTTGATCATGTTTAGCACAAGGGCAATCAATTTTCCTCGTTCAGTTGGATCACCCTGAGAAAAGGTTTTTAGGTACTCGGTATTACATAAATTAAAGTATCAACTTTCCTAAATTATTGAGAAATGTAGCATTGTTTCCTGTACCTAAACTTAGCTTAAAACAACATATTGTACGCAGGACCAATATGGGACTAAAATCAAGGAGACTTACAGGGTATGTTGATAGATCCAGCGATTCGTCCCTCCAAGCGAAGTTCGTAAGGATTTCTGACGTCAAACACCTTTACATTCCCAGCTTTCAACATTGACATTAGTTCCCATGACGAAACATCTGTAGGTGGCTCGATGTCAGCTGCAAGGTAATTAAAAGAAAGACACTATATAATTGAAAGTGGGTTTATCTTCTCTGTAACTTTAATCAGAGAAATAAAGAATTTGGATACGTTGAACCTTGTCTTATGTATTTTTCTTATACATATCACGTAAACTAAGCCATATTTGAAAAGGCACTACAGAAACAAATAATATGTCATAAGCAAGGTCCAAATTTGTGACCGATTATACTTTGTAATTCATTTTTAGGTTTTCTATTTCAATATTATTCTAATTCTTCATTCGCGTGCAGTTTTGATATAGTAACGATCTTAAGGATTTCTTCTTCTAAAATCCTAATTTAAACAGCTTCTCCTGAAATGACGTCAAAACGTCTGGCAAATATACTATGACGTCACCCATTGGAGAACTGATTTTGCTCGTACTTACCCGTATGCTGTAAAAGCACATTTTAGCTTGCTGCCAGGCGATCGACTGCTTTCAGGGAATTTCACGTATAGAATTTTTCACCTGGGCTACATTTACTACGCTCAAGTCTACTCTGCATTTTTCATTCCTTGGTGCATTGTCACATATAGTTTTGGCAGCAGGACTGCCAAAATGTATATTTATTGTTCCATCTTTTTGTTTCAGTCTGTCATTTTCTTGACACTATCACAAATTTCATGGAAAACCATTTATTAACTTCCTTGATAGTAACCACAAAACAAATAATGGGCATTTCTATTCTAATTCTAATCTTACATTCTAATGCTATTGGCTCATGGTTATGGGCTCACTTTCAACACACACATTTCATGTGGTAAGCGAGCTCACCGTTAAATCTGTCAGTAAATGCCCTCGATAGTACAGGTCTCAGTGACAATAGTTTCGCTCATTAGTCATCCACATAAGAAAATCTTTATTGAAGGAAACCGAAGTATGAACCTACTAATGTAACTAAGATGTTAGAAATATATTGGAATAGAAAGCTCATTGACTTCTTTGAGTACAATCTAGAATTAAGGTGTAAAGGTGCGATAAATGTTAACATCAAATAACGCAATAATATTGCAATGGCAGAACGAAGAATTGCAAATCGAATACTTAAAGATAGGAATGACATGCCTGCCAACTTATTTTGAGTCTCGATGTTGATCTTTCTTTAGAGTATAATGGTCAGCATCTATTTATCTACGTAATTCATCTGTTGCATTTAGGCGGATGATCGACGCCATGACTGATATGCACCTGAAATGAGGAGTTCAGAAAAACTGTTCGCCAAAAGTTTATCACCAGCTATTGTGACTGATTTACAGCTTGAGTCCCAGTAAAGGCAGGATAGCATCTTATACTATTTATGGCCCTTTCCTCATAACTGAAGCCTTAAATAGCCTTACATATACTGTAGCAATTGGTGGGGGAATTGTTTGTCAATTGCAATTGGCACATGGTGATTTAATTGCAAAACCAGAAGATTGGCTTTTGTGGTTTAAGAGGAAGACTTGATAATACAATTAGAGCACACGGGATAGGGATTCTTAGCTTATAAATAAAGTCATAATCACTTATAAAATAGATCACTGAATACTGATTTCAAGTCAGGATTTGAACCTGCTGATAACAATTTAAAACAAAGCAATGCGTATTAGTAAAAAGTAAAATTGTGTAAAGAATACTAAATCCTGCACACAAATAGCAACTGGGGAATGATCAAACTAGTTGTCTGAGTGAACGTGTTTAAATCCACAAAATGATGATCAGTTTGAGAAATTGTGCTATTCTCAAAGACTGAAAGCAGAAATTTACAGGCTAAGCAGAAAGGAAACAAAGAAACATTTTATAGAATCGCTACAGTAAATTTCTATTCAACCTATATTTACGCTTAAATACAACAGAAGAAACTACCAGGCAGGGCGAGGATGGTAAAGGAGTCTGCTACTACCTTTAAAAATAGGGGGATAGAAGTATTTAAATAAATTGTTTGTGGTACAAAATCCAAAGATTGGTCTGAAAAGCATAAAACCTTTTAAAGGTATAAACAGCTCTTGCTTTGCATGAAGGCCAGATTCTGCACATTTACCAGTATTAAAAACTATTTATTGTTTGTTTCAGAGAATCTGAAAGTGTCCTTGTAAAACGAAGGGCATTTAAAAATCTCTTGGACCAAGTAGTGCAAGTCCCAAACCAGTATAGCAAACAAAATATATAGTAAAACAATTCTCGTCCAAGCCCAACAGTAAACTTTACAACCTAATCTCATTTCCTGCTTTAGCTGCATTAGACATTATGAATTATTTAGAATTTTTTAAGAGAAATGTCTGACACATCGACGGTCTTACAAAAATTCTAAAGCTTCTCTCTATAACTTTTAACATTTGCTGCCAGATAAGGATTTTAAAAGAAATTCTCGAGTCGAGTTTTGAAAGATGACGTACCAAATCAAAGTTATAATGTTTCATAGACAAATTTACCTTTACAAATATTGATATTTCTTAAAAAAATTGTTTTGATGACACTTTAAAGACTATCCAATGTCTGTATATTTTAATACTAAATTTGATAGTTAAGATATTTTTGTGGCATCTTCATTACCATTCTCTACCCTGGCTCTGGACCAATAATGTCCATACACATGATCGGGTATTGTAAATCCTGCTATTTAAGTAACATTTATGGACTGTGACGCCACACTGAAATTAAGGAGGGAGGTTTTTGCATCAAGTCACGGTGCTTTCTACTTTTCTTTTCTTTACTTTACAATTCTTTTTCTTGGTTGACCTTTATGTTATGTTATATTATGTTATGTACATTTCTTTTCTTTTCTTTTCCCCTACTTTTATTATTTCATTTTGTACAAGAGATGGTATAACTGTTGCTTTTTGAGCTTAAAGCATGTTTCCTTCCTTACCTATCTCTGATTCAACTTTTCTGATCAAGAATGCTCACTAACACTAAATGGCCGTTGAGTCTTCTCAAGGTATGTTCTTTTCATGATTTCTTCCTTATGGTCTTTTAAGTTTACATTGTCGCTGTATTCAATGCTATAAACATACCAACCATGCTCAAATATTCATATTGTTTCTCTGAACCAAATCCTTTCTTGAGGCTTGAATAATGTCGTTGAAAAGAAAGCCTTGTCTCCTTTTCATAAAATAAAGCCTCTGTAAACTCTTACTCAGATCCCCTCCTACTTCCTTCAGCACAAACCATAGCTCACTGAAGACTCCATCAACTTTGGCAGATACCAAAACGTGGAAACTTATCTTCACAACTAAACTATAGGTAGAATCAAGTTATATACATTATTTTCAAAGGTTCATCAGGAAAATTTATCAAAGATAGCAATGTCTTTGCATTCCATAACAATACTATTTTGCATTGTAATAAACAGATTCACACACGTGTGTTTGATCTATGTACAAGACTTCTACAACTGTAGACAACTGTATCACGGCATCCCTCATCTTGAATGCAGTTTCTAACTAAATAACTACATGTTCTGTCTGACTGTTCTGAGACCATGTATCTTTCTTCCTTCGGCACTTTATAGTATTAACACTTGTAAGGCAGATTGAGCCCGTAGACACATATCTGTTTGCAATAGAACATGGACTGTATGTCACTTTGTTCCAAGAATGCATTAGCAAATACGTGTAGTGCACTTATCAGTAGCAACTTAAATGGAAAGGCATGAGTCTATATGGAAGGTTTGGTAAATTCTCTCAAATTGTTATTTCTACAGTAATACAGTATTATTATTATTATTATTATTATTATTATTATTATTCTCATTGTCCGTCGCAGACAGTAATATTACGCTAATAACAATATACCTATTAGAAACTTCTTCAAACTATACTATACAAAGTTTCACAAGAAATATATCAGAGTATTGCTGCGAAGTGAAGCAGAAGTTTATAACACGAATGGCGACAGCGACGTCAAATCAACGTGGGAGTTTCGCCAAATGCCCTGAGCCACACCTCAAAAGTGACTACCTTTTAAGTTGCTGGTACTGCGTCATTGACAATACTGCTTGACTGCAAGGGTAAAACAAAATCGCACTGTTAACTGTGTTTACTTTCAATTAGTAGGTGAATTCTCGCATGTAATTGCAGCATGGCAGTCCTTAACTTTTAACACAAGTATGAGATCCTGGGAAACTGTTACTGAGATAACAAGTCCAATTATACACATGTTACTTTAACGGCTAAAAGATTAGAGATCGGAAACTAAACTAAATACGCTTCTTTACTTCATATGAAAGTAAAACTCTAAAAACCCTTATAGTATGAAATTGTATTAAGAAAGCGGCTACCGGTAAAAATATACGTATTTTAAAATAGTAGTTACTCGATGAGCCTATTACTCAGTGCTTGTCCTAGGAAACCTATGCATGTAAACTGACAACTTTTAACAATTCAAACTCTAACTTATGTCAAAGTAGATTCTCCAAATTTGGACATGATGTTGAGCGACAATTTAAAAATCCGAACGGAAATAAGATATAAAAAGGTTCTGGATTCATTCTTGGAGACATAATGGAGGTTGCATTAGGTCATCGAGGCTTTTGACAGAAGAAAGATCCCCCCTTATCAAAATATATCAGACATGCCTATTAAACTCAAAATTAAGTCAAGTCTTCAAGTCTAAACAATTCCTATAGTACACTTTTCTTCATCATAGCAGAATAATGTTAACAGAGCATTTAGGAATAAAACTTCTGTTTCTGTTTCGATAAATTTGAGGGATACGTTGATGTAAAATTGCTCTTCAGGACAACCGTATATTTAACTTTCTCATTGCGTGTTTATATCATCTTAGGTTTTCTTAAAACTTGAGGGTTTCTTATTGGTGTGAGAACAGTTACGTAGGTTTATTTTAGTTTTTCCCTTAAAGAAGTGTAGACGTAGATAAAGATTTCGTTTTAACAGTACTAGCTTGGTTATCTTGTTGTTGTCTCTGTTTACATTTGCAGATGCAGGTGGGTGCGATTCTTCTTCTCTGTTTAGTTCTTCAACTGTCCTTTTCACTGGCCAATGAAAGGAAGGTGAAGACAAAACGATCAAAAGTTCTTCAACAGAATCTAAAGAAATATTTGAAAGGAAATACGCATAAAGTAACCATAAGGTCAGAAATCACCCATGGTAAACATAACCATGTGCAGAAGAAGGATTCGACTTTCCATTCTCATATTAATCTTCCAAAGATAAAAACAAAGATTGCACGACCACATAATTCTTCACATGGTGCGACAAAGGGAGAAAAAAGAGGAAAGAATGCAAAGCCAAATACCGAAAATATCCATAACATTGCTGTAAAAATTATAAGTACAACAAGTAATAAAAAGACATTTTCAAAATCGAATAAAAGTGCCAAAAAGAAAACAGAAAGGAAGAGATCAGTTGATCTTCATGTCCAAAAACGGAGTAATGCAAATATCCTCTCAGAGGATTTCTCAGATGTTTTAGAAAAGGAAAAACGCATAGATATATCAGAAGATAAGCTTCCTGGAGGGTACGGTGAGGAAGCAACAAGCGAAGATGAGGATGACGACAGCAGTGGGAGCGGAGATGATGACGACGATGAAGAGTCGGGATCTGGTAGCTCCGATAAGGAAGAAAGCGAGAAAGGAGACAGCGAGAAATCTGTTGAAAGAGACGAAGATGATGTGACACAAATTGTAAAGAATGAAGCAGCAGGAAACAAGTACACCGGTTATACGCAACAAGCTACGAGTTTTAACAATAAGGAGGTGAAGTCTGATAAGCCAACGTTACAAGGTCAAGGGTCAAAACGTCAACCGAAGGGAGAATGGATATGTCGCAAGACATGTGCACCACCGATGACCTTTGAAGAATGTGCAAATCCAAGATGTTCTTACAAAATTGGCACGATAAAAGACCTTTGCTACTTTCTGTGCCAACATCAGCAACCCACGTGTAAAGAGACTTGCAAGTATGAGTAAGAGTACAATGCACACGCTAAAAGACAGCATAAGTGAAAAACTGAAGCTAAGTAATCAAAGGTGGTTTGACTGTTACTATGCTACAGCCGTAACATTAACAATAACCGAGGTAAGGATATGGTTGAGACTTATTTGTGTCTTTGCATAACAGCAGAACTTTCTTCCCAGAAAGCATAGCGGCTTTGTGTTGCTGGTGATCAGTTTGTTATATTATGTGTGGGCTGAAAGGAACATTATGCTTTAAATGTTGCTAGTGCCCCAGGAGTTGCAGACCGGGAAGTTAAATTTGCTTTAACGTTTGTTTATAGTAATTATAAGATGTTTTAGATATTTGATGATCAAGTTCGTCATTTTAAAATGCCACAAGATCTCTACGTGGGGAATTCATAGTTACACAGCAGACATAATGGGTTCTTATTAATGTTAGTATAGGTAGTTGGTGCTGGTGGTGAAGTGATCGCTGTTGTTATAATGTCGAAACAGTGAATATTCAACTTAAATATCATAAGAAATATTTAATTGCTTGGTAAATGTAAGCATTGTCCTCTAGATTTTGTTCAAGTTCGTATAAAAATAATTTTAATGAGTCATCTTGCTAAATAAGGAGGATATGTAAAGGAATAATTGACGGTAAAAATCTGAATATCTCATAACAGAAAATTATAAGGCTTAGAAAAGAATTTAACCTTTCTAAAAATTGCTGAATTGCAATTGCAGATATTCATTCCTCACATTGACCTGTACATAAATATCAAATAATCGTTATCTGCTTCTCCCTATTAGGAATTAAAGTCTTATCATCGAGTCTAAAGGTTAGAGGGGTAAGATAACAATATTTCTTGGTCATAACTCATTAGAAGGCTATAATAATAGTATTATTCTATTTTTCCATTACTGTGCTTATCTCCAGGCCCTCCTGACTCAACTGTTTATACTATTATCTGTCAAAAAGTAAGGTATACTATTGAAAGTGGAAGGAAAAAACTGTTGATATGTAACCACAATAACATTAAAGTTTCTGACATAAACTTTAAGTTTGTTAGGAAATTGCAAAAAGCTCAGTGAGGTTTACAGGGACTTGTCACTCCTATTTTGAAATTTAAGTCTTTGCAGTGACTGAGTGATGGAGAAGAGAGGGTAAATAAACAAGCATATTATATCAAATTATTTGTTGCTTTGTTGTGTTATATTATGGCAGCTCTGAAAAGCCTCTCTCACAGGAAATTTAATTTACACTAAGTTGGTGATATTACTCTACTGAAGGATGTTGCTAGTTATTGTACAAGCATTTAGTTTAGAGTTTCTATTATAACTTCTTTTGATAGTAGTACCAGTAAAGCTACTGCTGCTTTTAACAGCAAAATAAGGGGCAATACCGTAACTTGGGACGTATAGAGAAGAACAAAGCTGAGTTACAATTGGAAGTTTAAAGTTTTTATGCTAAATATGTTTCAAAATCTGCAAAAAGCTTAAAAAAATCACATTCTTTACCAAGCTATATGCCCACTGCGCTCATAGCCGTAAGGAAAAAAGGAGCAAACGATTCCAATTGTTATCAAAACAATAAAAATAATCGTTTTACAATAAGAGTGTGCCCGTCTTTGACTTGCTCTGTACGTTCTTCACTAGATTCTGCATAACTCTCTTCAATTCTTAAAATCTTGCGTAAAGCAGAAAACTAACACTACGCTGGTGGTTCTGTAGAATCATTATCTCTTGAAAATTTTTAGGGTAATTTGGTTGACATTGTTACCACTAAAGTTAATTCTCATAACAGAGTTTCAATCTTACCTTCTGAAACCTAGTCGAGAAGCTTGACGGGATCTTTGTTTTCTCGGTTATATAATATTAATACAAATCAATTAATTAGAAATATAAGGATTATATTTTGCTTTTTATTCCCCTATATCGCTAAAAATTCTCTTATGCCCAGTGAAGGCGACATATAGTTATCTGAGTGTTATAATAGTCCTTCCTTACTTTTTCTTTTCATTAAATGAAAGCCTCAATTTTAAAATAGCACGTCAATAGAAAATAAATGTTATTTTTAAATCATAGAGATTATGGAAGCATGGAATTTTAAGACTATATTTCTTAATCATATCAAATATATACTGTCAAGTAGAATAAATTAGCATCACTAATAGGATCAGGATTTGTATCTCTACTTGCGAGTATTCACCAGGGCTGTATTTTATGTAGTAAACTTTTTATTCAGCTCCGAAAGTTCATGTAGTAAACTAATTGGGTATGCTCCAGTCTTTGCTTTCAGAGCATAGTTGAATTATTGTTTAACATAAAGGCTAAATAATGACACATTTAGTTATTCCTTTTTTAAATAAACTGTAGTAGGCATATCGCGTTATGCAAAGTAAACTGCCACACTCTCTAATACGAAAATGGTGCTGGTGAGGTCAGGGCACGGTTAAAAATTCATATATTAATGAATTAAAAGTTTATGTAAATATATAAAGGATACATAAAGTTGGCAAGTTATAGTCATGGAAAAATGACCGTTGTTCGATTGGGTGGTAAGACTAATGATCAGTTGGTGTTGCAACTTCTGATGCAACATAGATCACGGTCTTTTACCCTTAGAACAGACACTAAATACCATTTATCCACCAAACTCTTGCCACGAGCAAAATTTAGTCCGCTTTCGGTGTAGAACAAAAAACTTAACAAAACTCAAAGCTACGTCCTGTTAGATGGTGTTTCATTATTTTTCAGTGAAACAAGCAAGGAATCATTGGCCTGTATTGAAAAACAGTTGTAGGATAAAACTGACACTTTTTAAGTGTTAAGTTTTATTACTCATTTGTTGTTTTGCAATACTAAAAACAGTATCATATCGTATCATATCGTATCATATCATATCATATCATATCATATCATATCATATCATATCATATCATATCATTTGGTATCGTATATCGTATCGTATCGTATCGTATCGTATCGTATCGTATCGTATCGCATCGTATCGTATCGTATCGTATCATATCATATCATATATCATATCGTATCATATCATATAACATCAAGTCATATCATATCATATTGCATTGTATTGTATCGTACCGTTGCATCTTGCAACCTCTCTTATCGCATAGAATCGTACCACCAACTCATAGCATATTATATAATATCATTTCTTATCAAATCGTAACGTTTCGTATGTATCAAGCTTAAATCATAATGATATCAAACCCTAACTCGCTTTAAAGTAAGTTATAGGATTTACTAAACGGAAAGGAAGCTATGTAAAATAATGGGAATCTTAATGTTCTCGTTAACTTCATCAATGGTTTTCGAATATTATACTCTGTCGACAAAAGAGTATTTATTTTTCACCAACAATATCAAATACTTCTTTGCTAAGATTCCACATGAGCTAGGATTTTTTTCTCCCAGATCGGATCCTAATATTTTTTATCATTCATCAACTTTAACAAAGTTTAACAATAGCACGAGATGATGGTCTTTTTTTCACCTAAAGCTCATTGCGGGCTCTTTACGATTTCAACTTCTTTTTGTCTTGTGCTGATGCTATTTTTTACCATTCCATGGCCTTCTCTCCAATTTCCCCCATTTTATCCCTCAGTTACTTTAAAAAAACCCACTGAGTATTCGATGCAATTAATGTTTCTGCCACACATGGTAAGACGTACGGAGCTTGAAATTCGTCCAAATTTACGTCTAAGAACACAAGCAGGTGATAACAGGATTATGAAACACGTATTCGACAATTACACTTTCTTGTTGATATCCCAAAGCAGAAGTTCAGTAATTTTATATGATTTCCTCTTTCAGCCACACAGTACATTCAAAGAAAGTTCTCATTGTGTTAGAGTTCCTAAGATTACCGCGTACCAAACATCAAGAAAAGATTTATGTAACACAAACAGGACACGATAGTTAAACGCTCGAAGGAAAAAGTCGTCAACATCTCTTACATCTTAGATCGATTGGATTTTTGTGGTGGTAAGTTATTTTTTATACATATTTATTAGTGTTTGACCATTTTTGACATATTTCAAGCTCAACCTCATCAAACCTTTCCTCAGCTTATGGTCCGACATGATTGGATAGCTATTTCTGTGAGTATTACTCTTTGTTTTTATTTCTCTAAGTATTAAGAAAGGCTCTGACTATTGGTGTTAACAAAGGGTTACAAAGGGGATACTTGCAATCTCTCAATCAAGGACTCCTTAGGAGCAGTCCAAACAGGCTAACTAATAAATAAAGGGTGGCTGAGGGATCCAAGAGCAAAGGCCCCTTACTTTTAGGTTACAGGGAAGAAAAGCAAGCCATGAGTTGGGCTCAACCACCCAGAAGGACCGCCTCTCTCGGATCACGGAAAGAATCAGTCATTAACGAGAACAAATATTACATCCATTCCTTGGCAAATGGCCGAGAAGAAAGTAGTTACAGCGTACATTGCTGGAGGAGCAAAGAAGAAGTCATATGAAAGCTTCTTCTTGGAGGGGGAGGGGGGGGGGGGAGCTTTATGGAAAACGATTTAGAGACAGGCCATCGCGCACAAATATAGATCAGCTTTCTGAGTACACCAACATACCAAAGGAAGGCTTTGCTGCGTAATGAATGATAGAATCCTCTGGAAAAATCGTGTCATGGCAATCCGACTAAGCGCCATCCGGTAACGTAAGGTTTGATTTCATTCACTGTACCCACCATGTTGTCTAATTAAACCCATTGATTTGCTTTGCTTTCTATGATCAGCTTGCGAATCTCATATGGTGGGTCAAAATCTTGCACGCCTAGTATATCAATACATTGTTTACCGCACTGTGTACCGAGATAAGTGTCATCAAAGATTTATTCTGGTGCCCGATCTCCAGACTCTGAGCTCGGTTTGCAAACCATACAATGCCTAAACTATGAGAAATTGTATCTAAAACAATTTTGCTTGTATGCAAGAAAATTTGCAAGCTCACAGGACATCCCTTTGTCCAATTTAAATTACATTATCTCTCCTGTGGTAAAAAGAATGATACTCTTGTCAACGGTATTCTATGCCCTTGTTTGAAGTTTGACTTCATAATTTACTCATGTTTTGGTACGTTTAGTTATAATTTAGAAAATATTGACAATCCACGACATGATTTCTTTTGCAACTTGTGTGTTGGGTATCAATAATTACCATCACATTATACAACAAAGGCTCTTTCAAACTTCTACTGTATAACTTATTTATTATTATAGTAGTGGGTTTTTATTTAAAAGACGCACTGGGGATGTCATATGATAGGGATTCTTAGACTTTAACTTGGCTGCTCAACCATTTATAGTCTGATTTTTTTATCTAACAGTTGCTTGCAATACCGTATCAAAACGTTTATTGTTAGTATGGTTAAAGAATTTTTGAACGTGGTGTATCAAAAGAACTTGTCAGTGAGATTAGAGTATTTGATAGTGCGACTTAATAAAGACCTTTGCATACACTGCATACACTTCGCATAACTTGTACGAGTCACATTTAAGATCGTACCAATACATTTGTCGGCAGTATTTGATAGTGTTCCTTTTCAAGGAACCCATTTGCATTTCCAAGAAAACGTTTGGTATGGTTTTTACAAGGCACATTTAAGGCTGTACCAATACATTTGTTAGTATGGTTCAAGCATACTAGTGATGTCTTCAAGGGAAAGTTCCGCAAAGTTTCTACAAATCACATTAAAGATCGTACTAAAACATTTGCTATTTTGGTATATAAGAAGAGCATCATTGATTTAACTTCCAGTCGAGCACGTGACACCCTTTTTACCCATTGGCTCTAATCTTGCAAAAAAAATATTCGTCCTCCAAAATATCAGATCGTTCGTGACAGCGTCTTTCAATATTTTATTACTTTCTTGACAATTTGACAACTTACAACACGTAGAACACAATTCGAAAAGAAAAGAATCTCGAAATCGATATCTCAAAATCGAAAATGCTCATGAGCCTACATAAACGTGTATACGACCAATGCATTCTCCCAACTTTAGCTTACGGCTCAGAAACTTTGAATCTTACGAAACATCTCACACTGAAATCGAGGACTGCTTAACGAGCACACGAATGTATAATCCTGGGCATAAAGCTAAAAGACCGCAATCTGGTTTAGCGAGCAGACCAAACGCCAAGATCTCGTAACAACTATCACGAAACTGAAGTGCAATTGGGCTGGACATCTTGCTCGAAGAAATGAAAAAAGGTAGACCATTCGAATGTCAAGTTGAATCCCACCTGCTTATAAACAAAACAGAGGAAGACAGAAGACGCGTCGACGAGACGACATCCAAAAGATGGTAGATTCCGCGAATTGGTACCTGATGGCCCAGAACAGAATTAGTTTGCGTCAGAAGAAAAAGGCCTCTGTTCAGGAAGGAAGAACAAGAAGAACAAGAAGAACAGGAAGAACAAGAAGAACAAGAAGAACAGGAAGAACAAGAAAAACAGGAAGAACAAGATGATGATGATGATGATGATGATGATGATGACGGACGATAATGGATGATGATGATGATGATGATGATGATGATGATGATGATGATGATGATGATGATGAAGAAGAAGAAGAAGAAAAAGAAGAAAGAACAAAAACAACAACGCCCTTCGGTTTCAATCCTTCAAGCAGACTATCTATCATTCATAAAGGTACTTACTTGAAAAGATAAGGCTTTCAAATCGATATTTTACAGAGTGGGGGAAGTACTTATAGCAGTTACAGATTTTTCTTGAAGTTTTCTTTTTCAAAAGCACCAAATTTTTTACAGATTTGCTTAAAACTTTAACAAAGAGTGCGCATGAATTCGGATCGTTGCCGCTAGTGTTTAATTACATCCAACAAGCGTTCTTGTCTTTCCAAAATAAAGCCTTAACCATTATGAACGATGCGTACCGTTGAAACAACAGCAGTGTTTGGAACTTTACCAATTTGAACTACTTAAGAATGGTAGCCGTTCAGCAATAGATGTTCTTTGCGCACCATTGCGTATTATTCACCATTGCGTTTGGTCGCAGTTTCTAAAGGACATTTTCAACATGGCAAAGAACAGGTCATAATATTTACATCAACTTAAAGCAATTTAGTTCGTTGTCTGCCAGTCTTCTGCAGCTTCCATAATAAAACCCTACTTCATTGTAGGAGGTTTAAGTTTCTTTGGGGTATTGTGAGTAACTGAAGTCGGCTTACAACCATTCACACAAAGACAGCATTTCGTGGAAAGTAAACAACATTTTGATGAGGACAATAGGTTCTCTAACTTTTTCCTGACCTCAACTAAAGATAATGACAATGGCAGTTTCTAGGAGATTAGCATGAATTCTATTTCATTTGAGTTTGAAGAAGAGGGAAAATCTCTGCCTGTCTGATAACAAGAGTAAAGAATGGGAACAATGCAGGCTGCAAGGTAGAGTCATGAACCGAGGTATCAGTCCGTTATCGCATTTTGAACGACGATTGTTACTCTGCAATCTCTCAATCAAAGATCCCTGATGAACAGTGGGTCAGATTTTAAAACTACCTAAAGTAAACAGAAACACCGACTTACTTATAAATAAAGAGCAGCTGTGGCATCGAAGGGCAATCTCTCAATCAAAGACCTCTGATGTGCCTTGGGGCGGACATTGAAACCACCCTAAATAAACAGGAAAACCATCAAACAGGCTAACTAATACAAAAAGTGCAGCTGAGGCAATTTAGGCTACCGGGCCGAGAAGCAAGCCATAAGTCAGGCTTAACCGCACAATGGGACCCCCTCTCGCGCCGCCATTTCTGGTGCTGCATTTACAGTAGCTGTAATGCAGAAACTACAGCCCAATCGTAACAGTACGATGGGCGAGTGTTTCTTGACGTGGTTCCGGGGACCCCCCCTAGTGGGTATTTGAGATTTGTAAGTGCTAACATTGGGACAAGGGATACAAGGGGGCCCAAAAACCAATATCATGGTCCACTGTTTTTCGTATGTCAAGACTAAGACCACTAATACTAGTCCACATAAAAGCTAAAGAACCTTTTCTTTGCCGACAAAAAGAATTCGTTTACTCATTGGGCCTATTCAATTAATCTAGTTGGAGTGGACGCTGATTGGTCCAAAAACACAAGCCATTAAGATAGTCCAAGTTCTGATTGGCTCTTCAAAAAGACAGTATGATATATTCTTTCCTACGTTTCGTTTCGATCATTTCTGACGATTGTACTCTGAGGAGTGTCAGACAGTAAAAGCTTGTAAGTACATAATGTTTTCGCTATTTCGAGCAATATGCTTACTTTGTGCCCCAAGCAAACCCTGAGCAAACTATTTGATCATCGTCATTATTATTATCATCATCATCATCATCATCGTCATCATCATCATTACCATCATCATCATCATCATCATCGTCATCATCATCATTACCATCATCATCTTTATCAAGACAAATGGCCTCCCAAATTTCATTGTCTAAATCGTATAGGACCATGGTGTGATGGCTAGCACATCAGCGTTGCAATAGCGAGGGACGGGGTTCGATTTCTCATGGTCCTACGCTTTCAGCATTGCGCTTTTCAACGTATGTCATTATCAACACACGTAACATTTCCACCAAAACTTGTCACACAGTCATAGCGTATCGACTCAATGTTTTTGGCTTATCTTATACATTTATAGTCTTATTTGTAGTATGTGTATTTGTATGTGTATTTCTTTCAAAACAGTTTAAGTAAATGCTTGATAATTTATATTGATATCGTTTCAGTCGATAAAAAACAATGTCTGAAAGGTGCCTTGACAATTTAATGTTTACGCCAATACACAACACTTTTAGCTTGGTGCTAGTAAAACTTTCCGTGTTTAAGACAATAGCCAACAGTTTTAACATGTTGCTTTGAGATTTGCCAGTACGTACGTGTCGACGTTTACGGTGTTCCAACATATCTCAGCATTAAAGCCGAACCATCCTGCCAGAAAACAGCATGTACGTACCACCTGCGTAAAAACTTACACCGTAAGGATTACGAGAAACGTGTTGTCTTCAATTAGTAAAAATTGCAGTGTAGACGCAGTGAATACCCTGTAGCTAAGGACGGTAGAGAACGACTCATCAAGCATGTTTCATATGCAGAAAACGACAATAACAGAGAGAACAGTGTGGCTCGAGAGAAACAAGTTAAAATGAAAGGAGGACGAAACCATAAGTTGGAGTTTAATTTCAGTCAAAAGGGCATTGACTTACAAAGGGGAAAACAACTGCTTTGTCACATCAATAATTAATGCCTCTACTACAATGTGCCATTGCCAGTTCTAACTCAGATAATTGCTTTTAACAGCAGAAAAATTGCTCTTCTTTTAAAAGTGTACTAAGGAGCTTTTGCAGTTGTCTAGTGTCACTCTCAATGCAGGAGACTTTATATACAAAATCTTGGTTCATCAAGGGCGTGTTGGGGAAGATCAGAATGATTTATGTTTATATATACAGTAACTACTCAGCAGACACATGACATTGACCATCACCATCACCATCACCACAATGGCTTGCTCCCTTAGTAAAATTGTGGTGATTCTCCACTCGTGATAAATAAATATATATATATATATATATATATATATATATATATATATAAGCTCCACACTTTTATACCTGAAGGATAAATGTGGGAACTGATATAGATACATAGGATAACGTACACAGTTTTATGTTTGGATCCGTAAATCACTATTGAGGTGAAAAGATCATCAGTCATCAGCTGCATATTTTGGTGGGGGGTTCTGCCTCTGAATGAGGTAGTGGGGGTATCTGGAAAAGTACCGTTTTCATCTTATGAAACCATAGTCACAAACTTAAACGCTTGCGTTCTCTTCACTTCTACCATTCAAAAACAGTCAATCAAGACTTGCTGTTAATCTTATTAACACCATCGCACTTATCAACACAATAAGATATATGTCACCCGCGTACTGACCCATGCAATTGTACAAGAACTTCTCACAACCTTAACGAGACACTATTCCGTACACTCGCCCTTATAATCCACAAAGTTGCCCTGCCTATCACCTGCAGCCTTCTACATAAGTGTCCCTATCCACAAGTCCTAGCCCCGCATCTTGGTATTAAATGAAGCTCCCTGTTCCCATCATTTTGTTGCAGCTACTTTTCAGCCTTGACCGTACTATGAACTTTAGCTGCGTAATTAGCAGCAGCAACAGCTTTCCCACTCTACTTATAACCCGACAAACTTGAAATTTAACATTTTATACTTTTACCATAGCTGCACCATCAGTCAATGTAGCGCCGGAAAGTATCCTAGTGAATTTAAACAAGGAGATTCGCATTTCATGTAAGGTAACTGGTCTCCCAAAGCCCACCGTTAAGTGGTACAAACTCAACGGCACTTTACCATATGAACACAAAAAGGAAGAGGGCACTCTTGTGATAAGCCGAGTAAAGAATGACCATTCAGGAACGTACGTTTGTCGGGCCACTAATTCCGAGGGGACAAGTGAAGGATACGCGGAAGTCAGTGTTATAGGTAAGATATTGCAAGTGTTAGTTTCTTAACCATTTTTTTAAGGTAGGAGGTATTGAAAGACGAAGACTCAGCATGGACCTTTTCTGATAATGCTGCTTTTAATGATGTCGGAATGAGGTTGGCATTAAAGTGTGGTGTCGCATAGCAGTCATAAGTATGTATGACTTTATAGGTAAGACACCGCGAAGGAACCTACAATTTAGACACCGTCGCGTCTTTTCTTCATGACTTCGTCAGGTCTTTGTACAATGGAGGTCATATTGCTAATAAAGTCCATTATACAAAGACCTGAAGAAGTCATTTAGAAAAGAAGAAAAGTTGTTTAAATTGTAGTTCCTTCTTGGCGTCTTACGTATAGTTTTTCGTCGTTGTTTTCACCCTAAAATTATATATGACTTGTAAAAAGTACTGCACCACGTGTTACTGTTTTATCGCAGAAAGATAGATAAGGCACCAATAAGCATCTGAATTACTGGAAGGAGGCAAGTATCTGTGTGAATGTTTCTTTACAGTTATATAGTAAATAGATTCAAACATTTATAGACTTATAAAATGTCAAAGATTCGTCATTATGTGTTAGTCTCTATGCTATTCCTACAAAAAATCAAGTGTCAATAATGTTGACAACCAAACAACGACTCGAGCGACAAACGGTTTTCGATTAGAGAACGTAGCCAGAACTTTAAAGTTCGTCAAGGCTGAAATTGTCGGAGGAAACAGACTGGAAAATCAAAAATATTTCTCTTGAAAACTTTAGGATTTCCTGGGTGCTCAACGACATCTTTCTCTTGCAGCCATGTATGTTCCATATCTTCTTCGTGACCCTGATGTGAGTGGCTTTATGGCAGGGGTGTGCAACCTGTGGCCTTTAAGCTTTCTGCCTGCTACTTTTGAGAGACTACCTTGTGGTTTCAATTACGTATATACGCCAGTGGTTCGCTCACTACTTAATTTTATACACAAAGAACGTTGCGATCAGTTAGCCACACGTTAGTTAGTCAT
>JAAAKM020006971.1:106726533-106789467 GCA_010016025.2 Alatinidae sp. Z8VKAUB7J3 | reverse complement strand
ACGCCAGTGGTTCGCTCACTACTTAATTTTATACACAAAGAACGTTGCGATCAGTTAGCCACACGTTAGTTAGTCATCAGGTAGTCATCAGGGGTCTTTGGTTGAGAGACTGCGATCAGTTAGTCACACGTCCCAACGTCCCCTTATACTGCCGAACTCATCAGAAAGATAGATAATGCACCTGATGACATTCTATACGATGATCATTCTAGCGCATTTGCGTAGCGTTAAAAAGATATACTGGCTAGCTAAAAAGCATATAATTGTATATCAATCATCCATTTTCAAGTAATTCTCATACGCGTACCGTATCACAATTTTGCAATCGTTTTTTTTGTATTACATATTACATCGAACAACAATAGATCGCCACCACATTGTATTAGTCGTTTAAAGTTCGTCTCTCTTTCATTTAGTGTAATATAAAATTTGATACAATGTTTTCTTGGCATTGGCGCCGAATAAAATAACCATAATAGTTCATCATTATTTCATTTTTGCCAATTTTCTGGAAATATTGGTAAACGACCTCCAAATTTTGGACATTTAAAATTTCGCGTTGGCGTTCCTCGAACTGGAGTAGTATGCTGCTGCGGCCTTAGGGTCTATAGTAGTATTCGGCTGCGGCCTCGTGGTCGGAACTTGTACTCGTCTGGGGCCTTGTGGTCTGTGGTAGTATTCAGCTGAGGCGTTTTGGGCTGAAGTGGTGTGCGATTGAGGCCTTTTCATCTGAAGTAGTACTCGGCTGAAGCCTTTTAATCTGGGACCAGTACTTGGCTACGGCCGTGGTGTTGGAACCGCCACTGTTAATTTCAAAAGGGTACACTGGGGTTTTTCCCAGCATTTTTTATTCGTTGTTTGCTGCAAATCTCTAAATATAGGGCCTGTTTCCAAATCCAAACCCTGTAAAGCTGGTAGATGGGCTTTACCTCACAACGTCACAACAAAA
The DNA here is from genome assembly GCA_010016025.2 of Alatinidae sp. Z8VKAUB7J3. Lineage (NCBI taxonomy): Eukaryota > Metazoa > Cnidaria > Cubozoa > Carybdeida > Alatinidae > Alatinidae sp. Z8VKAUB7J3. Next base: position 106,788,518 of record JAAAKM020006971.1, on the reverse strand, counting down.
AATGTGTTGGACCTATTTAATGATATTTTAATAACTTTACCACATAACACGTTGGTCTCATACAGTGGCAGGATCAAATGTCAGAGCGATCCCTATAATGCGATAGTAGAATACGTAAAACTACCCTAACATTTACATTCATTACTTTTCTCATTCTTAGATTTCATACCGAAGTTCTCTAAAGAAAGGAACTCTTTTCTTGTTCTTCCGAAAATTGCCAGAGCTCTTTACAAAACCTACTTCGAGATTTCCTTCAAGCCAGATCGAGCGAGTGGCCTCCTTCTCTACAGTGGTCAGCCGGGCAAAGACTTCATTTCTTTAGGACTGATCGATGGATATGTATTGCTACAATATAACTTGGGATCTGGTCCCGCACTGATCAAAAGCTCGGAAAGGATTGTATTGAGTGAATGGCATACTGTAATGGCGACACGGGATGGTTTGGATGGTACTCTGAGAATCGATAGCCAACCAGTAGTGTACGGCAGATCCAGAGGACAATACACTGGACTTAATTTGGTAAATGAATTATATGTTGGTGGAATTTCTAACTATTCTGCAATTTTGGCGCAAATAAGTCTTAAGGAAGGATTCTCAGGCTGCATCAGTCGTCTGGCAATATCAGGGAAAGAAATACGAATGGGTGAGTTTCATTCTCTTACTAGTGAGACATACTATTATTATCCTTATGTTTTTAATGCTCAGTCTCAAGCTCCGTTCAGCTGCTGATGTAGGCGCCAATGCAAGGAGAGTACCAGTTCACGTTGATGACGTCAAGGCTATTGCGTGCACATTTCTTGCACATAAGCGTACAATAGCTCAAGAAAAGGCATTGAATTGTTATGTCTCTCAGAAGTTAAACGAAAAATATCTCTTTGCAATTGTTCGCCAAACACCTCCCTGCTGCTGAGTAAGTTGAAGCACCGTAATCTCCCTTAGATTTACACCTACTGATTGTGACTGGAGATGCGGAGTGATTTCCATCCGTGCTATGCAGATCTGGCCCTGTGAATCTAACGTTTATGACCTTTATGGCTTTAATAGGACAGTCTTAGCTTTCCAAGTAAGATCAACATATGACCTTGTTCTCTTAGAACCAACGGTGTGTTTTTGGTATGTTATTAATTCAAGCATACATACACACGATAGCTCATGAGATGTTGGATACAATTGAAGTGTTTTTATGGCAGAGGAAGGTCCGGGAAATTTGCTCACTCCAGACCTGCAATTTTCAAGCTCAAACGCAATAATAAATGCAAAACGAGGTAACCTCACGTACATTCGCGGACGTACATGCACATGGTAATATACTGTCATTTTTAGTTATCCTCCTGTAGTGGCGGAAATTTGGCTGCTAGAGGGAGCGGTCACCACCTAATTATATATATGCAAAAAGAAGAATATGATTGATCAATGAAAATATTGCAGGAAATAAATCAATTTCAGCAACAATGAATAATTGCTTGTTCGGAAGTTATTACACTAACGTAATAGTATTGCGTGTAAACGCCCTTGTGAGGTACATCAAAATGTCCCGTTGCCACCCTCGCCAATAACTTGATAGAGTCAGCCACTACTCGTCAGGGGGAAACGCTAAGTAGGGGGCGTCGAAAAAAGGTAACTGATAAAACTCGTTTGACTCTTGATTGTTAAATACTTCTCTGGAATTACTACAACGTACAGTAAGACTACAAACCTTAAATATGTTGTTTTCAGTTTATAATCTCGAAAGTGATTATCATCATTAATCAGAGGGTTTGATAGACTATATTGGTAACTTGATGCACATATGACAGGACATTTTTCACCATTCCACCCTTGATTTTTCTTTTGCTGACATTTGTTTCAACCCAAGACTGCTCCAATGTTGCATATCATCAAACCAAAGTACTTGAGAACACCATCGATTATTCCTTCTATTAATAATCTGGCGATTTTGCCTGCCCAGATGTTAATTTCCGTAAATTTAAGCCACCTTTTCTTTGCTGGTTCTATAATAGTTTCTTTCTGCATGGCTTTCGTCACTTTGTACGAGACAAGGTTCGTTTGTTTCCTTTTCTTTCCGTGACTTTGTCTTGAATGCAGCAAGTTCAGTCCATCATTTTGCTCATTGTTGCAAATAAGATGGAGTTCACTAGGTTTCTTTAAGCCCTACTTTGTTCATTAATAAGATGTTTTCGTTTTAAGAGTATTTAACAGGAGTTCTAATAAATGGCTCCCTGACGAAGGCGATGGGACATTCGCTCTATTTAAGACCTTTAAGTAAATTTATAGGGCTATGAAAACGATCAGGGAGTTACTGTGAATAACTACCGTATAAAACAGCAAAGAGTACTTTTCCTTTGACATGTTATCGTGGACTAAAGGCTTTCTTTAGGGACCTCGTACACTTTTTGCTATCATTTTATTTTTCAAACAGAACTCTCTATAAATAGTATAACAAATGTCATAATTTTTCATGGTAGATCTTTTACCCCCTTTGCCCTGTAACGTTGTTACAAGGTACCAGAATGGAGTTTACTTTGGTAATTATTTTATTGTTTTTAGTAACAGTTCTATTTCTGCCTCATGCCATAAAACAGTATGTAGGCCTAATTCATATTTTGCATCGTATTTCTTGGAGCACCTGGCAAATCAATGCCAATCTTACTAATGGAAAGAATGAAATATGATATCCTCAAAGTTGTAATAGGTGTCTACTAAACACCTTGGAGTGAGCAAAACATTGTGCCACTAACAAGCCATGATTGATGTCGTTTACCATTCCAAAAGTAAATGATAATGTCCGTAACCATGTTGTTTAACTTGGAGCCAAAGACATATTACTAATAATTAGCAAATTATTTCTTGGCGCCAGTTAGAGGGGGTCAGGAGGTTACAACGTACGCATGTGAGGGCGTCCAAACAAATACAAGATAAGAAAGGGGCTTTTTGACGGGTATCTACTTTAAGGAGAACTTTCTCAAAAGTGCACGTGAGATTTAGAGCGCAAATTATGAAACAGGGGACGGAACTTGTGAAGTTCACTTTCTTAGAACACAAATTCTTAATAAATTCTTTTCAAAGTCGTACACGAAAATACAGGTAATAAAAAAGTAAATTTTAAAATAGTAAATTTAAGTCTTCTGATATTACATGTTTTTTACAGTAAGGAAATAAAAAGTAGTTTGCTTCTAATGGAATAAAATATTTTATCAGAGACTGTACATAATAATCATAGAGTAAAGAGAATTCCATTAAAGACGTTATCAGATTTGATACTTGAATTAATCAACTATACACCACTACAGGAACTGTAAGTTAAAGTAATTTAGTTTTAATTGCAAAGTCTTTCTGTCTGCTCATAAAGAGGTTGCGCAGTTAAGTAGTGTGAATTGTCAATAAATTAATCCCCACAGCAATCTTAATGACGACCCCCCAGGGAAACCCCTTTCCCTTTTGGAAAGAACGGACGCTGGGGAAAGGCTCCACTGTTCCACATTTTAACGTACACGTACATACAGAAATGACGTCATCAATTTCCCTACTAACTAAATAAGTTCTATTTTGGAATTTCAAATTCCGAAAGTGTTTCGAAAGTTCGCTGTTGTATGAATACTTTTCGTGTCTTAAGGACTTTGCATGGTTTATGTATCCTTCTTCAAGATGATAGGATGTTAAATGGGAAATTGTTAAATGGGTAGATCATTTTCGTATCAGCATGCGCAATTAGCGTCTCAGTCCCATGCAAAGCAAGCACTTATTAAAGCAGACAGGAGTCTTTTGTTGAACAAGCATGCAGACTGTCGAAGTGTCGTCATGAGAACAAACTTCGTTTAAAGTACTACTTAAGCAATGGAACAAGAATGTAACCTAAATGAGCAACGATGTGGTGAGGTGTGGTGTGATGTGGTGTGATGTGATGTGACGTGATGTGATGTGATGTGATGTGATGTGATGTGATGTGATGTGATGTTATGTGATGTGATGTGATGTGATGTGATGTGATGTGAATCTGTTCAGCTTTTATTAGTAGAATAAGAGTAGTTAAAAACCATTGAAAATAGAATTGTAATAATGGTAATTATCAATCAACGGTTACCACTAAGTTTGTCAACCACCATCACCAAGGTTTCTTATTTATATATAAATAACCTCGGTTGCTGCACTTGCTACACTACTACGTGAACGTCAGATTGCTTAAATTCTATTTTAATAATCTTAACATTTCAAATTTTCTTTTATATTCCTATAGCTCTTCTAACGCAGCTTAACTTTAAAAGCCAGAATTAAGGTAATGGAATATGCCAAATTGTTTATGTCGTGATGACATGCACTGAAGAACTGATGGTCAGCTCCACTTACAAAACAGATTATCACAGAGGGATGGACTTGGTCGCTATGTTCTATTAAAGCCGAAACAATGTTTGCAGTGAATTTACTAAGAAGAGCGATAGGATTCCAAAGGGCCCAAGAGTCCCAAGGGCACATGTAGTAGGTGCAGAAGGGTTAGGGATGCTAAAGGTCCCAAAAAGGTCATGGTTCTGAGGTTGTTTGCAATGTGTTTTGAGAACATTAGATGTTTTACAATGTCCAATAATTGTATGGGAAGCTTCCCTTGCTGGGAGACAAGATTGCAGCAAGGATAATGCAGTTAGCTGGACATGCTGGACATGCTGGACCTGCTGCTATAGGCATCTGGAACTTGGTGCCCACAAGCTTGTGTGGCGCAGCTGAGCCTTGGACATGGCACAAGAGGGAGACCGAGACTCAGTTATGTAGATGTTCAGGACAGGACGCAGGCGGAGATCAGTCAATAGAAGTAGGTGCATTTGTGGAAGTTAGAATCATACCAAGGAAGCAAATGGGTGCGAGTGTACGTGGGACCAAGGAAGGAAAGAATGCAAAGTACTGTAAAGGGAAGAAGGGGTTTGCAAGGTGGAAAGGGGGGGGGGGGGGGTTAGAAAAATACAAAATATGTTTCCGTTTTCTCTGAGAATTTCTGTGTCTAAAAGGTTTTAAGTGATGTCAAGAAAAGATATGCCTATACCCTGCCACTTTTTTCTGCTATACTAGCTCTAATCTGGAACGATATTCACCGAGCATAAAAGCTATTGTAATGGAAGGAACTGAGGACATTAATATCCTCATTAACAAGAAAGAAACCAAACCTTGGCGTACAATGTTTTACATCAGCATCGACATCTTTAGATTTAAGATGCTGATGCAGCCTCAGGGTTGAAAGGTCCAACAAGGAATGCATTTTGAGTGCAGGCTGAAAGCTGTGAGTTAGCAATCCTTATGGAGCTCTGGAATCAACTACTGTATGCAGGCGAGACTCTCTGGGAAAATCATATAGTCAACAACTCTTTATAGGAACAAGCACCTACATGAACGTTCACCAGAACCTTTACATAGCATTCAAACGTTTGTTGAATCAGAATCCTGAGGGGATCCACAAATGTATCGCTGATGAGCCAATTTATTGGCTAGCAATTGCATCAGAGCTTCCATTAAAGCTTGACTAGTGCGATGCAGAGGCAGTTAAAACTGACTGGACATTGCACAAGGAAGATGAAAGCAAACTGTTTGTTGGCAATCTGATAGCAATCCGTCGAAGTCTTACCAGAAGCTGCTGGCAATAAATGATAGAACGGTTGCTGAGCAGTCTGATGATTGACTAATAAATTTTGAAATATGAAAGAACCTATGTGACCCGGTGATTAAAAACATACATGGACTCAACTGATCATTTCTATGATCATAGTTAGATTTGGTCGATAAATTTTGGTCTTGAACAGCTAGTCAATTTTTGGTTTGTCCAGACAACACGACAATTGAATGTATAGTGTTACATGCGCAGTTTTAACCCGTCTCGGTCACATGATACATCCAAAGAAAAGCTATGGAAGCACTCACTGTGTTTCGTTTTACAAGCAACTCGGGTATCTAGCCTCAAGGTTAAATATGGAGATATGGTGAATAAACTGACTGGCAGTCTCAAAAAGTTTCAAATTTTCTATGCTGAAATCTGTAATAAAAATTATTCTTCTTACAGAAGTATATGCTACTCAGTGTCTCCAGCTTCTGAACCTTTATTTCCTTTATGTACTTTGAACAACATAATTTTAATAGTATGGGCAAATCTCCCATTGCACATCATGTTAATCCAGATTAAAATGTGTTGTTTCATTAGATTGCCTTCCATTGACATGCCAACTGCTTATATTAATCTTAGTTTTTTAGTAGTAACCTAAACAAAATTTGACGTAGTTAGTATCCCTGTGGAACTCCTTTGTTTGCGTTTATTACCTATCCATAACTTTTCAATTTCAATTTTGCTTTATAACTTAAGCTTGACATATTTTGCGTCTTTGGCAGCTCAACTATTTTGTCCTTATCTTTTAGTATTTAGAAAAATTAAGTCTTTAGACAGTGTCAAATACATACGGAGTACCCCGAGGCAGCAGTATATCATAATCTTTATGTTATCTGATTAGATGGCTTTCTTAACTACAATTTTGAAATACTACTTACTCTGATTTACTTCTTCCTTGTTCGTATCCTGTGCAAGCAGGAGACACCCTTCTCATGACTTTTTTCTCTTACCACTTAAAGTTTTTACTGCTCGTCAACTGCTTTTCGTTACAACTACCTCATGGTCAGGCTTAGGTAAACCAACTAACGGTCCTTTTTCCCCCTTTGGGTGAACCCGGTAATATATATTTTATTAAATATTTTAGCTTTAAATTGACAAGCAAAGAGGATGATATATTGATGGTAAGTGTTTAGCATCTTTCGGGACTGCGTCTTTAAAGGAGCTTCTTTTCGATAGAAACTTCTCCAGCTTTCACGCTACTGGAATAGTTCGTACAAAGACTCAAGACATGATGAACTCTGCCGTCTATGGCAATGACTGAATCAAAAAGTCTTAGAATATTTAGGATGATGTATTCCAATTATCAATTCCAATTGAATCTTTTGCGTTGTATCCACTGAAAACGAGTTACTGGCGAAATTTGGCTACCTTCACTTGAAGATGATTTGACTCGATATCTTTATATGCATTTCTTACCCCTTTCCATCCTTCAAACATTCTTGTAACTTAATAAATCAATTGTAAAACATTTAATTTAAAGAGACGACCTTTAGCAAAGAATAGGTGTAGACTGGGCGGCGTTCCAGAAAAACAACCAAATATATCCTTAAGTTAACAACGCTAACTCCAATCTGTCCAATAATCAAGAGAAAAGTACTAAAAATATTTGGGCATGTCAAAAGGGCAAAAAATGGACTATCTAAGTTACGTCTAGAGGGAATGGTGGAAGGAAAAAGAAAACGAGGAAGACCATGCAAACCCTGGCGTGACAATGTTTATACTTGGTCGCGGCTGGCCTTAGACCAAATTAACACTGCAGCAAAAAATCGAGAGATCAATGAAAATTACCTTCTAATGTTAGTGCGCAATCTGGTTATGCAGGAGACAGCGGAATATGATGAAGCTTTAGAATTCTTGGCGATAGTAGATAAATGACAGAAATATCCATGTTTTTACAGGCAAATTATAAATAAGCTTAATTTCCTCGGATAATTTCAAAGGGCACGATCAAGGATGTTCTTTAGTGTGAACGTCTATTTCTCATCTTAGTAAATTATAGAAGTTCTTTAGTTCCTGTGCAACATGTTTTGTAGTCTGAAAGCTGATAAATCACCATCACAGTGTGGCTGCAGTGTGTCTACATTCTTCAGAAAGCAGATGAAAACACACGGTTAACAGCAATCGTCACCTACGGGGTAGCTGAAGACACTCATTTCTAAGTAACCCAGGAAGACCTTCTGATAAAACAACAGACTCAGGCTGAACTGAAGATGGTAAGTTTAACAAATGAAGCTTCTACGAACGGAATCATATTGTTAAATGCCAACCTTTTACTGACAGTGCCCTAGCAGTCTTCAAAGACTAGGGGATTGGGGATGAACAAGTAGTTTGATCGGTCATTTCTAAAGTATGTACTGTACTATAGGCGAATAGAGTGGATTCTTTAAATGGCTTCTAAAGTAACATAGACACAACAAAAAATTGACCAAATGAAGGTGAAGCTAGTGCCGAAAGCATGTATCTCAAAAGCTGTGGGGAGCTAGCCCCTCCTGGCCACCTGTCTCCTACTGCCGTGATTGCCTAGCCTAGAACAATTTTAACAGTGGCGTATCGAAACATTACTGCCAGGAGGAATCTGGACCCTAATTGATGGCAAGAGTCTCGATATGTGTGCAGAGGGTACCTAATTGAGCCTTGGGACCTTCTCCTAAAACTGCTTAAAATTTTATATTACGAGATTCGCATCACATGAGAACAAAGACCTTGCGTGCATTTTAGGTACAGCTAGGAAATCTCAGGATTATAAATTGTTGGTGGCTGTAACAGGGGAGTCCCAATTGCCTGGCTACTCTTCTCCTACGGCCCTGATTGCACAATCTGGAACCATTTTAACAGCAGCGAGCCAAAGAATTTTTGGCCTGGAGAGATCAAGAGCGTAGTTCGGAAGAGAAAATCTTCCAACTACATGTATAGGGTACTTCCTTATTGCACCTGGGCACTATATCTGCTACTTTATGCTTTGAGGCTACAGAGAAGTACAAAGGTTGCAGAGCGAGCATACCCAGACGTATGTCTTTCAGTAACATCCATTGTTGCAGTTGGTCCTTGTAGTGCAAAGGTTATGGTTACAGAGGTTACTGATCGAGAACACACATATGTAACTCTCAACGCGTTAAATATTACCACAATAGAGGAGGCGGAGTCTCGACCCCACGACGTAATGATTTATAAAGGAACACCTCAACCATTGGATCATCAGGCCCAAAATTGAGGTTAAGATTTTTAATGTCAATCTTTTGAGAATTCATCACTGAAGAATATGCAATTCTAACAGCAAACAAGAGCAAGCTACTAAATGAAAGGTCCGAATGGGTTTCGAAATGGAAGCATAAGATTACTTCTGTCATTAGAAAACACAAATAGAAATGCAAATGGACAAGTAGCCTTGCTTCCAACTGCACGGTAGAGTAGTATAAGACAGTGATTCTCAACGGGGATCCGTGGACCCCCTTAGGGAGTATTTGAGATTTTAAGGAGGGTAAAATGGAGAAAAGGGGTACTAGGGGTCCAACAGCTGATATCATACTTTATTGCTTTTTCTCAAGTCAAAATGGCAAAACCAAAGTAAGGGGTACATAAATATTGTCTTCCTTTACACCCTTGTTGCACATATTTTTGTTTAAAGTCTAGTAAGTTAGTTACGAGTCTTTTATTGATTGTTTATTTTAGTAGCTCGAGAGGGCTAATTTACTGTCTGAGGTTGAGAAACCCTTGTGTAAGAAATGCCATCGTGATTGAAAGAGCTTTTGGCAATCTGAAGAACGTCACGGGACGTGAAACCTTAGGTAACTGCTGTAATTTGGCCGGTGATAACAGGGTAAAGGATGATAAATTGGCATGCTAAAAGTTTACCTTATAAATGTTTATACTTTTATACTCAAAACAAGTTCACTTTCTCAATAGAATACTAAAGTGTGACGTCACAATTTGATGCATATAAGACGTTTGATAATATTTTCCTTTCGTTTCTTTCTTCTTGTTGATATAAATAACCTGTCCAAATATGAGAACGATATCTAGAGGAATCGTCGAGATACGCCCTTTAAATCAAACTTTAAATCATGTCTATCAAACCTTGTTAAATGAACCCAGTTCATGATTTCATGAACACAGCTCCCTTAAAGACTTTTAAAAATTCAAACAGCCGGTTCTCACAGTTGATACAAGATTTAGGCACAAAATTTATATACGGGGATTTAGTTACAGGGTTAAGACTGTGATGCAGTTATTTTGCTGACGTCATCACTTTAGTACTCGATTGGTGGAGGGTAGTATGGCGCTGATTCAACTTCTTAAAGTGCTGAAGAGAGAATGTTTGTAATGGACCTTTATCACACAGAAATCTAGAACGAGGCCGGACCCGCAAATAGCTCGTCAGGCCGTAGGTTTACTTTAAAATTAAGACATAAAAGGAGGGCATTATATATGTTTGCGAACAATATTATTGAAAAGGATGAATATTTATTAGTTGTACAAAGTATTCTCAATCCTTCATGGACATCTTTTAAGGAAACAAAGATTTACGAACCTTTCAGCCTCTAGTAGTGTTTGCGTAGAATTGACAGTTTAGCAACAATAGACCCACTTCATCGGTATGAAGTTAGGGGTCTATGCACCACTAAATATAGCGATAGTCCCGAAAGGTTTCTGTCAAGTTTCAAGCAACCATAGGCTTTCTTTAAGTATTGGCAATGTCAGCCCCCTAAAAAGTCGGAGCAGTCCTTCAAAGTTCAGAATATCCCCTTAAAATTTCTTACCCTGGCTACGTGCCTGGTGTTATGGAAAAACATACGTGTTATGGAAAAATTTAGTATTTAGTATATCAGCCAGTATCACACGGTGAAAATATCTAATAATCGTTAAGAAGAATTGGCTAACAAACGCTTTGATTTTCCTTGTTTGCTCAAATGTAACTATCGAGAGAGGATAGGGGAAGAGGTGTTTGGAAAGGAGCGTACAAGTGATATCATATTAAGCTCAGTATTTGGTTAACATTAGAAAATTGAGAATGTGCGTACTTTTCCAAAGTTTTCACAGCTTTTATCACCCAGGTACTGAACCGCCCCCCCCCCCCCCCGCCCGTCCTAATCAAGGATACCTAACCCCCAAATGGCATTACCGTTTACTTTGATCTTCACAGACTCATTTTATCCAGAAATTTTGTAAATGTGCAAAGTGCCTTCAGTTTACCAACTTTTTTATAGTTTTAGAAAAACATCTCTGCCTCCCACTCCAATAACTTTCACCCTGTTGATACAAATGCAGTTAATACCAACTGTGGTGCTGACTGTAATATGGTATTATCTTGAAGTGTTGTTAAATGAGAAGTCTTTTACAGTATTTTCCAATTGTTTTCTGGGCACGCATTGGGCTGCCGCCGTACTTGCCATCACCTTCGAGGGCAATACACCCCGAGAAAGACTCGTGCCATCTGCGACGAATCCAATCTTTCGAGCTTAATTTACTTTGATAGATTCCCTTGGGAATAAAAGAACGGGTGAATAGTTTTTTTGGATAAGTGCTATGGTATTTAAATGAGTTTTTACCAGCCCCAAGGTAAATCGCGTGTAACGTATAGGATCTTCACGGTTAGAAGAGATACAAGTGAGGAGTTGGCTACGTCGGTGATGAGCTTTTCGAGTGTTAAAGCAGATTAGACATTTTCATCATTGAACACAACTTGAAATCACCCTGGAAGTAAAACGCCGAAACATTTTCTTTTATCTTAACGATCATAGCGGTCGATCTTACTACTATCATATTTATTTGTTTATGCAATGATGTACGATTGTAATGATGCATAATCGTTAAAACCGCATGCCCCGTTTTTTTGTAATTATTAAGTAAATCATACGCAGGCTTTACAAGCAAAAGCAACTAGGTGAAGCTAAGGATATCATTTTTACCAATGTCGCTGAACTGTTTGAGCGGAAAAACTGGGGCTAAACTGGCCCTCGTTTTTAAGACGAGGTATTATCTTCCCATTCCCATGAAACGTAAGGTTCTTAGCAAGCCTTCCTTTCCTATGATTAGTTAGTATTTGAAAGATGAATGATACGTTGTAGCTCTTTGTGCTACTTCTCTTTTCTTCATCCTTGCACAACAGGTAAAGGAAAATTTAATGATAAGCCAGGGGAAGATCTCTTTGATGTTAGCACAAAGTCATTTACAAAAGGAAAGGACCGGTGAGTCATGAGAAATCCTCCTTTGGCAACTGATATCGGTTGCAATTTTAGCTGTCTCTAACCTGCAGCGACCAGAAATTATGCTTTAAACCAGCTGATTGCTCAACCGGAAATTTGTTTCCTATGGTCTTTTCCAGTCCTTTTCATCTTCGCCCCCCTCCCGCCTTACCCGTACCTTCTATTTTACATTCTCCATGACATTCAAGCAAATTCCTTTCTTGCATTTACTGCCCCGTCTATTAACCCCAAGAACTTATTTTTCAGCAGTTTTTTGCCTCGTCGTTTTAATGGTCGTTTCTCCACTTGTTTACGGCACCCACTTGCTGCTTCTTCTTCTTCTCTCCTTATTCCCTGTTTACATCAAAAACAACGTTTTGTAAAACTTTCATCTTTTTTCTTGTAGGAACTTGAATACCAAAAGAAAAAAGAAGGTAAGAAGTTATTGATATAAGTCAAGGTTGTGTTGATGAAACTTTTGAGCCTTTTCGAGCCTTTTTGTTGTGTTGAGTTGATTTTGTTTGGTTGGTATTTACCTGTGAAAATCATTAAAAGTTTCCAGCTCAGATACTCAGTTGATCAGGGCCAAAATTCGAAGCAAACGTGAAATAGGTCTGTAGATGCCTCAAATGCTGTCAATAGCTGGCGAAAGACAAATTCATGTCAGAAGTTGCATGCTGTGACTATACGAGAAGGTCAGACGCCATGTAAAACAGATGTAGTTGCTTTCTACAATTAGGTTTTCAGACAAGTGCTACATCGAGATATTTAATTGTATGGTACTGTCAGTTTTTACCGCTGCGGGTTGCACTGTTCGTTGCCGTTACAAAGTAACTCTACTTGTGCGGCGTACCGTGAGCGACGTTTTGAAGTCTGTCGTGGTTGTTCAGCTCTATCGCGCAGGTCAATGACAGTTTGTTTCGTAGGGCGATCCGCAGATCAACGACAGTTTGTTTCGTAGGGCGATCCGCAGATCAACTTGAGCGAAACTTTGATTTCTGTTGTATGTTAAGTATTGCAGACGCTAATCGAGTTGATATAATTAGTTTTTGAAGTTTTCAGGAATGTATAATTTTCTGGCCTCCTTTGTCGTGATTTTGCAAACCGATAGGTGAATGAGCCATTTGATGGAGACTGACATAGATTTATCATGAGCCCAGCAGCACATTGCCATGATAAATATTACTGTTTTAATGAAGCGTCATCATCATGCCATTATTATTGGCATTAACAGCAGCAGCAGCAGCAGCAACAGCAGCATCTATTTGGAGACCCGTCTCTCTAATACCTGTGACTTGACCAAGGAAGGTCTGCCATCCGGTTGGTCTGTCTGTCCAAAGCCCATTGAAAGTCACTGGTTCGATTGCCGTTGCTGACATATTTTTTATTTCTGTAGTGTCTTTCGATATTGACTGTTTTAAATCCTCTCTTGTCGATGATACCTTAGTTAATTCTACATTCACCGCCAAAGAGTATCAAGCATGGAACATCATCATAGGAATGCCACTGTATCTGTCACCGAGTGTTCTTCCTTTCTCTTTTTTCACTTCAGAATGAAAAGTATGGATTTGGGGGAAAGAAGCGAATGCAGAGGAAAAACACCACAGAAAGTTCATGGGATCCGAAAGCGTTTAATCCAGCCAAACATGGAAAAGGAACAAAAGCATCTAAACACGGGAAAGGATCCAAGTCATCAAAACAAGTAAGAATTCTTTTGGTAATATTTGCAGTGACATGAAGATGAGTAGTTGCAATGAGTATCATGCTTCGTATTTTGTTTGAGTCCTACTATGCCATGTAGGAGTAAGTGTTTCATTGTATGATCGTCCCGATTTGCTGCATCAACCAAGTCCTCGCGCCACCCATTCCCATTTCTTCAAGTGATCCTATCCTATTTTTTTAAGGCTTGTAGGTCTCTGTCTAATCTCATCTCATTTACATAGTTGTAATTGTCATTTTTCATCCTCGTCGTTGTACGCAGGTTCATCATCGTAAACATAATCATCTCATTCGGTTCCATTCATTCTACCAGGTTTATCAGCAGTGTCATTCTCTTCATCTTCTTGATCAATATTATCATTAATGCCATCATTGCCATCACTGCTCTAAGGTGCGGACTTATCACGCGTCGCCTAAGTGAGGCTGAAGAGGATACGAGCAGATGCCGTATCCTGTCAGGAACATTCGATGTGGTATAGAAAATGTTAGGAATTGTGAAAGCGGCTGTTTGCTGCGAATAGTGCAGCACATTGTCGAACAGTGCCGAGTCGTTATGAAGGAGCTTGTTGGGCCTTCACAGCCTAAAGAAAGTTCTTTTCTATGGTTACGGTACACGCCAACTTGTTGAGCAGACATTGCAGATGCAAAGAAACGTACAAAGCAGAAGATTGCCACCACGGTCATTATCGTGATCAACGTTATCATAATGAATGTCATCGCCCAGATTTTTTTATTGTCGTCATTGTAATTATCGTGATCATCATCATCATCGCCATCACCATCATCGCCATCACCATCATCGCCATCACCATCATCGCCATCATCATCATCATCATCATCATCATTATCATCATCATCATCATCACCATCATCGCCATCGTCATCATCATCATCATCATCATCATCATCATCATCATCATCGACGTCATCGTCACCATCATCATCACGGCCATCACTCTCATCATCATCAGTGCCATCATCATCATCATCATCATCGTCATCATCGTCCATCAGCATTATCATCATCATCGTCGCCATCGTCATTATAACCATCGCCATCATAACCATCGCCATGATCACCATTCCCATCATCACTGAATTATGATAACAATCCTCATTATCAGCTTGAAAGTCATGGCTTCAACTTTACGTTTACTCGTCTCTCCTTTTACAGGGGAAGAAGAAACCGTTAAAAAGACTTGGAAAAGCAAGGAGAGCAAAACAAAAGATGAAGAAACGGTGAAGACTATGTTGAGTTAAAGATACGATGCTTAGGTAGTATTTTTTGCCGATAATAGTTACAACTGAAACATTTTCAAGGACTCTTCTCGGTGTAGCAAAATTGTAAATGTGTCTTGAAATTCATGTAGCTTTTTAATTTTTGGTCCAAGATATTTCCTTTGAATGTAAAAAGTGTCATCATTTGGTATAGCAATAGATGATATATATACGGTATATATTCAATGAAACATCTGTTCTGTTCATTACAATCTATTTCCCCTAAGCAGTGTTCCCTTCGGAATTTCATACAGAATTGTTTACAGGCTTTTTACCTTAGATGTTGTGGCAAATCTCGAGTTGTGCAATTTTCACGCTGGAAGCAGTACGGAAGCTACTTAACTAGTTATTACTTCTTTGTACAGGTGTGTTTGTTTTGAATCTGAAAGAAGGAGCGTTTTGATGAAAATGTGTCGTTGAACATAGATTTATTTGGCTTATTGGGGGGTCGGCTACATCTAGGTTAGACCTGGAATACCTTCAGTGGACGCACACATTTTACTTGCGAAGGTAATTAATAGATTATCCATTGGAGATTGTCGAGTTGGCTAATGGACAAAAGCCTTCTGAATTTTGTTGCTTGTTAAACAACATTATTAAAGACGTTATGTACCGCAACTGCAACTGAGAACATGGAACACTCATTTACTGTGAACACGACCTGTGTGTTATCCACACCATGATCTCCCGGGTTCAAAATACCCTTAGTTATTAATAAAGGGGGCGTAAATGTTGTCTACATTTGGTAGGATCGAAAGTGCTAAAATACCGAGATGAATTGTGTTTCGAAAACTTGTGATATCTACAAATGGTGTCAATTTCTGACAATCTGACTCGTTTGTCCGTCCGTCAAAATGGGACGGCTTATTGGTAATCGAAACAGTACACCCCTGCTCGTCCCTCCATCACTTAATGCAGATGGCATAAATGTATTGTCATAGGTAATACATGGTCAAGCATTTTCCAAAAATTTTGGATAGGTGGGGGTTGACTCTAGTCCCATTTCTAGATGGTGGTTGGCCTCTAAGGTGGGGGTTGATATTTGCAGGTGGGGTTGTAAACCAGTCTAAATTTAAATTTGTACACGGTGGTATCCACTTTAGATTAAAAGTTGTATTAGTGATGGCGTATGAGTGTTTTTCTTCAAGGAAGTGGCATGGTGAAACCTTTCAAGTGATGAAATGTTTCAATGGAAGAACTCTAAATTAGTATTCTGTTTCTATTTACATTATTGGTGGGAAGCGGCGACTTGAACTTTTGGAAATTTATACCCAAAAAATTCTTTCAGGTGGCGGTTGGCCTTTAGAGTTCTAGGTGGGGGTTGATTTTTCTAGGTGGGAGTCCAAACCCCCATGCAAACTATGTTAATACCAAACAACCTGTGTGAGCCCCAATGTTCCTGTATAGTTCATACTCGTGTCTTAGAATATGTTGAGGCGGTACTCGCTGATGAAGTGAAGTGTTTCCTTTTCTTCCGGCTGCTTTTCCCCATAATTTTAATCTTGTGTAGTTGAAATGCAAATGATTTCTTACGCAATATTGCTATACTGTCTTTGATGTGACTAAAAAGCGTGCCAAATTATTGGCTTGGCTTGGCTTGGCTTGTGCGGAGTTTCCAACCGAAGTTGGAAACATGCATTATCACTTTGTTAAGTCTAGCATTGCTGCTGAGCAAATGCTTTGGAATGGCATGTCATGACGACAGCTGCATAAACAGGCCAGACGTAGTTTCTTCTGAGGGACGTAAGTAATGTGATGCGATGAAACAATGTAAATTATGTAGTGTGCGTTGTGTGTGTCTGTAGTGTGTGTGTAGTGTGTGTGTGTGCGTAGTGTGTGCGTGTGTGTGTGTGTGTGTAGTGTGTCTGTGGTGTGTGTAGTGTGTGTGTGTGTGTGTAGTGTGTCTGTGGTGTGTGTAGTATGTGTGTGTGTAGCGTGTCTGTGGTGTGTGTAGTGTGTGTGTGTGTAGCGTGTCTGTGGTGTGTGTAGTGTGTGTGTGTGTGTGTGTGTGTGTGTGTGTGTGCGCGTGTAGTGTGTTCGTGTGTGTAGTGTGTGGGTGTGTAGTGTGTGTAAATAATGTAGTGTGACCTGCGATATTTTCGCAGTTCTTCTAGAAAGATCCCATAAAGTTCTCCGTTGTTGGTATTATTCTACCAAGGAACATCCACGATTATTTTAACTATGCATTTACTCATGCGATGTGTTTGTTTTTCTCTTATCTTCCTAATGGCCCACGTGCCACAGGATCACTATCATCGATCATGACGGAATCCGCAATTGCAAATTTCAGTACGAACAGCAATCCTACAGAATTTTTATTTAGATTAGCTGTTTCTCGTTGTGCTGTCCAAAACGCTAAATTTTTAAACTTTCTATGTAATGTTCGTATTATTCCACCAATTATTTAAAAGTAATTCATCTTAACGAACTTCAGAAGTCCGTAAACATTTTTAAAATTTGGTCAAGTGGCTATTAATTTATCTTTGAAAAGTGAGACAGTTGCCCCAATACCCCCAACGCCCCAGTTCAGGTTTGCTTACTTGGGGGAGAATGCAATGAAATTGGGTGTCACGCTATAATTTCTTAGGACGAATTGGAGTAGGAGATCGCTGCTGTTTTTACAGCCTTTGTTAGCGAGTCGTTATTTGTATAAGTTGCAAATTACTGACAGTGTCAATACAAGTAAAACAACAAGGAATGTCCTTCTTGCTGTCCTACCCAATAAGAAATGTGGCATGAGCATGAATTTCGAGATATTGTCATCTTGAAAGTTTCATAGGTTGCCATGTCTGTGGTTACCATTCATATTGAAGAGAAGCTGCAAGTCACTTTCAGAAGTTGCTGATACATAAATATTTTCTTTAACTAAAATGAGTGTCTACTTTAAAGACATGTTTACATGTTTTATATAGAATATTGAATGCTCAAAGGGTCAACAATCACTGCATGAAAATAAATACCATGACCTACATTTGTGTAGTTTCAAAATACATTTCATACAGTTTCAAACAGGACTAGCGCATTATAGTGACATTTCACCACAGCAAAATACTGATTAGTACTACCTATATACACTAAACTTGAAGAGATGTTGCAAAACCAGTTAACATACCTCACTATTTGTTACTTGTCCTTCAAATTTGTAACCAACTTTGGATGCTAGCATAGCCAAATGCTCTTGCATACTTTTCAGCTCTTTTAAAATCCTGTCTTGTCTTTCCTCCAGTGATTCGGATACCTTACAATTGTTCTGTTTGTGTATAACACAGAATTGCAATTCAGTAAAATACATGAACAGAACAGATTCATATAGCTACATACAAAAAGCTAACCTAGTGGCAATAAACATCATACCTCAAGGGGTGGTCAAGGTAATTTTCAATTTGTGGTATGTATCATATACTTTTTGTCTTTCATACCCAGATGATAATGTAAATTGTGAAATATCTTTTGAATATATACCTTACTCATTGACTGTTTAAATATCATGATTGTTCCTTGGGTCATTTCAATAGTATGTATGCACTAAAATGTAAAAATTAAACCTCCTGCCCCTTGTACACACACATACCCATTAAAACAGAACTCCATAGATAATTTTTTCATGGAAACACCATATTAAAATGTTTGTCACACAAACATTTATCCAGTATATTTTAAAAGAGAAAATTCTCATCTGGCCTTCTTGGAACAATATTTTTGCACATTTAAAATCAATTTGTAATAAAAATATGTTGGCAATAAAAATAGCAAAAGAAATAAAGCAAATTTACAGAGGTTGTGTTGTGTGATCATATTTTTGTTTACAAGACTTTCATTAAAATGTGCATATAATTTTTTATTGTATCCCTACATAAATATTGTTAGAAGAAAAAGGAAACATAAATGAATATGGTATATATACCAACAAGTATGTGACATGGATTCAGATCTTTCTTCACATTTAGCCTGCAGTGATCAAATGTATTGAGCAAGGGGTTTAAAGTCTACAGGTAAAACATGGTGAGTATATGTCTTTCCCTTCACTTTAAGGAATCAGTAATACTAAAACTACCTTTGCTCAAATAAATATTGGAGGAAGGTATTCAGGGTGATGTAACTGGGTACAAAGTTTGAATGATTTTGTCTTTAGCAACATTTTTGTTTTGCAAAATAATTCTGCTTTAACGTTAAAGAAATTAATATTGACACTAACTTATATATGTATATCAGCTTCTAAATTAACATTGAGGAATGCGCATGGGTCCAAAACAAATGGCATATATGCAATCATCCAATTGTTGACCCTGTTTATGTATGGACTTAATGCCTATTTAAAAACTTGCTCACTTTGTCAACATCATACCATATTTGTTTGTTTCACTGTGAAGGATTTTCATAATATAAACATATTAACTGCAACATATAATTGCAACACACAATTCAGATGGGAATTAAACTTACGTAAAGAGAGTAAAAAGCTTCTTGGTTGCGTGTTTAAGATAATAATCCCCCTCCCCCCTAAGCTCATCAATACTGACAAAAAGAGATGACCTGGTGATCCTAACTATGAAAATCTATTTGTTTATCAACCCATCTGCGAAACCATTGTACAGGTGCTCATTGCAATAATAGTCCTTTAAAGGAAGCTGATTGGGCCAAAGAAATAATTGCTCACAAGAGAAAACAATGATTACAATGAGATGGTAGACATGCACCATTATACTAATTTGAAAATTGTCAATAAAATTACTGCTCCATATCCATTCATTAGCTAGGTAAGCACATAAGGATGGAATTGGAAGAAAATGTGGGCATGTGAATTATCTTGTGCTTAAAACTTCAGAAACTTAAAAGAAATAGTTTTACACTAAAGTGGCTCCTAGTACCCAGATAAGATAGAGTTTTATGCAGATACTCTTGTATATGTATGTGGGTCTCCTTAGGATATTTTAAGCATTTTAATGCAATAATCTGTTAGCTGAAGTCTTGATGTTATCAAAACATGGCATGCAAAGTCCCTAAGGAAATTTATCACTGTTTGGTCTGCAAAATGCTTGGGTGTCAAAATGGAGGGGTAAATGGGGCAACTGATTCACACCAGGCTTCAACAACCGCCATCATTGGGGATCAGCATGGATAATGTGCCGGGAAACCAACCACAGAGAGCAAATTTTCCAAGACAGAAAGTTGAGAAATTTTCTAGCTTCAAAACATTTACTTTTATGTGCTTAATCTCTTGGTCGTAAGTTCGAGATGCTGTAGATACTGCCGATCGAACACAGTTTCATTTCATCACCACTAAAATAATGCCTGAGGGTAAAGGCCGATATGATATATTTGCAATGTTAATGTTTGTTTTCTTTTATTTGGGTAACATCAAAGTGTTTCTCCCAATGCCCTCGCTACAGGATGAAAATTGTTGCTTTAGGAAAACGAAGCTTCTTACATTAAGGGCTCGTAACATTATCAAAGAGTTAGAAACGTAACATACCGCTTGAGAAACTTGAGCGAATGATTTCTCAGTTTCAGCAATTGCATGGAAATTATCCACCTTATACATAGTTTCCGGTAACGGAACCTTAAAATTGTAGTCCATGTACGTTTTCATACCATACATACAATTAACCAACGAACTTGAGGTATGAGTAGCCATGCTGTGTGTAGATAATAGCACCAAATACCTTACGATTTAAACGTCGCAGCTATGCTGTAATGAGACCAACCGCATTGAAATTCCTGTTAAAATTGTGCCCCATATTTCTATCTCGGTTTCAAACTGAGACCGCAGTTCTTCGATACGTTCATTCTCAAAAAGGGCACATTTTTCTGATGAATATATGTCAATTTTTTTCTTTTCTCATGGATTCTCTAGAAGATATCTGTAAAGTGCAGTAGTTCTTTTATGAGGTGTCTAGATGAAGTTTGCTTGAACCGTCCTATCTATAAATATGGTGAAATCAGAGCCGTGGTCACTCAAATGCACCGGGCACTAAAGGTTAGGGACTTGTGGGATTTATGTCACGTGACTTCTCCGTCTCGCCATCGTTGTAGAAGTGTGGCGAAAAGGCTGGTCGCTCAACCCGCGCTCGAATTATTCCGATTGAGCTTCGTAATAGGACAAGCCGTGGTCAGCATATTTCTTCACTACTGGATGTGCACCATAATAAGCTCACCTATGAAGTGTTAGTAATAAAATAAAAATGCCAAGAACGCGCGGCAAAGGAGCCAGATCGGGAACGCCAACAATAAATAAGTTCCATGCGGGGAAAAATGGCGGTAAAGAAATTTCACGAGCTGCGAGCCCCGCAACCAGTTCCTCTTCAGCTTCGAAGTTCAGTTTGAGGAAGTCATCCAGAGCTGTGAAGTCGATAATAAAGGATGAAGAGTTTTCTTATTTTGCAGGAAACTGTAGTGATGCCGATTCAGACTACAGTGTGGACTCCAATGTTTCAGATTCCAGTTTTTCAACTTTTAGTGAGGTTTCATCGGTTGCGAGTACGCCGACGTCGAAGCCGAAGTCAACAATCAAGAAGGCACTGTGGAGGCAGCATTGCAGCCCAGAGTATGATCCTACCCTACTAGAACCACTGGCTCTTCCTCCAAGTTCGGGGGATCTCTTAATAGAGGAGGAATTTCTACTTGATGCTTTGCAGGTGTATGAAGTAGTTCGTCATTTCGGTCGCATGTTGAGACTTTCACCTTTTGGGTTTGAGGATTTCTGTGCAGCACTCAAGGCGGAGGAGCAGCCTTGTATTATCGCTGAGGTTCATATAGCACTTATCCGTGCATTGCTTGCAGAAGACGAAGGGAACAGTCTTGTTTTTGGCCCAACGGAGGAGAAGGATAGTATTAACATACATTTTTACCTGATTGATGCTTTTACGTGGCCTGAGATCGTTCGTAGTTACATAGCAGCCGAAAGGGATTTCGACGATTTGTTACCAGTTGTGAACGATCCGTCGTACCCGTTCATTAGCATCGGTGGCAAACTGAAAGTTTTAGTACGCCTTTGCGATACATTTTTGGCTTCTAATTTGGTCAGGGAAGAAATAACGAACGAGGGCATGTTTATATCGGATGACTACTGTCGTAGTTGTGGCCGCATGGGCGATTTGTTGTGTTGTGAATTGTGCCCGGCAGTGTACCATTTAGCTTGTTTGAAACCCCCTCTTTCCCAAGTACCGGATGGTGATTGGCTGTGTCCAGTCTGTGAAGCACAGAAGATCAAAGGAGTCACTGATTTGCTAGCCAAAGCCGACAAACATTCCTTCTTAAGAAATACGCCTCTTGGTATTGACAGACACCGGAGAAAATATTGGTTTATGTGTCGAAGACTCATTGTGTAAGTATGACCATAATTTTGTTATGACCTGAATTTTTGGGGGTGGTCAAGTAATAGGGGCCTGGAGGATATTGAAGAGAACACTTGAAAACCATTCATGAAGTTTCAATTGATTCAATAGCTATTTTATTATATCAAAATTTGTTTTCAATTGTGATTATTTACTTAAGTTTTGAGTAAGATTATATAATATGTAGTTATTATATGTAATGAGGTACAAAGAAACAAATCACATATCAACTCTATGAACTACATCAATTTTATGGCAGAAAGTGTGAGCGAATGATCTACAAATATTTCAAGTTAATGCAATAATTTTAATGTATGTGCCAAATAGTTGGGGGTTGAAGGGGGTTCCAACCACCCCAACAACTTAGTATTATTGGAGTGCACCCAACCATCACTGCTATTTTACCTACTTTACAGACTCCCTTTTACAAGTCATAGTTATTAAATAGTTATTGTATCTGGCTGGTGTCAGCTTTAGTTTTAAAGTTTTACCTACTTAATTTACTTTCTCTGCCATAACTATGGGGTTTGACGGTTTATGAGACTCTTCCATTTTACCATTATTTTTCTATTTTTCTATCTATATCTATGTCTAGGATTGCAACTTTCAGTTGATCATTGCAAATTTATGGAAATTGTGGAATATTGATAAAATCTTTTAATGATAATAATGATTTGTTACTTGCATCAAGTCCCATTAAATGTCACAAAATGATATTATATATGTCTGTCAAGAATCGTTATTGCAGTTATGATTTTCAGCTAAGGGATTGAAACTCCCATGGTCATTTTATCTTGGTGGCCAATGATAAACATGGTATAAAGTTCCTTTAGAAGTCTCAAAATTCTCTTTAGAAACATGTTGGGAAAATCAATTTTGGCATATATATATATATATCTCATATTGTTAATCAGGAGTAAGGCTGAGGTTGGCAAAAATTGGTGTCCACATCATGAGTATACTTGTGGGTGGCATCTGACAAGTGTTTAAAAGTGTACACAGTACTTTACTATATACATAAGTGAATTTTTGCCTTTAAAAATTCACTGAATAGCGTCATGGTATGAAGCAGGATTTGTTATAGGATTCCAGATGACCTAGTTCTGTGTATGAGTTCTACAAATAAAAAGGTGACTACATGGACATATTGACCTGTTCCAGAACCTGTGCAAAGTACATTATATGACATTTTGTCTGCTACTATTAAAATTAAATTTGCTGGAGACCAAAAGTGCCAATAATTATCTTTTGTATCTTAAAATACAATGGCTTTGTGATAGTATTTATTTATATGTTTTTGCTTCATGTTCACAAAAAGTTTTCAACTCTTTTATACATGTATAATTTATCCAGTTTAATACAATTTCAGTGAAAACTTTAGCATCCATTATGATGCAACATTTGTAAGTTATGGAAAATGAATCCTCTCATGATAAATTTTATATAACTTTAAAATGTTTATCTGTAGATG
The DNA here is from genome assembly GCA_010016025.2 of Alatinidae sp. Z8VKAUB7J3. Taxonomy (NCBI): domain Eukaryota; kingdom Metazoa; phylum Cnidaria; class Cubozoa; order Carybdeida; family Alatinidae; species Alatinidae sp. Z8VKAUB7J3. The sequence goes on along the minus strand of JAAAKM020006971.1, from coordinate 106,764,896 downwards.
GATAACATTAGAACAATTGTATATTAACCAAAAGAAGTTTATATAAGCATTTGTTATGATATCCCAACCTTGCTCAGTTTAGTAGACGGGTAATAATTCATTTTTCTTGATATGACCAGCGCATAAAAGTGCAATATGAAGAGAACTCCAGTTCCTGTTTTCCCCCATACTGCATTCCCATAAATATTATTCTAGTGGTTTTAGGTGGTAGAACTAGTTTTACATTTGGCAATAATAACTGAAACGTTTCAGTAAATAACATTGATGCCTTGTGTATTTGCTTGCATGGAGGCCTACAGAGAGCGAAAGGATGCCAAGTGTACATTAACACATAAACATGCTTTTCCTGGAACCAATTCAAGTTATACTTAGTATAAGCTCTACAGTTTCATTCAGCTGCCCTAGCCAAATTGTAATATCCCAGAAGAAAGTAGATACATCCATGCAGTTTAGTACACTGAGTTTTTTGTAGTAGCGCATTAGTGATTGTGGTCCAGTGGATTCACCATCAGCCTTCAGCACACTACCCTATACGTACACGTGGCTTTAGCTGTTAACAATAGCATTGCTTTAACCACTAGCTTTTTAAAGCAAGCTGATATGCAAGAAACAAACCTCAAGTTGGGTTTTATCAGTACGATTTTTGTCCTCATCTGTGTCACACTTACATAAAATTTTCACGAAATTGTGACTAGAGTTCAGACCCCCGTGATGATGACCTCCCCGTTTATGTCATTCTGTCATGTAACCACTGCGAACAACGACCTAAATTTTAGGTCTCACGGCGACACGTTGACAGAATCGCGCAACATGTGCCAGCCTTCATTAGTAGACGCAGTAAAGTTTCCAAAATTTTACCGAATCGCTTTAACAAAGCCAAGTCAACAGATTCCAAAACAGACTCGGCAATAGGACAGCATTTGATTGAAAACCCGTCATGTCCTGACGACTATCAAGAGGATTCGTTTAGGGTATTAGTGAGAGCCAGGTCTCCTTTTCATCTTGCCGCTTTAGAGGTCGCATTTATCAAAACAAAGAAGCCGGTACTCTGTCGACAAAAAAAAATTGTTTACAATTTACGCCTTTTTCAATAACACAAGTGACAGAAAACGTGTCGCTCTCGTGACCGTTATTTTCTACGATCTTCTCGTTTCCTATAAATTCATGGTGATAGCTTTCTAATTTCACTCCATACGATTGCTGTGATTAGTGTATGGCGAAAACGTTTAGCAAAATGATCCCATTACTCAAAGCAATATTCAAGTACCCCAAAGCAACTTTTCAAATGTATCTTAGTTATGATTGCGTCAACAAGGATAGATTATTTTGTTAATGATTCTAAGAACCCTCTAATGTATTATTCCCGAGGTATCTTTTCGTTCTCGACTGCATGTGACGTGGCAGAAGGTTGCCTGGTATCATTTAAATTTAAATCCATGTGTCCTCCTCATACTATTTTCATTACTTCTAGCAATACGTCAATCGGTTCGTTTAGCTTCATTTAATGAAGGAGAAATAATCAAAGATTATCTATCGATGTTTAGAGACAGGTTCGTAGGAAGCTTTCTATTAGTGGTGACCTTGAGTCAGTAGCTTTTATACAGTGATTGGCGAAGTGCAAGACATTTCGTAGAAAATCATGACCTAGATACCTGAAAATTGCTTCTTTTAAAGCCTTTAAGTACCCCCAAAAAATTTATCATAAAAATTCCTTCGTAATAGTGCTGGAGTAACAAAAGCGTACAAAGTGGTACTAAACTTTCTGTCCTTTGAACTTTTTGCCAGTTATTGCATGTCTGATGGATCAAATATTGCTAATTTCCAATGCTTTCCAATGCCATCTGTGCCAACGAAATGGTTTGCTATTACAATTAAGTGGAGTTCATTGAATCTTTCCTTATGGATCAGTAGCACAGAAGTAAGTGACTCAACCGATGATACGTCATTAATGCAGGTACATGTCAACTTCCTTCATTGTAGAGAAAGATTGCTTACTGAATGCATTTACTACCGACATGGCATATAATGTTTTGGCCATCTTGACTACTTCATCCAGCATCATTTTTCTTACATCGTTCATTTGTTGAAATTACAAGAGGATATTGGCTATACTAAATTTGTAACGTCAAGACCAGCACTTAATACGATTTCTTGCTTTAAAGGCAGTTTTACTTTTGTTTGTGGGATGCTGAAATCACAGATGAGGTTTACAGGCCATTTATTACGAAACAATAACTCATGAGCAAAATAAATAAGAATCATCTAGAAGGATGTCTTATTTCCCCTTAAAATAAGGGATTTGTCTTCTCTCATCTATCTGGTTACGTTTTGATTGATTGCTCCGCAGAGTACTGCTACGACACATAATTGCTAGGCAAAGTTATGAATTTAATATGACGTTCCTTCAACTCTGTATTGATTTACTGAACCTTCAAAAATTCCTTTTTAAAGTTAAAGCCACTTAAGTTAAATTGTTTCTAATGACTTTAAGATGTTTGTGATGTAGCTTATCGGCTAGCAAATTTGACTAGTAGCAAGCTAGTAGTGCTTTACAACTTGTAGCCGGTGGCGGGGGGTGGGGGCTATGGTTCCCAAGTTCCTACGGCCCTGAGAGACGATTTTGCATCTTTCATCATTATGACTTAAGAAAGGACTCTGTGCCCCATTTTCTACTTTCTTCAATGTTTTATTTGTTCTTTATTTTACTGAAAAGACCCAGAAATTTTAGTAATCTTAAAAAGTAGCACGTGGTGAGCTTTATCATCTAGAAGTAATAGTTTTTATGCTGTACTACTAAAGTAATAACATACCCATTTTTACGCTCGAAAACCTAGCCCAAGTCCGAAAGCAATGTAAGTGTTTGGCGGAGAAGAAATGTGCAAGGATATCAGGGATTAGGCAATCAGGCCAAGTAAGTCAAGTTTGAACAATGTTTCGAAACTTGTCAATTTAGTGTTCCTTACTTTTTCTAATCATTTGCAAATTTGAAGTAATTGTTGTTATGCTTTTTGTTGTGTTTGTTGTTACAGAGTACTAAAGTAATGACATTAGAAAACCGGTTTTTTTCCCCCTGGAAACAGATTTCTGACATTATCAAAGTGATTACTCAGCCACCAGATGATCACATACTTAGTACCGCGTTTAATACGTATTTCAAATGCGAGCAACGGCCGTTTCAATCTGCTAAATTCTTATAGGAAACTTAAGTGATATTGCTCAATTCATAAAACTTTCAGCTGAGTTTAAATAACATGGTTTAGATAAGCATGGCTCAAATTTTAAAGGAGCAAATCTCGATGACTACTCATGATAAGATTTTCAAATTTAGGAGGAAGATATTTACAAGCAAGAACAATGCAATGAGTCCAAAATATCGTCTGCTTTTGATTTTCATCAAAACGTGACGTCTGACTTTAATTCTCTCCATTTGTTGTTAAGCTTATTTACCAGTGAATTTATGCAAAGAGTATTGACAGAAGAAATGAAAAAGATCACAACTTTACGAAATGAGCGTTAACGATCCTGGGAATAGGGCTCTCACTTACAAACCTTGACCTACTAAAGAACAGTTTAAACTCGTGAGCAAATGTGGATAATTGTAATCTGAAGAACCCTTTTAGTTTGCCCATGCAGGAAAAGTGAGTTTTAACAAAAATATTCACATAATAAATATGACCGGGGTACGAGAATTGACGAGGGGCTTTTCAAAGCAAGAAGCCCACACTTCGAAGAATCTTGCCCGCGCCTCTTTTTTTGCAAAATGATATAAATTCAAGTACCTTTGCAGTACCAAACATGCTCTATAAAATGATAGTAACATGCTTGCAAAACTTAACCAGCTTAAAAAGTTAAGAGGGTTGCCTACTTTCTTGAAACTTATCGCTTGCAAAGCCCAACAATCCCCTCCTAAAAGAAACGTAGCCCAATAGCTGCTCTTGAAAAACGCATCATAGACTAAAATGATCGTGTTTACTGATCAGTGAGAATTACATTAAATTTCACTTAGAAAATTCCACATAGGTCATAGACTCGTAGAGGAAGCTTGGTATGCCCTAGGCGCAAAGATGTTTCTGTTCCTTTAATTAAAAGATCACTGAGATGAAATTGAATCTAGAACAAAGACAAACTGTATCATTGCTTGAATATTGAGAAGAGATTGATCATCGAGTAATACAACATGCAATACCCTTAACTACTAATATGCCAAGTGTTTACTTTGCCCTCCACTTCTTAATACAATTTACAGTTCTTATTTTAAAATAGTTCCTTTCATGACTCTTCTTCTTACTAAAGCATGTCTTATTTTGAATAGTTATGTCCATCATCCTTGACTTTCCATATAAATCCTCCTTTTGCTCCTCTCTTAATTCTCTCGCATAGATATTAAAGTAACACTTTGGCTTAACAAAGTAAAATACACGGTAAAACACAAAACACGTCCCCTTAAAAATAACAGTGTTATCATGTGAATACAGTAACTGCCGTTTGATCATTATGAAGGAATATCCAAAAGTTGATTACACGTCTAGGTCTTGCATAATCTCTCCAACTCCCTTCGCCCTTTTCTCACAAACGCTTTCGCTGCTTTTTCAATTAATTTCCCCTTCCTTGCGAACCATCTTCCAACTCTTCTGAAAATAGGTGATTTCTTGGGTCTCCTTCTTGGCGCCTCATCCTCGTCATCCTCTTCATCAACATCAAGATCCTCATTTGGCTCTTCTAGCATTTGTTCACTTTTATTATTAATCATTCCAATATCTTCTTCATCAGGGTCTCGTTTACTCAATGTTAATGAGTTCATGGAGCCCTTACTGGTTGGACCTGATGGACCAGCGTTCCGAATACACTCCTTTGAAACCTTCTTGACAATACCACAACCTCTCTCGTTGTTTCCCCATCTTCCTTTGTAATTGAACGGTCTGAATACTCCTTGGTACCTCCCAAAAGTATTATCAAGAATATAGGCATGTTCGAGTCCTTGCCATGTTCTCCAAGGAATGTCCCTCCGTGTGTAATCAATTAGAACGGCTCCGTTACACAGTTTTTTGTAACGATGCTCATCAGGAGAAGGCCAGAGACCATGAGATCCCCTTGCACTGTATACCACAGGATGAGTGCCTTCCATGTGAATCTTATGACGTCCACGGTGGAATTTGTTTCCATGGAAACGGTATAAGCCTCCAAAGTTATGAGCTGAGAGATACAAATATGTTGGTCTGTTATGAACGAAGCGAATAGATAGGTGTTCCCAATCACCAACATGATTTCCAAATACACCCTTGAAGCCATAGCACTTGGTCCACGTGACCCAGCAGAGTGTGGGGGAAGGGAGGCATTTTCTGTACATCTGAACACCAAGGCAAACATTTTTGCCTTTATTGAACGGATAAAAGTGCCAGTAAATGATGTCCGTATACACTCCATGTTTTCTTATAACAGCGTACGAATTTACTTTTCCTCGTCTTGGATCCTGTCCCCGAAAGAAACTGAGATTATCAGAGAAATGAAATAGCAACCTCTGTTTCGTATCAAGGAAATGGTCATAGTTTCCTCTCTTTACATTCCACCTCCTTATCATGGTCTGAGCACGTTGACCTTTTCCGTTTACCATGTTAACGTGTCTTAGGAAAAAGTCCATGGAAGATGGAAAGAATTTCTCTTTGTGATGAAAGTATACGAGTGGAGCATACGCTACGGCCCGTCTTGAATCTACGAGTTAAAATAAAATGAACACTGAAATTTAAAAATTTTAGTGCACCTGAAATGAGTATACAAGTATTTCAAAAACATTTTGAAGAGGCGTTATTGTAATTTTCAACCTTTGGGCAAGCAAAATCATAACTAACTCATACGTACCCTAGTTTGAAATTTAAAAGGCCTCAAGTGTTCAACATGTAGTATTTAAAAGGTACTATCTACTATGCTTCTGGCTCTTATAAAGTTCTCTTTTGAGATGCATTTCTGGCAACTCCTCCAACTTTGAAACGTTGTTTATGCATAAAAACTGACCGTGTTTCTGACTGACACTCTACAGTTTCTTTCAAAATCACGTTTATTTCACTTCAATATGCAATTTTAGCTTTAGTACCTTCACAGAAAAGGAGACGTTCGCCAGCGGCTAAAGTACTGATGCGCATTCGCAAAAGAGGATTCCTAAACGTTCTCGTTTTAACTATTGTCTTTCTATGCGATTCAATTGAATAGAAAAAACATGTTTTAACACAATATCCTAGCACCTTTAGTGCTAGCAGCTAATGTTCTCTGAAAACATTAACGGATTTTGGATGAAATGTCGCTCATATCTATGATTCAACTCGTGGAAACTGCTCGAGGTCACTAGTAGCTTTAGGAATTGTGGGAAAAGATAATATATCTCTCCACTACATACTACTTCATGAGGATTCGGCCTGCATAGAAATCACTGTGCAGGTCATCACTTCTTGACTTCTTGCCATTTCATCTGCAACTTCGGTGTGGATATTTAAAGTACATCAGCTAGATGCTTCATCGGCTTTGTCTTCCACAACAAATTCTTCAGGTCTTAGATCATTAGCGTTAGGGTATATATTTACATTTATCGACCGATTCAATGATGTTTTTAGGTTTGAACTCAGGTTTAGCTGAGTAGGTTACTGAAGACCATTTAGAGTACGAGACAACACTACAACTGATTTGTATTATGCAAACTCCACCTGGCACGGTACAAGCATATCGTTTCATTTGGAACAGCCGATGTGCTAAAATCTTTGAAAACATAAACGCATTCCCACTTGAAATCTCATCACGGACTCTGGCAACTATACGAGCCATAATCGGTGATCCTCACGCTCAAAATCTTGGTAATATGCAGGACGGGGCCTACGGTTCAGCTCTGTGCATTACACGCGGCGCGGCACTGCAGATATTGTTTTAATTGACTCTAGATGGTTTTTGACCAGAAGAAGGCGTTCAGCTCAACTGTAACTTTCTGTTCTTACAGCCGTATATTAAACCTAACAATCCCTTACGATCACAATCAACACGCTTTAGCTATGACATAATTCCACCATCACCTCATCAAACACCCTCTATCTAAGCGTTTATACACGAACAACAACTAACACTAACTCTCGCAAAGTATGTAACCCTTGTTCATAGAAATAAAATGTTTCCTTTGTACTGTAGTCGCCGGTGTTAATGATTAACCCGCAAACCGCGGAGTCTCAGCTGCTTATCAGGGAGACTGGTATGAAACACCAATTTCTACTTAAATATGTAAAATCATTTTATAAATATACCTTGAACTTATCCTTAAGAAGAAAAGAAAGAAAACAGTTCTCAAATTTTTTCTTGTCCTTATGTCTTTTTTGCAACCAGGAAATTACTCATACTCACAAATTGGAAATATAAAGCAAGGATGAATCATTACAACATTGCCAAAATCAATATTTTATTAAGGCCAGCTTGTTAATAAGGGCATTTCAATCCAGTCCGACGGCTGGACGCAATTCACAGAGTTGCCTGTACTCAGTGAACTCTATATAAAGGACTTTTATAAAGGACCTGTATATAGAGTTCGATGGGTGTACTGGGAACTCCATTGAATCAAGGGTCAATGGACTCTTGGTTACATTGATCCTTGACAGGCATAGTGGGTGTATTTCAACGATGGGGTGCCGTTGCTGCAATTAGTTAAGGGGGGCAGCTGACAGGTATTCGATCGAGTAAATATATTCTATGAGCTTTCTCACTTTCGAGAGATTTGTTATTTTATAGATATATTCATAATAGTTTTCTTTATTTTGAGACTATATGCGCATTTCAGAAAGAACATTACAGCTTCACCAAGAAACGTACTAAGACCGATAATTGAGAAGGTTAGGTTAGTCGAAGCTAAATACGAGTGATTATGTCTGCTGCTATCGCCGGGGCCTTAGCTGCGGCAATGCCTCAACAAAAATTTAGACTCCGACTTGCCGCTTTATGTCATCCATGCAAAAAAATCTAAGTTAGTCTTAGGCTAGGAATAGGGCACAAGTTCTAAATTTCTTTGGCTAAGAAGAGGGCACAATGTCTTTTGCTAGGAACAGGGCAGATGAGGCTTCACCACCTCACCTTCACCCCTCAATTCTCCCCTCACCCCCTAGTTGCAGGAGGGTGTCCTAAATCATTCAATATTTGTTGCAGGATCATAAAATCGCATTTTATTTACCAAAGACAAAAACTCTTAACTAGTATAGAGGGGCCTGTATATAGATCAGACATATGGATGTATCCTCTCTCCTTTCTTTCCTCGTAGATTTAGTAGTTACAATACAGAAGCCATAGTCGCCAAAGTCTCTGTCGTGCAAGCACGTGCAAATCAATAAGAAATAATTACAGAGTCAAGCGACAATAACATTTGTATTAAATGACGCGACAACAATCTGTGCCCAACAAAGGAATGCTTCAAATGAAATCCGCATACATCATGCTGCACGGTAGTTTGTGTAATTCCACACCGACTTTCAACAGCCTCCTTTTCTGCTCTGCTGCATCGAAACAGAAAAATAAACCAGCCTTTACGTTTTGAACTAGTACGGTAATAGCCTAACCTAGATAGATTACTCATATGATATGCCTAAAGAAGTCATTGCAATGTTTTTATAACTTTTTTAAAACGAGGTAGCTCATAAAAAGGCTCAGTGACATAGAAGAGTAAAGAGCTACAGGAAATGGTACATAGATAATGCAGGTGATGTGTGGAATATCTATTTGCAAGAAATCTGTTTCTAAGATTTTTAAACTAATAAATTTTATAGTCTTCGTGGAAGCAAGAAGAAGAAATATAAATTTCAGAGAGTAGCAGTACGGAAGAAACCCTGATGACATAAGTGAAAGTTCTACACTTAGGAACCTCGACTGAAACTGGTTGACGTTTTATGAAGAAACGAGTAGCAAGAAATACAGATTTTAAGCGTGTTACAAGAGACGAGAGACCGTGGCTGCATCGACCATGGAAGTACTGGTAGAAAAGGGCCGGAGATAATATATACCGACGATGTGAAAGAATTTTAAGATTTCCAGAAAGCTCAAGGTAAATTGGATTGGAGAGGAGAAGTTAAAATCGTTGGGATCCAGACCGGACGAAGAAGTATTTGACCAGATATTGCAACAATACCCAGTACACATTGCGACCGAAGATTTATAAAGATTACCGTAAATTACTCTTCTGGAGCAGGTACGTTCGTGCCCAATAGAGAGAGCCAACTTTCAAGGAAACGGACGTGGCACGAGATTGGATGTAAGATTCATGCGAAGGCCCTAAGAGATCAAAACAACTTTTAGCATTATCGGAAGAGGAAGAACGACCACTCTTTAATGTTCAGCAAACCGTTGTCCTCTATGAACTGGATGTATCATTACAGCGATATGCTATGGAGACACCTGCTCTCGGGCCTAAGAATGCGGTCCTCTATAAAGTCAAACCAAAAGACATTCTCTCGGAATTAGACGAACTATTGAAATATTGGAAAGAGAAGGTTAGAGATGAAACCATAACGGATATTAATATCAAAACTTTGCTTTACATTAAGAAATACAAGTAAATGAAATCTTGACAAAGCATTTACCTCATAAAGAAGTTTCTTACAGTTAACAACCTCTTGGCCATTCGTTTTGACAAAGGAAATGGTATTTGTATCATGAAAAAGGTAGCTGATGAGTGAAAGTGGGATGATATTATCAGGATACCTCAATTTGAAAAACATATCAAAGGTAGAAAGAATGAAAAGCACCCAGTTTTCAAAGAAGAGGAAAGAATCATTAAGGCACTAAAGAAGTTAAGGGATGAGACATTTAAAAGAGGAGTTTGTATGGGCTGGAGAAAGTGCATAAGAGTACAGTACCTCTGCGACAAGTATAATAAATGCCAGGACCTGTGTATCATAAATGTGGCCTTCAAAATGACGAAATGCAGCATTGGACATGTTGGGCAGTGTTCATCTGGAGGACGATAAAGAGCTTGTCAGTTTTGATGTCAGCTCCCTATATACGAACGTTCCGGTGATGAAAGCAATCGATATCTGTACCGACCTGCTTTTCAATGTCCAACATGATCCTCCAGTGGACACGAAAACGTTAAAAGCTCTCGAACAGATCTCTCCATGTAATGCTCTGATGCTAACTCATGATGGTTACTGCAAACAGAACGTAGGCGTAGTGATGGGAAGCCCCCCTTCACCCCATTTGGCTAATAAATGGCTGCCAAAGTATGATCCTCAAATCGAGAGTGAAGCAAAGTTGTATTTTAGATACACGGACGACGTTCTGCGTGGTGTTAAGAAACATCAGATTCGTACGAAGTTGAACGACATCAACAACTCGCACCCATCTCTAAAATTCACAATTGAATGTCAAAGTAAAGGTAACATTCCAATTCATGCAATGAAAATTATCAATTCTAATGTGGATCTCTCATTCACTTGGTACAGCAATCCCACTGACACCGTATAGCTTATGAATCATCATGCTTTAGCACCAAAGAGGTACAAATGGTCGGTAGTGTCGAGCTTTGTGCATAGGATAATAGAGCGTGTAGTGCAAAGGAGCATTTTCCTGAAAGCCTGAAAAAAAGCAAAAGAGGTACTAGAAAAGAATCAGTTCGCGCCAGACTTTTATAGGCCCATAATCGATCAAATGCTTGCAAAAATCTTTTGACGGATGAAAGTGCCATGGAAGTCCAAACCTTGCCTCTGCATGATGCAGAAACCATAAAAGAATTACCAGGAAAATTAATACCAAAAAACCCTGGTTTTTGTGCAGTATCGGGGGAAATGCATAGAAGATTATGCTAGAGCCGTGCACCGGCCCCATGCTCCATATACTGTCGTGATGACATTACAGAAACTAAAACAGTGTTACCTTCGCTGTAACTGCCATCAGATACATTTCTGAGAAGTGGGGTTGTTTACCGCTTTACTTGTCCACGCTTCATGCTATGTCGGTCAGACTTGCCGACATCTACGTTCCTGCTCCGAAGAGCATCTTAGTCTGGCACAACCAGTTGGCAAACATATACACCAATGTAAGTTAACAATATGCGTTATCATCTCGAGGGGAAGGGTATCCTATGACATAAGAGGCCCTGTGGATCAACCAAGTTGGGCTCATGTTCAATAGGAAGGATGATTAAAAAAGGAGGACTTTGATAATCCGGTTTAAGACAGTCCCCTGATAACCAACATTACCTTTTGTACCCCTGGGAATCGTGTGAACAATGCTGACTGATTATTATTATTTATTATTATTATTATTATTATTATTATTATTATTATGCCATGAGCGAGGTCGGTCACGTCCTCTACTGGCCAATATTGTTTGACTATCTAATATTTCGTATATGTTTCCATTGACTAATAATAATGCGTAAAACGTTTGGATTTGTTACGGACATCTCTTCGATATGCGGAGTTTAACATTATAATCTTTGTTTTGCTGTTTGTGGTGTGCAATTACTGTGGCTTGTATTTTGTTTCTCTTGGCCGACATCAATGACGATGCAAAGCTCGGAGCTCAGAACATGCTAATTTGACGTACAGTGAACTTCGAAACTAATTTAAAATTAGCCTATGATCGAAAATCATTGAAATACAGTCCTTTATGTAACGAATTAAGAAAGAAATTTGGTTGTACTTTTATTAACCTAGGAAATAGGTAGGATAGCTACAGAAAGCAAATCATTCTTATCCATGTTAAGCAATCTATCAATATCTAACAAATATTATCTGTTGAAAAAAATATTGATATGTACAAAGCGAACCACTTATTTCATTTTTGTAAACGAAATCAGGAATGGCCACAACCAGAACTCTTAACGTTGTAGACATATACCATAATAATTCCTGTAAACCTTTTGCATGGTAGTACTGGAATTGTATAAGAATAATGACAAAAGATTAAAGTTTAAAAAAACACTATTGACAATTGTCTTTTCCATTTTAGAATAAAGATGCCAGTTATATAACAAAAATATTTACACAAATAATGAAATAATTTTCATTATGCTTTGTCGTCACTTAATTCACATAATTCAAGGAGGTATTTGATCTTCAGCTACTTTATCGCAGAAAGTTACATTTAGGCAGCAACGATGGACATTCCAACCAGAATAACAGAAAAATTAGACCCTGGCGACCAGTTGGAAAGTTCCAAATAGAAAGCCTACTATTGTTAATGTTACGCGTGGTAAACAAGTTAATGTAAAACTAGGAAAGAAAAAAGTTAAAAGGAAACCTGTCCTTAAACTAAAGCAAATTATGTTCGGAAAACCAGATAACACTGATCATGATTTATTCCAGGAAGATTTACTTAGGTCACAGTTGTTTGTACTGGAAGCCACCCAAAAAGAAGTGAATTATCTAAACCGTTTAATAGTGAACTTCCTTTACTACTTGAGAAGCATTCATCACTACAGATTTCAACTCGACGTCCATCTGCGTCATAGTCTACAAAGGAGTTGCTCATTGCCAAACGTATACGTAGAAAATTTAAGAGAAAAATGGCTGCATACAAGACTGTTATGTGATCGAGTGGTATGTACAATAATGTAATACTGTCAACGGGTTTATGTTTCAAGCGGAAAGATAGCAGTTGTTTGAGAGAACGGATCCAGCCAGAAAGTTTTGTTTAATGCTGCGGACAAGATGCGCACCCTCTTTCCGATGACTTTATGGGATTACTTTCAAAGAAAATTTATAAATCTACTCGCATTCGAATCTGATAACTTTATATGGACTGCCCACCAATCTCCTGTGACCCTGCGTGAGGTTCAAGAAGCAACAGTAAACGACTTGCAGCAGTATATTCCTTTAACCGCTGTTAACTCTCGTCTGATAGATCCATTTCCTGGAAAGATCATGAAGTAAAATCTGAAATTATTGCTACCCATCACAGTTGAAATAGTGAATATTTTTCTTTCAAGTGCAGTTATACCGAGATGTATAAAGAAGTCACTACTAAGGCCTCAAATAAAAAAAACTCTTCCTTGATCAAGGGCATTACCTTACGTATAAGCCTGTATCAAGTCTCCCTTTTATTTCAAAGTAAATTCAAAGATAGTGGCATCACCATTAGCACATCATGTAACAAGCAACCATTTTGAGGAGATGCTTCAACCTGCTTATAAACGTAATAATAGCAAAGAAATAGCACTTCTGAATGTCGTAGAGGATGTTCTCAGAGATATTGATAGAGGTGACGGTGTAGCTCTTCTACTTTAAGGTTTATCATTAGCCTTCGACACAGCTGATCATAACATTCTTCTAAAGAGACAAGAAAACCGGTTCTCTTTAGAATGAAGGGCCATCGCTTGGTTTACGTCCTACCTCATTGATCGCACTTAGAGTGTGGTAATAGAGGGGCGACACTCTGATTCTAATACATTATTGATTTTAATTCCTCAGGGGTCTGTTCTTGGGCCAATTCTATATCTTATGCCTAAAGTACCGCCAGGAGACATCTCCATAACACACCTCATCTCTTATCGTGCGCACGCAGATGATAAGCAGGTATATTCTAAATTTAATCAAACTACAGGGAAAGATCTCCAACACTGTCCAAATACAATTGCATCGTGCACGACAGAATTCATAGGTGCTCGAGGTGGATTGCGGTAAAACCGAATTTATCACTTTTAGATCTAAAGACTAGCCCCACTCCGCCACTTGACAGTATTGATTTGGAAACAGATCGAGTCGATGAAGTCGACTTAGGTGAGGAACATAGGAGTCATCTTCGATGACACTGTTTCTCTCGGTAATCAAGTGACCAATACATGGAAATCAGCTATGTATCACCTTAGAATCTTAGCACGCATACGGCAGTATATATCTCATGAGAACGCTGCCATTCTTATACATTTCCGGCCAACACATCTCCTGGAATTCGTTCTGCCCCAAAGCACGTGAGATTAACCTCATTAAAACTTTAGTTCACCACGCTCTCATGATTTGCTCCGATACAAAATTAAAATCGGAACTCAATTTTCTAAAGCAAGCTTTTCTTTCTAATGGCTATCCCGAAGACATCATTGACAGCACTATTAGATTTAAAATTTCAAAGTTTTCCAAAGAAAAACGCTTCGGACCTAAAAAGGGTCCTGTATACTTAAAACTACCGTGGCACGGAAGCGGTTCACTTTGTTTTGAAAACCAGATCAAAAAGGCCATAGGGAAGTGTTTTGGCGCTGTCGCTCCACGCGTAGCTTATAGCTTTACACCTTTTTCAGATCCCCAATCGCACAATTACATTAAAAACGCACTAAAAGTAACATTCTCAATTGTGCTTGCGGTTGAAAAGTTTATGTTTTATTGACATGATTAGAATTGATATGATTTAGTAGATCTTGTAAGAATAATAATTCGATTTCCTGTTTCCGATTGAGAAGCTTGTCGAAAGAGTCTTGCAACTGCGACACAGGTACAGTGATGGTCTTTCTAGATCGCCTGTTAATTTTTGAGTCGCAAGTATTAAGTACTCTCTAGTCCTATGCAGTCATATCAAAGAGGGAGTCCAAGTGTTGTTAGACGCCGTTTGTGACGTTTTTGACGCCGTTTGTGACGTTTTTGACGCCATTTGTGACGTTCTTGCATTACTGTTTTTTATGATCGCTGGGACCTGAGCTGCCTTCCTCCTTCAAGCTGTATGAAAGATTCCAATAGTTCTTAATTGTAGGTGATTCATACACTGTGGGTGCAAATATATTAACACTTGCATGGGCTCGCTCTGCTTAGATCAGGCTTCAAGGACGTCACAGGCAGCAAGTGAAGGAAGGTGTTGGACTTCGGAGCAATGGGGACTTTAAAGGTGCTATTATCCAGTGGTCAATATTTTTGCTGTCTGCACTATGGTCTTAGTTGCTCTTAAGGGCAGGTTACGAAGGCATAGAGGGCATCCAGCAGAAGTATATGGACTTAATCCTCATCTCTCTTGAAAGGCGGAGGTTCAGGATGATTGATGTAATACTCCATCGTAACCAATTGTAAACTATGGTTGGATTTTGAGAAGTTGTATAACTATGCAACAGAGTCATTATACTGTGATGTGGAATAAAGGCCAATGTGACCGATGGTTTCTTGCTCAATTGTGAGGCTTGCTGTTGCCCTATTGTATGTGCACTAGCATTTGAAGAGACTCTGTTACAATACTGTTTGTTTCATCAAAATTGGAATGGTACAGTAGGGTATATACGTGAGAACTCGCAATTTATTACAATCCAACAAATGTTTTTACGATATATCATGTTGAAGCTGCTCACACCCTTAAACTGCGCAGACACTTGATCTGTTTACATACCTAAACTGTTTACACTCTTAACTGGTTACATATCTAAACTGTCTACACACCTAAATCATTCACACATCTAAATCCGCCCACACGCCAAAATCGTTCACACACTTAACTGTTCACACGCTTGCTCAGCTAGCTACTCATGTGAGCTCTGTTCACACGTACACCATCAATAAATATTCATACATCACATGTAAACTGCGTTAGGCATTCATATACCATTCAATTTTTTTGTACAGTTAAAGTATTTATTTATGCACAACGTTTTCTATGGATGTCATTGTCATTGGGCGTACAACCATTTTTTACAGTCTGATTTAAGTAAAGTGCGGAAGAGACAATCTGTAAATGCACAGCAGTGTTAGTAAGTGTCATTTATCTTTTCTCAAAGGACTTAGGAACTGTTGTTCTATCAAATCTGCTGATAGACTCACGACCTTGTCGATTTGAGCCGGAAGTACTTGAGAGTGTCCAGACTAGAGAGAGAAGTAAGCTATTATATTTTTATAATAATTTCCAAAGGATGTGAGACCTCCTTAATGACGTTTTGAGACGTTCAACTTACATTACCGTAGCTTTGATTATACTGGTGTCAGGTTCCCAGTAGCTGGGGTAGGCAGCAGTTGGCTAGTTCTCCTTCTCCATTCAACACGGTCCATAGGGTCGACATCAAGCAATATGTACTAACGTATATCGTCTTTGATGCAACTTGACCAAGTCTTAGCAGGCCGTCCACGACTCCTCTTGCCACAAGGTTTGAATTCAGTGATCGTGCTGATGATGCTGTGTGACCGTTTCACTGTCGACCTAAGTATTAATTGCCGCTAGAGAGAATGTTTCTGGACATATGATATAAATCTACACTTTCACTGGCGACGAGGCCTCAAACGGACCCAGGAATAGAGTGTGAGTTATAGTTGACTAAACGCCCAAGCTATAACAGCCTTGGTTACGTAATGGTAACGAGATGCTAAGCGCAGTATTTTTATGAGATGCAGAAATTATTTACCATTTTAAAGTTATACATCACAAACCCCAAACTAGAACAGCCTTGGTTACGTGGGAGTAACGACATGTTCAGCACTGTAATTGCTATAAAATGCTGGAAATATATTTACAAGTTTAAAGTTATCACACACGGTAGTAGGGTGATACTACCAGGAGCATCGACGTTTTTGCAACAGCGCTTAGAGGTTACTGCATTACGTATGCTGTTGCCACCACGTAACCAAGGACATCTTTGGTCGAGAAGTGTATCACCTATGCAAAGATTCCCTCGACCAAAGATACTTGTAAGTTAATTTATCAAAACTTTGAACACGTCTTGCATGATACCTTCTATAGTATGGTCATTTTTTGCAGCTGCTATTAGCATCACTGTATTGAAGCATCTTGTTACTACAACGTAACCAAGGTGGATTTGGTGGCGTGAGTAGCATTTCCGATTTAGTCCGGTATCCCCTCGTGGGTTTTAACGAGGGTATGAATTACGTATCCTAGACGTCTTACGAGATTTTCTTTACGACAATAGGATCTTTTTCTGATTTTTTTTTGGAAGGGGCACTAGAGAAATAGGAGATATGTCACCACTTTCAAACCCATGACCAACGCTTTCGTGACATGTGCTCTCCCAACTGAGCTAGGTGACCTTTAATGAAAATTTGTTTTTGGCCAAAAAATAAGTAATTTGATTGACGGTTGTAAACCATTTTTGAGGCTTGTAATATATCAGATTCTCGTAGGGTGGATTCTCCGAGGGGTTTCTAAAGTAGAGATGGAAACTCGTTATGAAATTAAAGCGTGGTTTGCTGATCACTTTGGAACTGAAGGGAGTCGATGGTTCAAGTCATTAAAGAATTTGTTTTCCGCTCTTTAGTTATTTCATGGAGCAGTTATGTGTAAAAATATGCAATATCAGAAGCAGCATCATGGTCAGAACGGTGATTTTATATTATTTATAACTTTCAAAAATTCAAATTCGAAAACGTGTCACTCGAGAAATTGTAGGAGAAGTCTATCTCCTCGTCACCCAACTCCTATGCCCTGCGTATAGTTTATACTTTCAGCGTAATCGGTTTCGTTATAAATACGTTCAATTATGTTGCTTATTAAATGGAGAGTTAGATAGTTTATGTTTCCATATCTTGCTGTCGCAAAGCCGGGGATGACTGGCGTTCTATCGTAGGTGGGGGAATTGGGTCTTTGTATAACTTTTCATTTACGAGTCCATTCTCATGAGAGCAAGAAAGCCTAATATATCTTAAGCAGAGGCAGGTTGATAGCCAGCCCCTGATTGGAGGAAGGCGAGGGCATTAATTTCATGAAGATGGGCATCAATACTTTTGCTAAGGCGATTCCCTGGGGTTTCAGCCCTCCTTGCAAAGGAATGTGAGCATATTTTTATGCAACTTAGTGGATTTTCGGCCAAAACATTTAGGAGTGCTGTAGATATTGTGAGTTGGGATGTGAAAGGGCAAATAAGGCGTTCAGATTGTAAGAAAGGGTTGCACACTACGAAAGAAAGTGGCTGGCGGAAAGGAGAATGTAAATATTGCAAATAGTTATTATTGTTCGTGTAGGTGATGTTGTGTGCCCCCAAGGAGGTATGCACGGCCCCCTCTTGTCAGTACTAGATAATGTCATGAAAAGTTGCAAAATTTGAGTAATGCATTGCCTTGGCTGTTATTGCCAGCTGCTGTTTGCTATTATCTGCAATTCTCTACTATTCTGTGCTGTTGCCTACCATTATCTACCGTTTTCTACCGTTTTCTACCGTTGTCTGCTGTTGTCTGCTGTTGTCTGCTGTTGTCTGCTATTCCTGCTATTCTCTGCTATTCTCTGCTATTCTCTGCTATTCTCTGCTATTCTCTGCTATTCTCTGCTATTCTCTGCTGTTGTCTGCTATTGTCTGCTATTGTCTGCTGTTCTCTGCTATTGTCTGCTGTTCTCTGCTATTCTCTGCAGTTCTCTGCTGTTCTCTGCTATTGTCTGCTGTTCTCTGCTATTGTCTGCTGTTCTCTGCTATTGTCTGCTATTGTCTGCTGTTGCCCACTGTTGCCTGCTTTTCTCTGCTGTTGTCTGCTGTTGCTGTATTTTAGAGCATCAGTGCTTTTATCGCACATTTAGGCTTCATTTTATTTATATGCGGAAGCAATCTCGCTCTGGCAAAATCGTCTCCTTGGTTTCGATAGCTTCACTAGAAAGTTCGTCTTTAAAGGCATTTTGAGGGAAGGGGCAGGAATTGTATCCCTTTACTTGCCATTTGCAATATCAGATGGACGCGAGTCCGTATGCAGTCAACTATATACGAGAGACTACGCTCGGGATCCAGCCTCGCAGCTCTGCTTCACAGTGATGTACCTGGCAGTTTCCCCGACAATCTGTTATTGATCATGAGGTCATGAAGATGTTTTTAGAATTGCAATTCTTGCCCTCGAGAGCCTTTAAGTTGCGTATGAATACTCCATACATTAAATTTATCAACCATATGCTAAAGCCTGCATCTGTTTGATTATTCCATGGTCTATTACTGGAGCGTATTTTTACGGTAGGATCTTTAATCCAGGTACTTCTTTAACAGAAAAATCCTTTGCCTTCCACGTCTCTTTTAAACGTGAAAGTCTTTTAACAGATCTAGTTAAGTATTTATGATGAAGTTGTACGATTTGATGGACTAAGTTGTGTCTTTCTTATCACTTTAGTTGCTGCAATCATTCAGACTCTGTGTTGCTTCCGCAGTGAGTGAACAGTGTGTCTGTCACTAGCAATTGTCTTGCACGAGACAGGCAACTTTCCCTTTTTCTTTTAGCATAAAGATAAAAGGCAATCCTTTTGCCTGGGTGTTGGCCATTGCATTTTCAGATCTATTTCGACGGGTTGTACCAAGAGCGGTCTTGTAAAACTACCTTGGCATAGATTGAAAGTGCTTAGTGAAAGTTCTTATTGAAAGTGCTTATTGAAAGTACTTATTGAAAGTGCTTATTGAAAGTGCTTAGTGAAAGTGCTTATTGAAAGTGCTTATTGAAAGTGCTCATGGGGCACTCAGTGAAGGTTTGGGGAATGTGTGCCTAAAACATACATTTTGGCTTAGAGTATGACAGCACAGAATAATCAAAGACGTGTACCTTGACACTCAGACTATACCCAGTGACAAAAGGGCAGAATTCAACATACGTAGTAACCAGTGTCGTGAAAATAAGTTGACGACATTTGAAGACGACTGTAATACATGTCTTGTTTCCTCTTAACCAATAGGAGTGTACATGACATTTGCAATGCATTACTAGTTATAGAAGGGAAACAGTCGCGACACATTTAAAATACACGAACAAAGTTTCATTATCAGACGTATAGAACAACATTATTGGAAACGTTACGGTGTGACAACTGCATTTGCAAAGACCATACTTTAAAATGTCACCAGAAAGGCCTTGTTTCTGACATTTAAAATCCTTTTTCTGAAGGACGCAGGGATGATATTTCTGTCTAACATGTTGGTCAAATCACGACCGTGCAGGGGACCAACTGCCGCACCACTTATGGAGCTCACAGGCGATAGAATAAAAGGAGGTAATTTATAGAGAAGTACTGTTTTAAACTAGAAGGATGTCATAGTTGGAATGCCGTCACCAGGAACTCAAAATTGGAGTGGGGTGGGTGTGCTGAGAGATGACCAAATATTTGTTTCTTTTATTCCATTTGAGAAGCTCGTGCATCTTTTGAAAATTAATTCGTCCAATGAAGATTTATTCGTCAGACACTTGATAATGCATGTATATACGATTTGATCTGATCGTTTTGAATGACCAACCCGTGTTGATCAGAGAATTCTTCAATCCTCCATATCCTCTTTGGCCAGGCACTGCCTTTAAGCCTTGTTAGAAAGCGACGTTTTTGGACGTTCTAATATATATTAACTCTGCCTGTACCTTTGACATCTTAAAAGGTGAAAACCTTTTCGTCATGATCACATAGAATGCTACGCGTCATTACCACCTTCTAGTGTACAAAAGTATTTTTCAAGGAACAAAACTTTGTTCTGCATTCCCCGAAGCATACTGATGGTTGGATTAGTGATCAACTTTTGGATATTCGTTTTCACAGGGAGATAAATTTTTGTGTTTCCTCCGAGCGTTTGATCGAGGACAGGGCGATCTAAATACGAGGCCTGGACAACATGCAACCGGAGACCAGAACTTGAGGCCATAGGATTTATCTGTCAGCACCTGGTTTCTATTTCCTAGGATAATATATTCACAAAACAGTATTTAAGAATTGGAAATACAATCGTTAACAGTAAATCGAAATTGTAAACCACATACTTCTACTGGCAGTTTTTCGCGAAACGATTGTGTTACCAAAATACAACAAAACTTTTATAATTTGTCTAGAAGATGAACGTGTGTTTTATTCAGGAGGATCCTGATATAAATTTTTTGTTATTTTGTGACACAAATATGCCTCGGAAATGTCGAGTAATGAACTGTAATGAACACAAATAGATATGTGCTTCCCAGATGTCCTATAATGGAAGGTTATTGGAGTTATAGTCATTGTTAAAAGACAATTTATGTTTAGTAAATGGCCTCCAGTTCTGCCCTCCGCTTGCATGTTGTCTAGGCCTCTTATTTGGATCGCCCTGATCGAGGGCTATGTTGAAGTGAACGCTGTTCCATTAGTTAGAAAAGTGTAATGTGTTTCAGAGAGAGTCGGGTTGACGTCTTTTTGCGAGCTTCCTTTCAAGAGAAACTTCTCTCATCTTCAGGCTGCTCAAACTGCAATGTAGCTGATTTTTTATGAGGTTGAGTTGCGGACCTTCGAGGAATCTAGCCTCGAACTAGGTTGTAAGGTGGCGCCGTTCCGTTCTTGTGTTTGTTGTGTTTTCTTGTTAGGGGTTGGCTGCTGTTCTGGAAGTAGTCTGGGCATTAGTGGCGTAGTGTAAGTCACGCTAATACGCTACTAAACCTGGAGCTAGAACGTCCTTGGTTACGCGGTGGCAACGACACACTTAGCACAGCATTTTCTACAAAATATTAAAAACATTTCTACAGGTTTCGAGTTCTTACCTGTAAAAAGATTTCCACGACCAAACTACTTATAAATTAATTTGATCTATCAAAAATCTTAAAAATATGTTGGGAGATACCTAAAATAGCAAAGATATCCCTGCCGCGGCCTTAAGAAAACGCTGTATTAATCATGCCGTTGCTACCACGTAACCAAGGTGAAAATGACCCAAGAAGCGTTTCCGGTTTAGTAGCGTATGTTAGGACTTCCGAGGCATCTAGCATTGAACTAGTTTTTAAGGGGGCGCCGTGCCGTTCTCGTGTTTGTTGAGTTTTCTTGCTGAGGGCTGGACGCCATATGAGTGGAAGTTGGTAGGATACGTTGTTGAAGTGACTGTGATGGTGTAAGGAGTGGATAATTTATTTTGATTTTTCTTCCAACAGTGTTCCCCAATCTCGTGGCTCTTTGTATTCTTATGAGATCGCGGAGCACTGTTGGAAGGAATGACTCAAGACATGATAAACTCTATCATCTATGGCAATATCTGAGTGTTAGAATATTCAAAGAGACTCTTCTTCGTCAGCGACTGGGAAAGGTAAGGCGGATTGGGGGGCGGGGGAGTCAAGTAGGCTTGGTTCAAATTTCTTTTTTCACATTCCTTTAAGGTATCTTTGGTCATTGTGTGGAAAGGGGTGTTTTGAGTCGATATGCATATCTTACTGTGAATGCGACACGATGGCTGTCGCAATCAATTTTAATTTTGATAAAGCTGGAAAGTGGCCACGGAAAAAACTGAGATTAGGCAAATATTTGAGATGTCATGGCCTCCATTGCCCTCCTGTTTTTCCGTCCCTGCTCGTTGTAAGAAGGAAAGTCTAGCAAAGAATGCGCATATGAGATATCAAACTAGCCAAGCTTTCGATGAATTCATAACATCATCACCAGGGTATCATAATCTTGAAAGTAACTGTGCTATTTTAGGACTAAGTGGCCTGAATAAACAAATTAACTAAATACAATGAAAGGAACAAATAAATGAGCCTCAAAGTGACAGGGGGATGGAGACTAATGTTGCATTCAAATTTGGCCAGAGTTAAGCAAGGAAAAGGATTTCTTTGATGAGGAGAGTAAACTCAGAAGAGGGCGATGCTAAGAACGTAAAATCAGACGAGAAAAAGGATGAGAGGGATGGCAGAGTGACAGCGAATGTTAGAAAAAGGTGGGGAGAGGAGAGGATTCCCAGTAAAAAGGCAACTTTCTTATGTCACTGTAAATTGTTAAAATATTTACAAGCCTTAACCATTTTCATGTAAATTGCGACATAATATAATTGCTTAATTCATACATGAAGAAATAACTAAAAAGTTGGTTAATGGTACAGAATTTGAATATTGTGTTAAGTAACGGCTTCATTTTGCTAAACGTTTTTGTCAGACACTACTCACGACAGTAAAGTAAGAATGCTTTTAGCAAAGAATAAATTTGAAAGAGAGGAATGTAACTCGACATAGAAAATAACACGTACATAAGTGACAACATTTTCTGTCAAATTGTTTTTGAAAAAGGCGTAAGCTGTAAACAAATTATTTTTGTCCACCGACTAACAGTTAAAAGTAGGCACGTAGCAGAAATGCCAGTTATTGTTGCCACATTAAGAGAGTAAAACAAAAACCGCCCACTGTAGTAAGATGCCACCAAGCGAAACGTCTTTTTAAGGCCTATGTCCCTCCTTAGGCCTATATCAAGAATCAATACGCAACCAAACCTGAAACACTCTTTATGCCATAGCCCACATGGTAACGTGGTAGCAACGATATGTTTAAAAGGTAGGTGAAATAGAATAGACTTCTTATATTTGTGCAGCTCTATAGTCTGTAACTATTCGGGGGACCAGCGCATAGTATTGGGTCTAAAGGCGGCCACCAAGGCTTCGGTCCCGCTACTAAGGATGCTTAATACGTTTTAACATTTATCATTGTGACTAAAGATAGGCTGGTAGTTTCGTTTGCTTTGAGATTGCTCATTTATGGCGATAACAATGTGGATTTAAGCGAGGGAGAAACTGTAACATCTATGACAACCAATGTAATCTACCTTGTCAGATTTCGAAATCGGGCTCTTTAAACTTTTTGCACACCCCTATTTCAATGGCTAGATCCTCTACTGATAGCGAACATGTATAGTAAATCTGCGAACAACGTTCGTACGAGACGAAACATTGGCTAAAATGTCTGTAGGCGTTCCAACACCCACCCACCCGTGCACCCCATCCCCTCTTCCGGTCATTCCAAGTCATGTTGAGGGATCTTGGTTATATTATGTAGAAAATGTTTGACATTTTTATCCCTCGAATTTAGTAGCGACTAGAGAGAAAGGGAGTGATCTCTAATAGCTTAACATATTTCTGCTCATTTATGGTAACTTTCATCTATGCGGGCCATGTTTGAAAGTGGGCGTGAAGTCGCGGGTCATAAAGCACAAATAGGATATTTGGTATGAAACAGTATATTCTCATTGTGTAGAGGATGTTTAACAGATTATGTTTAATAGAATAGAATAAACGAATCTTACAACGGTCACTCACCTGAATAATTAGAAAAATACAAAAGAGATGTTTATCGGTGAGGGATTTTCTGTCACCTCTCAGAATCGACCAAGGAATTGAAGCGAGGATGTGATCAGGAGCAATTCAGTGAGACGGGTGACAGCATAGTAAACAGAACTGAAAACTATAATCGTGGACAAAAGTAATGTACATTTTCCTCCAAAACGTCAAAAATCTAGGTAAATGGCTCAGAACACATGCTGTACGACAGGGGAATTTCCTTCGACTGTTACTTGGTTTCTGACATTCTCCTCGGAGCATCACGGAGCTTTGACATATGAAGAAGGAATGGTCGACCGCAGTCGGAGGCAACACGAATGCTCATCTTTCCTTAGCTTCTACCACCACAGTGGTCGGGATGGGCGCCACTCCTATCCCAAGTCAAGCTTTTTGACCACTTCTCCCAGCATAGCTGGTACTCATTTCACCGACCCCGTGAGGATGGAAGGCTGAGTGAACCTTGGCACCATTGTCTCGAATCGAACTCCGGTAGCTCGATCTGTTATGCAAGTCTAGGACCACTGGACCACCGTGCTGATGACATATACCTCTCAAAAATCGCTCTTTTCTTACATCAATGAAAGTCCCCGATTCCAGTGACAGGGAGACGATTACGTAGTTTTTCTATTCAGGATGACTTTACCAAACGTTCCTCACAAACATAAGTTGACTTGAAGATCCAAGAATCTATGAAGTTAAATAACATGACATATCTTTTTGCAATGTGTCGATTTTGGATCTGGTAATTCATGCATTAAATAATTTTCCAAGGAATAGAAGTCTTCAAAATAGGATGAAGATTGTTTTTTTTATCAAAATAATTGGCATTTAACTGTACCGATTTTAGAAAGAAGTGTAAACGCGAGGGTCTATTTTACGAAAATTTCCTGTTTTGGCAGGTTTTTGTAAATTTTAACTTCAGAAAACTTTCCTGAGTCCTTGATTTACGGTGTAACTGAAAGGCTGTACTGTCAGGCTAATGTCATATAACTAATGGAAGCTTTCTTACAAACAGGGAAGAGGCTCAATGTCGATGTCCACCGTTGGAGGATAAATGCTTCTTTATGGGAAACAGGCAATGAAGAACTTTCTACCCGAGCAGCAACGAAGAAGAAGCGCGCGGGGCCTGGGAGCTAGTTTTTGCTAGCCACTACATTCATGTCCATAATACATTCCGAGATCTGTCGTTTTAGTAACCCCCTTCTCCCCTGCCCATCGAAGCAACGACCAGGGTTTACAACTTAGCTTTTTGACAGCCGAATTCTGAAATTTTGATGTTTCCAAGCTTCACTAGTTACAGAAAATTTTACTTGACATTTAAAATTTATTTTTGACGTTTTGTAGCAGGTGAACGAGTAAGCTCTCAAGATTCTCGTCACAAAGCCTGCCATTACGCATCTTGACGCCCTGCGGCTCGTGACCATAATGAATTCATAGGCGTTTCAGCGTCGCTGGATCGCATGATCCTTCGCACTCAATCCTGTGATCAATCTATTACATTATTGATAATTATAATTAGAAATGATCTTGTGAAATCAGTTTTTTAATTCAATACTCGAGGTGAATTGTCAGTTTTGAGCTCTCTGGCCTTACAAGCTAGATTGTAAAAGGATTTTGCTCAATAGCTTCATGAGTCGGAATTACGTCTCAACTCTTCGATGTTTATATTCGTTCGGGATCTCGGCTGTCGTTAGGACAAAGCCCGCACAATTTTGTAAATGATAAATGATTCAATCAATTAGTGTCTTTTCAGCTCATGTCACCTTTGGTTACAGAGTTTGAAAATATGAAGCGGTGCTTACAGCAACACTGAGTTTGAAATTGACTTTGAATTATAATGATAATGTAAATTAAAATTGGAATAATAGCTCAAAAGTGTGTTTGTGTGGCCATTTTTTTTAAAATTTTTATAAATCTTATGGGATACTGGCTTATTTGGAATTGTTACTACCAAATGGTTTGGCTTTATTTGGCTTTCTTCTCCGATTATTCTTGTTTTTTTTGCACGTGCAGCTATGTACTAACCCTGGCATGATACAGTCATAAAAACGTACACAATGACCGAACAACTAGGAGGTAAGGTGTCTTGATGACCTTGGCAATCTCTCAATCGAAGGCCCCTGATGAGCTGTGAGCTCGACTTTAAAACTATCAAATATAAAAACAGAAAAAAAACCCAAACAGGCTAACTAATAAATAAAGAGCAGCTGGGGCGTCCAAGGGCAACGCGCGCCCAACGCACCTAAAATTTAGGCTAACAGGCAGACTAGCATGCCATGAGACAGGCTCAACTTCCCATTAGCACCTTACACGTATCATGTAAAGTGTCATCAGTGAGAACAGATACTACATCATTTCTTGCCAAAGTGCAGAGAAGTATCCTAATAACCCTGGCAATCTCTCAGTGCAGCCGCCTGATAAGCAGTGGAGCCTAATAACCCTGGCACTCACCCATCACACCCATCACAAGTCATTGATCCATGTGGACCCTGAATCATGAATGAGGTTTACGTTGACGTCATGTCAAGACAATTCTAAGCCCATTAGGCGTCCCTTTCTTACTTGTAACCCCCTGTCACAAAAGTTTAGACCAATGCGTTACTCCAAGCATTGCCAAATAATGTGAACGGAACCTTTTGGGCACCAATGTCAACTTTTTTTCTTGTGACGCATGCTCGGCTTCAAAGGAAAGAAATACATGGAGCATTGTATGGCATCAAAACCTACTTAATTCCAGTCATCAACTTATACCAAAGATGGTGAAAGGGACAGCTGCATTAGAAAGCCGTCAACATCCCTGGGTGATATCGCGGAATCCACCTTTTGCGTTTTGCTTATGCATTATATATTTGCGTTTTGCTTATGCTTATACTGTCTAATTAACAAAATGTGCCCCGAAAAATTTTTGATGAGGCATATAAATTCTACCTCGGCAGCTCTCTGCAAATCAATATTGACAAAAATCAAAACTACGTCGGCAAATACGTTGGCAGTTTGCAACTGATGTCAGCATTTCCTCGGCTGCTAAGTTCTAAAAATTTGGCTACAAAATGAACCAAATTTTCACTTCAGATTTTCCCGCTGCAAAAAAAGATATTGAGTTGACAGTTCCGTAAAGCATATCGGCCGCTAGATTGGCAAACAATTGAGCAACAAAGTCGTGAAGCCTTGTCACGGAATATGAAACGTTGATAATCAGAACTATTTATACGCTATTTTAGGAGCTGCGTCTTCTATTTGATAATAAGCTGCATGCATATTTATGATTCCCGCAACACGGCATAGCCACACAATAAGGAGTGCGCTAAAATCTGTGTATGATCAACAATGCGGCGCAAAACCAATCGTCCATGTTAATGAATGTGACTTCATTCGTGTTGCCGCCTCAATGGTCATAAATATGCTAACAAACAGACGACGCCCTTAAAGACCAACCTTACTTTTCGGGAAAATAAACAGAAGACGGAGCTTCTAATTGAGAAGGAACAGCATGCATAGTTATGTTGCTTGCAGCACCGCACAGTCGCCAAATGCAGCCTTACCCTTAAATCTGTGTATGATCATTGAGACGGTAAAAAGTCAATCAATCCAATATGTATATTTTTTTCTTCATGCAATCTGCAGACATGTTGAATCGGAGTCCTCGGCTGAGCTGACACAGGTGTTGCAGTGCTGTCGCTTTGCGCCCATCACGATCACGTGCATATTAATTTGAGTTAAGTGAAATTTATGCTGCACAATCTCAATATACGGTGCACCCTATTAAATTGCAGTCGAACCTCTAACAGCGACCACCTCTGAATAGAGGCCGCTTCTAAATAACGACTATTTTTTCACAGTCCCGAAGAATTTTTTTATATTTTTCTTGAGTTAACTGTAACTCTCATTAACTGCCACTTTACCTCTGACGTTAGTACTCTGAGGAGTGTCAGATGAAAAAAGCTTTTAAGTACACAATGTTTTCGCTATTTCGTGCAATATATATATATAAACGTTAAAAGCAGGTTCTTGCTCGAGGCGGGCTTTTTTTAGCCTAAAGAAGAAATTTTATTCCGAAAGCTCACCTCGAGCAAGAACCTGTTTTTAGCGTTTTTATATTTCTCTTTCAACATAGGTTTTTATAGTCTGTTTTACTTTATATATACTTTATATATACTTTTATATACATATATACACACACATAAATATATATATATGCCTTTGAAAGAAAAAAATCAAAGCAAAAATAAAAGCAAAGTAAAACAAAATAAGAGAAAAAGGAAAAAAACCAACAGCAAACAAAGAAATAAGTAATGTGGCAGTGCCGAAACTTACCGTCAAAAGGTCCGATATCACATATATAACAATGCTATCACTTTCTTTATATGCAGATGCCATTACTGGGGCGAAAAACTCTTTGGCGTAGTAGTGGAGCATCTGCGGGAGAAAAATAGAACAGAAGTTTTACGCGTCATAATTTCTAAGATGGCCTGCTAGCCTGACAGATGCTGATAAGAGTATCGCGTGTTTGGCGTTGAGGCACAGTTGTTGCTAGCCGTCACGTTATGCGATCGTTTTAAC
The DNA here is from genome assembly GCA_010016025.2 of Alatinidae sp. Z8VKAUB7J3. Lineage (NCBI taxonomy): Eukaryota > Metazoa > Cnidaria > Cubozoa > Carybdeida > Alatinidae > Alatinidae sp. Z8VKAUB7J3. The sequence continues at coordinate 106,736,419 of JAAAKM020006971.1, read as the reverse complement.
TTCTTAACTTAACAGTCGTTGCTAACCGTCACGTTATGTAAACCTCTCCACTTCTAGACTCAATAGTTGTTGCTAGCCGTCACGTTATGTAAACCTCTTCACTTCTTGACTCAATAGTTGTTGCTAGCCGTCACGTTATGTAAACTTCTTCACTTCTTAACTTAACAGTTGTTGCTAACCGTCACGTTATGTAAACTTCTTCACTTCTTAATTTAACAGTCGTTGCTAACCGTCACGTTATGTAAACTTTTTCACTGCTTAACTTAACAGTCGTTGCTAACCGTCACGTTATGTAAACTTCTTCACTTCTTAACTTAACAGTTGTTGCTAACCGTCACGTTATGTAAACCTCTTCACTTTATAACTTAACAGACGTTGCTAAACGTCACGTTATGTAAACTTCTCAAATCAATTTTGTTTACAAATCTCCATTGGATTACAAAAGAGAAGTACCTATTTTGCTGGAGAAACGGTGAAAATGTTTTTGATAAAGCAAAAACCAATGCAAACAATTAAAAGATAAAATGGATGGTTGTGTTTTTGGTTCAATTTCTTTCACATTGCAGGTTCAGCTTCCATCGCCATTATCACAAAAGTAAAGTCAGATTGCGGAGGTTCTTAGAACTGATAAAGGAATGTAGTTCAGTGTGACTTCACAGTTCTCAAAACTCCAAATTTCTAAAAAATTCCGTACTTAGACTTCTTCTTGTTTTGATAGTCACTGTCACTAATCGGGAGGGCTTATATTCGGGATTTTACGGTATCTGTTTTAAAAGAAACTCAGATTTTGAGTCAGATTCCAGCTTGCTTAATTTTCACGCTGGGAACATCACTGGTTGCTGTTTGTGTCTACAGGCGCGTTAATGTTGAACAAAAAAATCCAGTTTGTTGCTGGACCCCCCTAACTGAAAGTTGGCCCCCTTAGTACTCATTGTCTCAATTTTACTCCCTTCTAAAGTAAGGGCTAACATAGACTATCCTAAGCGAACGCACGTACTTAACTTTACTTACACAAATATATGATAAAATGCACGATCAACCTTTTACAGTTGCCTCTTGGGCAGATAATCAGTTGAGAAGTTGCTTGAAATTCACCCTACTTTGAGTTTAGCTTCTTATAAAAAGTCGTGTCTTCTATTAGAGGGAAACAGTTGAAAAATTACCTGGGGAAGTTCCTGTTTTGCTGGGGAAACGGTAGAAATGCTTTTGATAAAGCAAAAACCAATACAAGCAATTAAAAGGTAAAATGGATGGTTGTGTTTTTGGTTCAATTTCTTTCACATTGCAGGTTCAGCTTCCATCGCCATTATCACGAAAGTAAAGTCAAATTGCGGAGATTCTTTAAACTGATAAAGAAAGGTAGTTCAGTGTGACTTCGCAGTTCTCAAAACTACAAATTTCTAAATTATTTCATACTATATACCTTGCGATGCAACTGTAAGGGTTTACATAGATTATTCTCAGCGAACGCACGTCCTTTACTTACACAAATAAACGATAACGTGCACAATTAATCTTTTCAAGTCGCCTCTTAGCTGGAAAATCAGTTAAGAAGTTGCTTGATATTTACCCTACTTTGCGTTTAGCGTCTTATAAAAACTCGTGTCTTCTATAAAAGGGGACCACGTGAATAATTACGGGCGGGCGCACATCCAGAAAAACGCTAACAACTACACGGGGGTTTTTTCATAAGCAACACAGTTGCTTAGGTGTGAGGCCTCGATTTCGTCCAAAATCTAAGCAACAAGCTAAGCAACTCGAGGCCTCATATTCAGGAAGGACAATTTTTAAAACGCCTGAAAAACAAAGCAAGAAACGTTTTTCATTAAGAATTGATTACGAACTGTTGATATATAACAAATACCACACTGTCGATAATGTGTCAAGCAAAGAGATTAAAGATCCAACCATCATTTGGTATTTCATCATTTACCACACAACGAAATTCGACGATAACCTTTAGTGATACCTAAGCAACTACTTAAGCAACACCAGGCCTGATTTTGGAAAATTGATAAGAAACTCGAAGCCTAACCTCGAAAATGGAGTTGCTTTGACAAACAACGTGTAGTCAATTTCAGCAGTGTTTTCTAGTTTTGTATTTTTAAATGATGTTTTCGACTACTACAAAGGGGCTGACTATCAAAACTAAAACCAGGCATATAACAGAACCTAAAACAGAAAGATTTTCCTCGCGACAGTTTCTTCCCGCGACAGTTTCTTCCCGCGACAGTTTCTTCCTTTAAAGTACTACACAGAGGCTGACTATAAAAACTAAAATAAGACATATAACAGAACCTAAAACAGAAAGCTGGAGGTAACAAATGGGTTCTTATCAATACACAAGCACATTTGCGGAGAGAAGAGACCAAAAACGTTACTCGCCCAGCAATTCGCGGCAATTAAATTTTCCAGGGTTCACGACAGTTAATTCCCGCGACAGTTAACACACAAAAAAATCAAAGCATTCGCGACTTTTCGCGACAGTTTCTTCCTTTAAAGTAAATGTCACGAGAAAAATTTTGACGGGGAAATATGAAGCTGTATATCATGTGATAATGTAACGAAAGACGTTTTCTGATTACCTTTATAACTCTGTCCTGACTGATTCCAAACGTTTCCATGATCCGCTAAAATAATAAGACAGGCACTTTAAGCAATAAAGCAATCGAGGGAAGGCAAAATCCTTGTCTGACTTAAATTCTATTAGTTAACGATCTTCATTTTCACCCTCTCTTTCCTTCAACTTCTCCTCCCTCTTCTCCCTCTTCTATTTTTTCTTCTTCCTCTCCCTTTTCTTCCTTTTCTTCTTCTTCCTCTTCTTCCTTCTCTTCTTCCTTCTCTTCTTCTTCTTCTTCTTCCTCTTTTTCTTCTCCCTCTTCTATTTTTTCTTTTTCCTCTCCCTTTTCTTCCTTTTCTTCTTCTTCCTCTTCTTCCTTCTCTTCTTCTTCTTCTTCTCCTTCTTCTTCTTCTTCCCCTTCTTCTTCTTCTTCTCCCTCTTCTACGTGGGCTACGTGTATACTAATACGACGACCTCAGTTACGTTCATAACGTATCCGGCACCACAAGTACCCCCAAATCGACATGGGGAAGTTGATCTTTCTGAGCTAAGTGCGGAAGCCATTTCACAGGACCATGACAAAATGACAAAACTTAAGCCCAGCTGAGTTAATCTACCCAGGAAACACATGTTAAATTTCCCAACTACCGTACATTTCAAACATTAAGAAAGACTATCTTTCTTTGCTGTTTGGATCACTTAATTTAATGGTGATGGTATTACGCAGCTCAAAAATCAAATCTTTAAGGGCGCCTTTTATTTGACGAGGCTAATCTAAGTACAGGGGCAAGCACGAAACTCAGTACATTACTTCAAATGCTGAAGATATACGGTTTCTTGATAATTTAAATCGCTGAGAAACCTAAACATACGGATGCATACATGGATTTCCGTCTAACTTGCGGGCTTGAGGTGCTACTCTGCGAAACAATAATGGTTTCAAAGCGAAAAAAACCCGACTAGATACGAAGTATTGTTGACACAATTTGGTTTTGTGCTCCTACGTACCACTAGAATATTTTAGGCCGAGACTGACCCTACGTTTTCTGAAACACTGGAAACTCTTTGCATCCCGGGGCAACTTGGTCTCAGGCCCTCCTCGACAAGTACTTCCTTATGCGGTGCAGCCAGGAGCTCTCTTCCCTAGCAGTCTCTCAATCAAAGACCCCTGATGAGCAGTGGGCCTGACATTGAAACTACCCTAAGCAAACAGAAAAACCACCAAACAGGCTACCTAATAAATAAAGCGCAGCTGGGGCGTCCAAAGGCAACGCCCATCCATTTAGGCTACCGAGCAGAGAAGCAAGCCATGAAGCAGGCTCGACCGCCCGCCTCTCATGGACCATGGAAAGAACCTGCCATCAAAATGTCATCAATGAGAACAGATAAAATACATGATCCTAGCCAAATGACCGAGAAGCATCACCCTCATATTTGGGGATTGGATTACTCGTTCCGCAACGAAGCTTCACCCATTCGCTGTAGAGGCTTCAAAGTGCAAACTTATACTTGCGCCTTGACCTTCTTTCACCATTCACAAGTACATGATTAATCGGTTCAAGGTTTCCAGTAATAGGATTCTTGTAATAAAGTCTTCATCCTAAATTACCTCCCTTATCTATTCCCATGTCTCCACTAGCTCTAAAGTTATTAAGTGGCTTTTAGGCCTTTTTACCAGCGATCTCCTTCAAAAATATACGAGAGACATCACCCCAAACCAACCTTGCTGAACAACAATACTCGTACGATCCCTGTGCCTCTCCTCTCTATTGTTCTTTTTGTTTCTTCTTGCTTTGCTGACGACAGTAACCTTAATGGGTTCAAGTTTCTTAGTAATCGATTTCTTGTAGCCATGTCTTCTTCTTAAATTGCTTCCCTCGTCTATACTCTCCTCACTAGAGGAAGCTTCTAGCTTTCAGTAACATTTAAGCCTTGGTATAAGCGATCTCGATAAAAAGCCCAATGAGAAAAAGCATCGCTTGGGTAACATGGAAAAGAAAGCTGTAAGTAACACCTGTTCATGCAACTGATTACAAACTATTGAAACTAATAGCCATTTAACAAACCAACCTTCACGCATTTTGAATGTCCCTCACGCATCGCGAATGCATGAAATATTGTAGCTTATCTACTCTGGAGTGCCGAATAAATGGGATGGGGGTCTTAATAAACGGGGGAATCATCATTACAGTCTAAAGTTAATAAACGGGGGGTCCAAATGAACGGGGGAGTCTGAACTCCAGTCTCAATTTCGTGAAAGTTTCAAACAAGGATGACACAAGAGGATAAAAGTCGTATTAATTGACTAATTAGCAACTGTTTCAGGGTCAAATGTTGCATGGGAACGTATTTAAGTGTTTCCGATATCATTTACATTTTGAGTACTGGAAAAATCCCTTGAAATTATTAAATGGGTGGGTCCTAATAAGGGGCAAGGAGGTTTATTAATTTCACAAAAATAATAAAGGGAGGCACGATTATTTGGCAGGCGAGAGTACATGATTTTCAGGAAAAAGCAAGGAAACACTTTCGTATCTCAATTTAAACTGAAAAAATGGTAGATAGCATAAAAACAGCACAATCATTGTTTTCATCGGAAAATCTTCATGGGAAACCGGGTTGAGTTCCGGTTGAGTTCCGGTCCTCTTAATTCCGGTTTTTGGCGCCCAGTGACAGGTTTGCAGCATAACATCAGGTAAATTATGACACAGAAGATAATGATTGGAGAAGTCATTTTTTGCGACTTAAGGACCTTCATTTTCAAAAGTTTCCCTTCCGTGCTAACTATGGTAGCACCTCACAAAGATTCTAATGCCACAAATGTTTTACGCATTTTAATTTCAAAAATTTCTGGCTTACCTTTCTTGTTGCTTTTCCTGTTGCGTGTAGGTCCAGGGTAATTTCTTTCGTCTCACTTGATACTGTTTGAGAAGGAAAATAAATACCAATTACCAGTAATTAAGTATTATTCCAGTAATTCATGGGCAAGCAGGAAGGGCTGCCCGTGGTAATTACTTTTCAAATCAATACAATTCTTACCAGCAGGGTCCACGCCAGATGACCCGGCACCCAAATACGGGGAATACTTTTTTCAATCTAGAGATTATCAAGGGCTACAGGGATCGCATTTACAAGGTTCTGGGAGGTATTATGAAAGAAATCCCAGAGATAGTTATAATTATTAGAGCCCTAGAGGTCATTTTGATCAAAGAGGTATTGTCCTACATCATTTTATGTATTTATGTTATTCTATTTTGGTTTTGTCTATATTAGTTTAATTTACTTTATTTTTAGGTTAATATTTTTTATTTCACAATTTCTTTTACGCTCCAACATACCTTATAGCGATAACTGTTGAGTTAACCATTAATAATAATAAAAGAATAAGATTAGGGAAATCAAAATGAGAGGATGCATGTCTTATGTCGATGTAACAGCTGAAATTTAGGTAGGTTTTTTTTTAACTCATGGGATCAATTTGTCACACACATGCAAACCCCTCCCCCCCCCAGATTTCCTGGGTATTTAAATTAAAAGCTTGCTTATGTAAATGTTGCCCCAACTCATGATTTGCCCAGGGATCAGAGACAGATCCCTTGTTTTCCGGCCATCATGTGTCGCCGATGGTTGACCACAACTATGGCACACCGAGAGAGAGTCTTACGACGTTTTGAATATAGTACGTTTATCAAAAGGGCGTGGACCAACAGGTGTGATCTTCACGACAATGTCAAAAAGTTTCAGTCAATGTGAGGAAGTTTTGTAATTGCTCAATCCAGAAGGTACAATACTGTATTTGCAAGGTCACCGGGAAATGCAACGATATTTCCAAGAATCTGCCCAGCATATGCAAGAAATTATGAATATAGACCCTCATCCATTTGTCTGCCAGCTATCACCAATGTCTACTGGAGTAACTGATACTCGACGTTTGCAATACTATCACTGCCTTTGTAGTTTTAAAAGTATGAACCAGAGTTGGATAGTGCTAAATCTTTGATTCTTTTACCAGAAATGGCCCGACCAAGGTAAAAAGTTCCTCGCATTTTAGTGGTCTCATTCAAAAGTGTGTGAAAATAAATGGTGATCATACAAGCGTAGATCCCTTACAAGGTTGGAATAATCTACTTCAAAATCCTGTTAAAATATTTAACCCAGATCCTCTTCGGATTCTTCTTTTCTTCTTTGCCTTTTCTTCTTCAAAAGATCTTTATAGAGTACTAAAGTGTGAGGTCACAATTTAATGAATGTAAGAAATTCACCACTTTCTTCTTGTTGACATAGAAAACCCCTCTAAATTTAAGAACCATACCTTGAGCAATCGTTGAGATACACCACTTCAAAATTTAAATTGTGCCTATAAAAACCTGAAAAAGTGAACCCAGTTTGTAATTTTATGAACTGTGTAAAAGTAACAGAGTTTTCTCAAGGCCTTTTTTATATTGCAACAGCCGTTTCTCGCAGCTGATATGATATTTGAAAGCGATACTTTGTATACAGATATTTAGTGGCAAGGTTAACAGTACAATGTAGTTATAATTGCTATTCAAAGAAAAAAAAATTGTGACGTCATCACTTTAGTACTCTATTCCTCTCAATATTTTATCTGGGATTTAAGTTTGGCGCCAAAACGTTGGCGAACGTGCTCCACGATGGAAGGTGGAGATAGAGTGCTGGCTAGCACCAGCGTACAAGGTGTGATCTAATGGAGATCGGCTTTAACATTTAATAAAATATAGAAAACAGTAAGTGTGAAAAGGTGATCAGATTCACTAACTAATGAAAACCATTTAGCATGCTGTAACGTTCAAAGCAGTGTAATGAAAATTTCATTCAAATGTCATCATAACTATGAATGAATAGGTGACAATTATGTTTTAAGATCATGGCAGAAAATGCAAGTTAGAAAAACACTGTGCATTTATGCCTTAAAGATGTTCCGTTTAGTAAAGAATGTCTTAAGACATGGACAGAATGACCCTCACCCACTGTTCTAAGATAGTGCTCTCAAGACCGGAGATTGAAAAATATTCATTGGTCAATGAATTGATTAGACTACCGTTTTTCCTCGAAAATAGACTGACCTTAGAAAATAAGTCGATTCGAAAATAGGCCGAGGTATCTTAGTTGACAACACAAAAATAGACCGACCTCGAAAATAAGCCGAGATGCTGTGATGCCATTGCAACGCACATGTTGGCAAGTAAAAGATGTCGATATTGACGAAATAACTTGCTTGAAAGAAGGAAGTTCTTTGTATGACAGTAAATCATTATTTAGAGAATTGACGAAGTTTAGCCCAGATGAAGTAGACTACGAACAATTAAAAGAAAAGAGGGGTCCAAAGGCAGCGTCTGCGTTGTCATTGAAGATGATGTATGGGAGAAAAACCGTAACGAAATTGTAATTGACAACTTTTTAGATATTTAAGAAAAGGCTACTGGCATTGTGCTAAAAAAACCTGACAATTTCTGTTTGTGGAATATTTTGCGAACATTTAAAAAACTTAGTGCTATTATTTTTATCGTGTTTTTTCAAGTCTATTGTCCAAAAACACCTCGACTAAGCCGACTCAAAAATAGGCCGAAAAAGTTCATTTCAGAAAAAAAATTAGCCGCGGGTTTTGCGAGATAGGGCGTTGTCTGCCCTGCGTGCTCTTGTTTCAGTATTTCGCCTACCCTGGCAAACATATATCACAGAAAAAATTATATGCATTTCAATTGCTCTGCCATATTTTGTATGCGATATTTTCATTTGGTCAGTGGGTAATGGTTTTTTATTAGTTTCTCATCAAAAGAGTGTTACAGCGTGTTTCGTCATATTCCTTTCCCATATTTTGAAACAATGAATATATGCTCTGATATACATGCGTTGATTTGCTACAGAAAATATTATTTCAAGTTTTAACATTTTCGGCATTAATTACATGATTAATCTGAAGGAGAAACCAGAGAGGTAACAAAAAACATCCTATATGAAATATTCTTTGCTTATGCCAGTAGTTTTTCAGTTCCGGCAAATTTGCTATGCCCAGATAGCAAAACAAATTCAATGAATACAATTACCTCCTCAGCACCTCACTTTATCATCCCATTTCATGTGTTTCAATTTGCAGTTGCACTGTTGGTAATACAAATTTGTTTGATGTGCAATACACATAAACATTTCTTAGTGATAAAAGACCTAATAAAAAGAAATTAATTAAGAAATTTTGCAGTAGCATTTCTGGAACTTGAATGAACTACATAATACATAATAATTTTGCTATTAAATAACATTTTCAAAAAGCTTATATACAAATTCTTTGTTACGAACTTGTAGTAGATTACTGATTGTAATAAAAACAGTTGTTCATGAATATCGTGAACATATAGTATTTCGTTATAGAGTTGCAAAAGTTAGATAGCCAAGGCCGATCTGCTTATATGGAGGCCATATCAAGTAATTGCAAATCATAAATATTGCAGAAACCGTATCCTTAACGTATGCCTTAGTGGCTGAAATCACATATTGTTTGTTCAAACTAAAGCAGTGTACACTTTCGATGTACTCTATGTCATCATTATCAACTTCATCAGTCAACAATGACAATTCACTTCTGAGCCAAGGCCATGGCATATATAACCAATTCTGGTCTGCCCTGAGTTTTATTGAGCCAGTTCGGTCTTCTCCAACACTTCACCCTCAGTGTATCTCGTTTTCCTATTGTTTCTTTTGTATCATCTCTTGTATAATCTTTTGTTTCTTTTGTCTGCTTCTCCTCCTGTGGTCATCCGTTGGTGATCAGTCTGTTACCTGTGGTATCCATCTAAGATCTTTCATTTTAATTAAACTACCATCTCATCTCCATTTTACCCTCTGAAGTGTCTCTCGAATGCCCTCTACTTTTTGTCTTGTGATTTATCCATGTTTTTTTCTTCTTCTCTATAAAGCTCATATTTGGTACTTACTTCTTTCCATATTTCTTTAAGCTGCTGCAGGGTTGTTTATGATTTCTTGTCAGGGTCCATTGTTCACAGTCATATGTAATGGCCAAGAAAATAGTCATGTACTTGATCATGGATCTTCCTCTTTTTGAAAAGATACTAGAGAAATACAAAATGTCACCACAACGGATCCAACTCGTAACCTAGGATGTCGCGGTATGTCCTCTATCAACTGAGCTAGATGACCTATGGTATTAACGTACTCTGTATCTCTGGTTGCCACATTAGCTCCCAAATCATCCACCGGTACACATTCACATCCAGCTCAACGTAATTGGAAGCCAGCCTTTCTGCGCCATGTGACTTGACCAAGGAAGGAGTTCCATCCTGTACGTCAATC
>JAAAKM020006971.1:106712890-106726433 GCA_010016025.2 Alatinidae sp. Z8VKAUB7J3 | reverse complement strand
GCTCAACGTAATTGGAAGCCAGCCTTTCTGCGCCATGTGACTTGACCAAGGAAGGAGTTCCATCCTGTACGTCAATCTGTCCATAAACCATTGAAAGTTAAAAAAATATCATTAAGGAGAGAGGCTTTGAAGGGTCAGTTTTGAAAAGGTACTAAAGAAATAGAAAATATGTCGCCACCGGTCTTCTTAGATAGATTGGGATTTTACCTGTAAGTAGGTCGTTATTTCTACTACATGCTTTCCCCCCTCTGTTATTCCTATCCTAACCATACTATTTATTCCTTTGCCTTCCAGGTGCAAATTTCTGAACAGGTCTGTAAGGCATGCAGTTAAGAACTTAGTGGTGATCGTGTCTCCTTGTCTGACACCGTTCGTAATCTTGATTGATTTGCTGTCTGTGTGAATATGACAACAGAGATTCAATCTTGGTAAATATTAGCTGGCTGTACAATGTAATGGTCATGGATGCGTTGATGATGAGAGCGTCTTTAGTGACAACTAAGTCAAGGGATTTTTAATAGTCTATGAAGGCAAGATGGAGATGCTTTCAAAGTAATTTATATTTTTCTCTATTTGGTTCAATGTTCTGTATGTAGTGCTTTTTATTGGTGTAAGAATCCACATAGTACACTCTCAAGTATTGAAACTGGGGAGAGAGGATTTTGCGAGACGTTAGTTGTAGACTTCTTTTCCTATGCAACCATAAAAAACAGAGGGTACTATTACTACCCAATTTGAAAAACTTAAGAAATTCTGCGTAGAGTTTTGGAACTTTGCTAAGGCTGGCAAGTACATTTCTGCTACCGACATTTAACTGTTCGCAAACGTCCAAGAAAACCACAAGGCATCAGAAGAAGCTGGGAGCAAAATTTAAGTTTCATAACTACTATGATGACACCATTGGCATTTAGAGTGTCACTTTTTTAGGTCCTCGAAAGTTACTAAAATGCGTCACAAAAATATAAGGACCAAATTCATGTTGTACTTACTTTAAAGGATGAACCGTAATTAAAAGCATTTTAATTAGTTAGCATTTAATATTCACAAAATTTTGGTATTTTTACACTCACTTAAGCTAGTTATTATTTTTCCATATTTTTGACTTTGCCAAAGTTTACATGGAAAGTTTTGCTTAAGTGTTCTTAAAATTAAGCCACCATTGATCTGAACATTTGCATTTTTTGCTTTGTTTGTCATTATCTTTCTTGTGAAAGCCTAAATCAAGTCCTCGTGACTTTCATTTACGCTTGTATTGAATATGACTAACTTTCACAGTCGCCCCTAAAAAGTATCATTTGGTTTATCCTACTTAAGGTTAGAAGCAATCAATACAACCAGTTTGTTCATAAACTCACCGGTCACTCTCTCATTTCCCCGTTAAAACAAAATGGTGATACGGCAAATTGATATTAAAAAACCCATTGCTATTGTCTTCAACAAATATTGTCCTTTATCTTATCATGTGACTGTTGACAAGTAAACATGCAAAGATATCTTTTTAAAGTCAGAACAATTATATTGCATACTGTATGGCAGGAAGCTCTCTTGCTTGGCAACACTTAATAAAAGATAAGGAACACCATCCGGAAAGGCACACCCACTATAAATGTTATCAAACATATTTTTATATCCGTGACAAAGGCGTAAATTACAAAGTATCGGAGTAGTGGCACCCACGATTTTCTAGGGTTAGATGCTTTATGCTAGCAATCTCGCAGTTTGAGAGCATGAAAACGTATCATGTGAATATTAATTTGTTTTCTAATAAAAACGCATAAATATTACTTCATCCTACCTCATAGGCGCAACAGACCAAAAATATGGGGAGGGCTGTGGATTATTTTCCCGAAAAATACTCCTTTGCCCGAAAATTATTGGGACATCAATCGACGGTTCTGCAGACGGTTGAATCGAAGGGGGGTAGGGTAAAACTACTGCCGCTTTGAATTGGAAACAATTACCTTAATGCTACGGCAATAAAAAATTATTTGCCTTTTGCCCCCCAAAATAAAACATTTTAACAAACTGGGGGGCTGCAGCCCTCCTCAGCCCCTTTTGCCGTGCGCCTATGTCCTATCTGCATCAGCAACTCTGCACTCATTACATAAGACGTCCCCTTATCTCTATATACATTTCTTTGACTGCCATCAATTAACAAATCCCAGCAACTTCTTATCAACCATTATCTGCCGTATGACAGACTTGCTACTCTGGTGTGCCGAATAAACGGGGGGAGGGTTAAATAAACGGGAGGGGGTCATCATCACGGTATAAAGTTAATAAGCGAGGGGGGCAAATAAACGGGGGGTCTTAATTCTAGTCTCAATTTGGTGAAAATTTTATATAAGGATGACACACATGAGGACAAAAATCGTACTAATTGACTAACTAGCAACTGCTTCAGGGTCAAATGTTGCATGGAAAGTTATTCAAGTGCTTCCAGACATCATTTACATTTTAAGTAATGGGAAAATTTCTTGAAATTAATTAATGGGGGGTCCTAATAAGGAGCGGGGGGTTCTAAATTTTAAAAAATTAATATGTGGGAGGGGTTATGATTATTTGGCCCTCAAGAATATTTGTGTATCCGCTTACCACTGTAAACCATCAAGTTTCCTACCTACCACTTGTAACTACAATTCTACTATCTACAAGTCACTGCTTATATAGTCGCTATATATCTGCCTAGTACTACTTACTGCCTACCAACCACTAGTAAAAACTGGCCAATTCTTACTTGTTATTATTTTATTATAATTACTAACTGTTTATTAACTTCCACTATCCGCTACCTACGTAACTCATAACTTATCAATTGCTTATCTAAAATGATATATCTATACCCCTTATTTATCTACCCACTATGAGCCTCGGAATAGAGGAACAAGGGGTACATTGCCAGCCCCTCCCCTGGAACTTGGCGCAAATACAACGCAAATAGTAAACTAACAGTAATGGCCTAAATCGAGTGGCATTGGCCTCCTATGGTGCAGTACATTGATTCTGGACCAATCATACTGGCATTCCTTAAAGAAATATACCTGTAATGTATGCGTCGATTAAGAATTGAGTACATCAAGGAATCAATCTACTTTCACCAAATACGAGAACTCCTGAATATCTGTAAATGATAACTGAGAGGTTATTACAATGCCTTGACAGGAACTCCTCCTATAAATCTCTCAAACACTTCGTGAGGCAGTGCTTATATAGATAAGGAGGACTGGCACTAGTGACGTGAAAAACACCATACCTTCTGCTATTATAGTTTTCATATTGAAAGGAGATAACAAATTTAGTATTTCCATTCACAAGCATTTTTTTCAAAACTCTTTCTGATTTCTTAATATCAAAACAGGTTTTAAAATCATTTAAACTCTTAGCTGAACGAAATATTGTAACGAAATATTAGAACATTAATTGTTTACTATCTTATAGACATTCCATCTAATCCATCTTTCATTACTGGTTTTAAATTTATTGTGAATCAGTAAACGTGCTGTTGCATCTTTCTATGAACATGACAAAATTTAGCATTATACACCAGTTCGCTTATCAAGGAACTTACAAATGTTTGCTTAAGCTACTCTTAACGTACGCTTTTATGAAGTTATTTGTTCGCTTTTTTCTTGTGTCTGCCCTCAGTCTTGACAAAGATTTGGAAGAGGGCCAACAAATGTTTGGCCATTTTATGTAAACAGCAAAAAGATCATGTATGTAACTTTGTGATTCGCTCTCTATTTATGCAACCTTATGTTCTGGCTTCAAAATTTTTTAAAGCTGACAAAAATCATGCTCAGTATTACGCTTAGCATATGCTTAATTTGGGTGTAAAATTGAATCTTAATTTGGTTTTAACTACATTTAAATCCATCGTAAATGTCGAGTCAATGGAACAATCCATATGAGTCTACATACAGATATGAAATCATAGTAAAACAAATGGCCTGGGTTAACAACAACTTTCTCTAGAAGCTATTAAGGAAATACAATACCGTCCCTCCGGCAGTCCCGTCTGATAATTTTTAAACAGCAATTTCAAACAAACCAGAACCCCGTAAGATCCCAGTTAAAGCGATAAATACGAAATAATACAAGTATGTTACATAGAACCTCTCGGGTGGCTTTTTTCTGATTTGGTCAAATTAGCAGCAACTTTTATTAGCAGTTGTGCCCAACACTGCAGGTTTTTACTAGAGATACACAGAATATTTGATGACTATTATTGGGCGGAATATTTGTATGTTGTTAGCTTTTTCAATACAGGCTTTAATTTAGGGGTACACTTCTCCATAACTCTAAAATTGATTATAAAATTGTATGTTTAGGTAATTTATAAACCTCCTATTACCCTACATTGAGGCTGCGCAGCCCTGTGTGCTCTCAAGTACTCTCAAACAGTGACAACACTCGTAGATTCATGGTACAGTATGAAGTATTGTATTATGACAGTTCGCATCAACCTGGAGATGCCCTCTTACAGTGTTGCGTCGACTTTTACCTCTTGTTCCTCTTTGTACTGTTAACCAAATAACGTACGACCAACGACGGAGGCGACGACTGTTCAACTAGTCACACCTGAAGAAGGGAGGGTATATATATCCTACGGCCCAAAGCTCGGACGTGTAGTTGGTAAGCCTTTGACCAAACTACATTCCAGATATAGCTCCGGAGAAGTTGGACTTCAGTCCACACGCCTATAATGAAATCGTGCCAGATACTACCCTAGCTACAAAGGATAGGATGAGGAATAGGTGCCACTCATCACGAGCATCAAACATAAGTATGGAAGTGGGTGCTTCCATACAGGTATTAAGCAACCAGCCATGAAGTACTCCTAAAAAGTTTTACGCGTGTAATAGTGAATTCTCTATTGTCAAGAGTTTAATTACGGTTATACAATGCTTATAGGCCTGCAAATCAACAACATATCAATGCATCTAGATTTTTGTAAAGATGCCTGAAAGTCCAATCGATAGGACTTCTAACCTCAAATAAGACTGGTACAAAGTTTTCTTGCTTTCAATGCCAATGACTGATATTCTGTGTTTATTCCCATTTATTAATGCCCCATTCCCCTTTTGTACATTTCAAGAAAGTCTTTGCTTGTTACGTAACAAACAACATTGTTCTCCTCTTTTGATGGTATAAGATCGTTGCGTTTTTGCAGATATTGGTGTGTTGTTTTTCTTGTGAAGAAAAAGTGTCTGGTGCAGTAGCGTGGAGCATTTTCTCCGGTTTTCCTGCTGGCCTTTATCCCCACAGGCACATGTGTCTGAGGAAATGGAAGAAATATGGCAGCAGATAATTAAATAATAGTGTTGTAGTTAACATTTAATCGAATCGTGTCAGATCTAAATTCTGTTTAAGGCACATTCCTCTCTGTATTTTTCAATATATTCTGATTAAATAACGCATGCAAAATTCCAGGTAAAGTATACATTCAAAGATTCTAAAACTAATACATTCAGTAATGTTCTAATATTCTTTCCCTGGTCGCCCTTGTCTCTGACCATCTAGTTAAATGAGGTACATACTTATCCTAATATGGGCATGATTTACAATACGTCACTAATGCCCAGACTACTTCCAGAACATACCCCTGGATGAAGCAGAACTTGTAACGACTGAAAAATTAAGAAGACGTTGTTATGAAAGGCCCAGCACCAACAAAATATTAGATAATGAAAGAAACGGTAAATTCACCATCCTTGTCAACTTCCGTCTCTTCCTTCATTGGAGATCTCAATGCCTTTTAAATGGATTTGATTTCGCTCCAGATATTTCAAGTTCGGATTTGATTATCATCTACGGAGTCAGTATACTGTATCAAGTATTTGAAGTATTCAAAAAATTTGGTCAGCCTTTCATCTGTGGAGGAGATAAGACACAGTCGGTTTTGGAAAGGTTAAAGTGTATATATTTCGCCATTAAAGCATTATGAAGAAGTCCAACAGTAATTTTGTCTTCTCAACGCGATTAAGGAAGTCATTTGCAGATGCAGTTGCGTCCTGGAGTTTCAGAATCAGTAGATCCATCATTCAAACTTCATATAAAAGAAGAGAGAACACAGCTTTTCAAAAGTCTCCGATGATAAAAAAATTACTTCATTACGTCAGTAGTTATGAGCGTTCAGTTCGAGGCCTTGTCAAATGATAGTTGTGGTGTCGATTAATCTTCGCACTTATCGCGTGCCCTTGCGAGTGGTACTTTACTCTTGTATAACGATAACCTCATTGTGTCAACACGGATAACCCAGAAACCATACTTTTGGAATAGAAGCAATGCTCACTGGGTAAACTGAGTCATTCCATAGTTATGTTAGCCCAAACCATTCTGTAATAAAACGAATGAGTCACGGACATCAGACATTGAGAAATTAACTTCCTCTGATATAAAAGCATTATTACAATTCTATTTTTGTCTGATATCAACAAAATGTTCAATAGGAAGATTATTTTTAAAGCTACAGAAAACTAAAAGAAAATGGAGAGCAAAAGTTACATCTAGAAAATATATCTAGAGTAAACATTGCGTGTATTGATGGAAATACATAAATGGTTTTCCTTGCGCAGTCAGGATAAATTTGATTTAGGTTGCTTTTGTGAATTTATCTTAGAGCCAGTTTCTTTTCTTACAAACACGTTTATCATTGCTTTTATCATTATCAGCAAACTTAACTTTCATTGCTCATGTAAAATTATCTACAGATAGGTTCGTCCGCAGAGGAAAAATATTGCGGTGAACTGTCTTAGCGATAGCGGTATCCAGTCGAAAAGGAAAGGTTTGACAGTCAAGAATGCAATGAGTTGTCACAAACAGGATATATCTAAAGTTAAAGGGTACAGAAGTAGTCAAGCCAGGTCAACAATCGCAGTAGCGAAGTAAATTGTTGTCATGAAAATGCAAAGAAGTTTGTCACAAAAAGGTCTCGCTTTAGTTTCAATCACCTTTTGTTTATGAGTTATATATGTTTATAATATACGGTATGCTTATTATAGAAGGGCACTATATATGACACGACCTAGCTCAAGGTATCAGCCGGAACATATTAATGACCTTGCTTTTGCTGGCAGTCTTGCTATTCCAAGCTACACCATAGGCAATGCAACATCACTCCTACACAACCTCGACGAGGCAGCTTCCCACATATTGCCATACTGTATTGTAATGACACTAAAACTGAATTCATGTCAAAAGAACCTAACTCTACCAACAAGACATTCTTTGGGAAGAGAGTTAAACAAGTTCCAGATTTTTAATACGTTGGTTATCATATTATTAACTCACCAAACGATACTGAGTCAAGAAACAGCCTTGCGTTGGAGTGCTTGCAACCGGCTTCAGTGAGCACCTCAACGAAGGAATCAATATGGAAAAAACCATCTTTTTAATATTGTAATGCAATCTCTGCAAACTTCAGTCATCAGAGTAATTTTTAATTAATTTAACTTTTATGTAACTACCCTATTGTAGGAAATTAACGAAGCCCCCCCTAGGTTAACGATTCTTGAATTAACGCCAATCAAATTAACACGGTTTGCTAAAGAAACATCGAAATATTAATTATATCAACGCGGTTGAGTCAAACTAGGATACATGATGCATCTAATGAACACAGAAATAAAACAAGTTTAAATGTACTTTGATTCTTCTCCACTCAGAACCTATTTAACGGCCGGGAAATTTACTTGACTTCTAATTAACTGGTATTTTATCAACGAGAAGGTTTAAAAAACCGCGTTAATTAAGCCCTGCGTTAATTTCCTGGAATAAGGTAGAAGCTGTTTTGCTTTGTTACGTACAAATTATAGTTTTATATTAAAACGAAATAATATTTACCTTATTTATTATAGTTTTTGATATGTAATTTAGTTTCTTCTTATCTTTCATGCATATTCTTGGTGGTACAAAACTTGAAAATAGATAAGGCCGTTGTAGTTTGTAGTCTCATTTTTCGATCAGCCCTTGTCAAGATTATTTGCCAATATACATACAACAATTAAGAATTCATATATAGTAAAGCCAAAAGTTTTAAACGAGCGTTCGAATGTACATTAAGCAACGGAATGTGATTGAATAAAATTGTAAAGCTATAGACGTTGATGTAAAATCGTTGAAAAAATTTATTATCAACGATTTTACTTCAAATTCTATAGCTTTACAATTTTATTCAATCACATCACGTTTTATACTTTAAATTCGCACGCTTGGTTAAAAATCTTTGCTGTATTCTCTATTGATGTTATTGGGTTGAAGTCTGGTTTCAAGAGGCTGATTGCAATAGGTTTTCATTTGTAGAAAAAGGTTCTCAGTTTCTTCAGAAAGATTGGCTCTATCGAGCTCCAAAGCCCAAAGAAAGGTTGTAGCCTAGAGGAGCATTAGGGGCCATGCTCCCTCTGACATAATCCCCCATCTATGATAATATTTCCAAGTATTTGGTTGCTTTAATTTTATTATCAGTCAATGCCATAATGACGTCGATTACCGCAAACGAATTTGGGCTTTCTATCTGGCTTACGTAGTCATGACTACAGAAACCAATTAATATACAGCTATCAATATCTCTATAATAATTGAAATTACGTCATGCATACAATTGATATCTAACAAACATGTCTAATCGAACAGGAGCCTGTTAGTGCAAGTGTCAGCCTTGTTTGAAGCTGTTTCGATTGATGAGGGTTTCCCCGTCTTGCAACCTTGTCATCTCAGATGCAACTTGATACGCGCAGTCCCTTTCTTTTTATCGCCCATTAGTCCAAAAACTTACACAGGAATATAAATATTGTTGAGTTCATTTATACTGTCATAAATATCATATATAAGTTGCCTTGAAACCCTACAATAATTGATATCGTCGTTTTTAATCTGAAGGGTTTCGTGCCTTCAGTCATGCAATCTCGGGCCATTACAAAGGAGGCTCTGAGAAGGAGTTCTGCCTGTTGGTGGATTAACACGGTATTTGTTACAGTGATAAACAGTGAAAATAGATACCTATGCAGGAATTACTTAGAGGAGGAATTGTAAATTTACGAGGTAAACTATAAGGGACGGGGCTCTAATTAGAAAGGGCGCTTATTAGAAGGAGGGCCTTTATTAGAGGAAATACGGTGTATCTAAGATACTATAAGATATTGAACCACCTTCTTTCCATCACTTATCGATCACCTCAAGCTTCAGCAAGAACTTCAAAGGAGAAGGTTTGACCAGGGCCGGTTTAAGGGCAGGGTCGAAGGGGCCCGGATAATTAGTAAATTAATTGTTCTTTAGACAATGGATGACGTCGCTACAGGGGCCCCTCCCTAGAGAGGATGAGGGACGAATCGAACGGTACATGAAATAAAAATTTACAGAAAATAATGTTAACTAGGCTAATTACAGAAAATAGAGCGTTTAAAAGATATTTCTAGTGGTATGTGGCAATGTTTGTTAACCAGCGAACACGACGTCCGGAACGTAAATTTCGAAAATTTTCTTTAATGTTCGATGATGAAGGTTGATGGTGAAGTGGAGTGATATCCAAAGAAGAATTGTCGATTTGGGATGCTAAAAATTTATTGTTAACAAGAAAGGCTGGCTTAAGGCGATGCTAACTGTGTTGGGTTTCGTGTTAATGTCTAGTGTGTAATGTTTATCAGTTTGAGATAAAAGGGTCCGTTGTAAGGTGGATCAAGTGGTTTGCGAACAGCATCGTGTCGAACAAAAACGTGCGAGGAAGTTTTTAAGTCGCGAGGAATGTGTGAAGAGCGCCAAATTTTCAAGAAGCGAGCTTCATCAATCATGATTAAGACTATCATGATGTATGATCTTGCAAAACCAAAAAACGTTTTCAAACTCACCTTCCTGGTCTTCGCCAGGTGGCTTCGTCTTATCTTGGATGTCGTCAGGCAGTCTTGGGAACAATCCAAACCAGTAAGGAGCAGCGTTATGAGACGTGTCTTGGGCAGGTACGACCGTACCTTCAGGTTTTGCTGGGGGCTTTTTGCTTCCCGCAAATTCATGAGAGTCGGTACTAAGCACTTCAACTGGTGCTGTGGGATGACCAGACGCTGCAGTATACGAAGAGACCATGGGCTGCTGGTAAGGCATTACTTGTTGACCCCGCACACCTTGTGAGTTTGTGTAATATACAGAGGGACCCGCCAACGCGATAGGAGGCGCAATGGATGGTGGAGAAACAGGCAGCATTGGTGCCTGCTTTGCAGGTATACGAGGCTCTACGAATCCCTTTGATGCTGCAGGCTTGGCAATGTCTGGTAATACTGCCGGTGCTGGAGGCGGTGATGGGTATTGAGGATAAACTGGAGCCGGTGGGGCGACAGGAGATGCGCGTGGCTGGAAGAATGTGGAAACCATTTGTGCTGTTGGTTGAGGAGGCCCGTAAGATTCAGGCAGTAGGGAGTTCGCCTGGGGTACATTGTTAGCCTGATACTGATTTGGGAGAGGTAGGTTGTCATACATAGGCGTGGATGCATATGGCCCATGGGCTGTGGGAGATTGCTGATAAGCATAACTAGAGGGAGGTATCAAATTAGGCTTAGGCTGGGGTGCCCGATTCTGTTTAGAAAGCTTGGCAGAGAATGGTGGAAGAGAGTATGTTGGGCCTGGAAACGAGAGCGATGACCCGCCTTCGGCTCCCCAGTCCGTTTCGTAATTTACATGTGGACTCTGTTTTGGTTTGGGTTGGTGTGGTTTGGCTTGATGCGCAGGCTGGGGCTTCATTGTCTGGTGCCGTGACATAGCTTCAGCCGCTCCTTCGCTTTCTGGTTTGGGATTAAATTCGACTTGACCATAGGTAAACGCCGAGGGACCGATGGCAGCTACTGGATATGGGTGCGACACCACGGAAGGTGGGTGTGAGACAACAGATGGAGCAGGGGAAAGAAAGGAAGCTGCGTATGGGTAAGGCTGGGGGTTGTACATGGGGTAAGGTGCATTGTAGTATGCTGGAGCAGGAGCTGGGGCAGGAACTGGTTGGTATTGAACTGGAACTAATGGTTGAGCTGGTGCTGGAGACGGCACGGGGAGGGTCACCTGGGATGGCACAGGCAGGGTTACCTGCGGGTTGTACTGTCCTGGGA
This sequence comes from Alatinidae sp. Z8VKAUB7J3, assembly GCA_010016025.2. Lineage (NCBI taxonomy): Eukaryota > Metazoa > Cnidaria > Cubozoa > Carybdeida > Alatinidae > Alatinidae sp. Z8VKAUB7J3. Next base: position 106,715,349 of record JAAAKM020006971.1, on the reverse strand, counting down.
TTTTTTCTTTAGCCACTTGATGTTTAGCTTTTTCCAAAGCAAGGTATTTTGCAAGCTCAATGGCTGTGGTCATTAGTTCGATACTTTTAAGCTCTTGTAGTTGCGTTCTTAGCTCGTTTTCCTTCGATCGATCGGCTTCTAGCTTGACTTTGGCGCTCTGGATATCGCTTCTTTGGGATTGATCGGGACCGCTTAGTTGTGCCTGTTGCGCATTGATGATGTCCTTATCGATTTCATCATCATACTGCTGCATTTGCTTTCTCAAATAATTCATCATAGCGTGAGTTTCCTCCACGATATTATTGGGATCTGCCCCAAGTTTCTGCTGAAGCATTGTCATCACTTGAGCGGCTTTCTGAGTTTCTTGGAGTTTCTTTTGAGCTTCTATCGGATCAGTAGGCTCTGCTAAAAAGGAGAAGAAAGTATCACCTTATTTTGTCCAAGAAAATATAACGTATGGTATATGCATACAACGTCGTTTATGTGTAAAGTATTTGTCAGTTAGGAGTCAAGTACACATATAGTTACCTTTGAGTGTGTAAGTCGCTCCGTCAAGGCTTCAGTCGTGTTACTTGTGGTAAGGGAGGTCATTATGTCACCCTGTCCTCTTGCCCATCCCTGTCGTCAACTTCGTCCGTTTCCGGGAAAGCATCTCTCTACATCACAGAACCTAAAAGACACTAAAATAGACCTCAAGATTTATTAGTACAATGTTCCAAATCATCTTTTATTCCTTCCTATTTTGTAAAGATTGATGCGTGTGTGTTCTCCGGGGATGTATGTTTAGTTTTATTTTTTACTCAGAAACGTTCTGTATTTAGACAGCTCATCATTTTGTTATCAATGGTCATGTTTAGAGACACATGTTTCAAATATATCAATGCTCTCGGTTTTTTTATAAGAACTTTAGGCTTTGATGCTGACGGATTCATTGCTGTAGAACCTCGTACTACAATATTTTTATATAATTTTTGTTTTCAAGTAGGTGGTAAACGCTTTATTAGTACGGCATAGTTCATCAGTACTGCTAGTTTGTATATTCTTATCTCCACAAAGCGCAAGTGTCCTTCACATTTTTACAGTATCCTCGACTTCAAAATGATCTTATTTTTATTAAAGGGCGATGGAAAATTTTGTTCGAGTCTTCCAACCGTTTTACAGGTTGAAGGTACTGAGACCTTGTAGCAAAGGTAAACCCACCCGCACTCCATAATTTCAAATATCAAATGGACTTTGACAGACTTAAATATTTTCACTCAGACTTCACGGTATATCAATAATCTTAAAGCTGATTAAGTGCTTGCATTAGAAGTTATGAGAGATGGAAGGGGTGTTTGCTATTCCTGGGCAGACGAAGCGGACAACAGGGAGAGAGAGAAAGAGCGGAAAATAAGAACTCTGTTGGTAACTTACCTTGTCCGTAGTCGTTCTGGGAACTTGTATAACGGTTGGTTGTGCAAGATGTCGTTGCAGGTCAGAGATAACTGCAAGTGTTTGCTTTCAGGGTACGTCCCTATTGCCTATCGGCTCGTACGAGCGTCTAATCACGCCGTTAATTACTATTTAATGCTCTATATTATATCAGTTGTATGCTTTAATAAAGATAATCGGTAATGGGATATAAAGGGATGATTATGCAAGTGGTAGTGCGCTCAACTCTGACCACAAACGTGCTAATACCACTTTCCTCTTCTATGTGTCGGAACATTCTCTTTCTGACAGTCCAGGCATATCTCACGTCCACGTATCGGTGCTACTCTACGTTCACAAACCACGATCGTGGTTCAGACGACCATCCTGTTGAACTGTTTATAGTCTTTCAGACGTCATCTCGGAATTACAATCACAGATGTCGCTATCACGAGTGAACCTTTTACTGACAGTCCAGCCATATCTCGCATCCAAATACTACTAGTGCTACTCTACGTTCACAAACCACGACCGCGGTCCAGACGACCACCCTGTCGAACTGTTTATAGTCTTTCAGACGTCATCACGAAATTACAATCACAGATTTGGTTATCACGAGCGAACCTTTCACTGACAGTCCCGCCATATCTCGCGTCCAAATACTACTAGTGCTACTCTACGTTCACAAACCACGACCATGATTCAGACGACCATCCTGTTGAACTGTTTGTAGTCTTTCAGACGCCATCTTGGAATTACAATCACAGATGTGGCTCTTACGAGCAAACCGCTACTAGTTACCTTTCAAGTCAGGTTTACGACCATTACCACAGTTACAACTACAGTCCAGTATATTTCTTTCTTATACTGACATTGCTATTCTTTAACTGTGACCATAACCATGGTTAAAACCATAACCCCATCGAACCATTAGTCGTTGTACATTATAATAATAACCATAACAATTTTCTCATCTTCTTCTTCTGTTATTGACATTGATATTGGCAAGCAAATTTCCTTTGTAACATTCATGAAAAATTTGTTGCGAT
>JAAAKM020006971.1:106680984-106704199 GCA_010016025.2 Alatinidae sp. Z8VKAUB7J3 | reverse complement strand
CGTGGCCTATCACAGATCGCGGGGAGCATCTGTAATCAAAAAGGGCCGATACAACATCCTGACTTTGATCTTAGCCAAATGGCCGAGACGTGCGGTCCCCGCTGTTCGTTCGCTCTCTAACTCTCTCTAAGAAAGCTGTGAATGAAAAGTGTGAGATTTATTACTTCCTTGCTCCGCTAAAGACCTATTCCATCAGTGGGCACAATGAAACTTTATTCCCGAAACGCTTTCTAAAGCTATAATTGGAAGAATTTAATGCAAAGAAGAGTACGGGACAACTTAATTTGCTTGCATGTGAAACACTTTAAACACGTATTAGTGATACTGGTGCGCATAAAGATTTATCTGTTCTACCTAACCGGGTCGCCTGCGTGGCTGCGGCGACGTAGTTTTACTACTACGAATGCCTATAATTCACAATAGCGTGAATTCCGGCTATCCATTGCAGCACTGGATAGAAACGTTTGGAATGCTATAGTGAAGAGCAATCTCTGAAGATGTGAAGATGATGATGAACCAGGCCCAAGAAGCAATACGACAACTCTGAAGTAAGCAGTACTTGAAATAACTCAAATTTTATTCCACATCGACACTTCCCTAAGCGCATTACAAATTTTAAATTGCCATAAATTTACACCGTTCTATAATATTTGCATCTACATTTACATAAATAAATTACATTTCTATGCTACATGAACTACAATATCAATATTTGTGATGAATGCTGCGGGAAACTGACATCAAGTTGTCGATAGTTGGTAAAGCATGTGACGATACTTTGTAACGTTGATAAATTGTGTAGTACCTTCATGAAAGCCAATTTAACTGAAGATGGATAAAGGATATCCGAAACATGTGTTGAAAAATTAAATCCTTAGTCGTTTTCTGTAAATGTGTTACAAACTTACGATTGCTGAGAAACTTTGGAAGGAGTTAAAATTATCACTCAGACATCACATTCCCTCAGCAATACAATGGTGATGATTGATATTACAATATTCCCCCAAACCTGCATAGTGTGCAGAGGGGTATGAACCCCCATATCAAAAAATCAACCCCCACCTACTATTGCAAACCCCACATCAAAATGTGATAGCAACACCCTACCTTTTGCCTGTATACATTATCAATTTTTGCCAAAGGATGTCGTCGAGGCGATTGCCGAATGTTCATTTAAGACATCAGAGTTCCCTGTTATTCTCTCATTTGAAAACCATTGCAGGTAAGGTCTTTGATCATTACAGTTTCTAGTCGTTATTACTATTGACTAATTACTATATTGACACTCGTTGACAAACCGAAACCCATACATAATTTCCTTGAAGGTATTGTTATATCATGGGCACAGGAACATTCCAAGGGTGCTTACGTTAGCTTCTTGAAAGTCCTGGAATCTTGAAACGCGTTCAGGAAAGTCCTGGAATATGGAAAGGTTCCCTGGGACGTCCTGGAATTTGACAAGTGTTCTGGAAATTCTTGGAAAGTCCTGGAATATGAAAAGTGTACTGAAAAGTCGTGGAATTTGATAAGTTCCCTAGGACGTCCTTGAATTTGAGAAGTGTTCTGGAAATTCCTGGAAAGTCCCGGAATATGAAAAGTGTACTGAAAAGTCGTGGAATTTGAAAAGGTTCCCTGGGACGTCCTGGAATTTGAGAAGTGTTCTGGAAATTCCTGGAAAGTCCTGGAATATGAAAAGTGTACTGGAAAGTCGTGGAATTTGAAAAGTGTTTTGGACTGTCCTGGAATATGAAAAGTGTCCTTTACAGTCCTGGAATATGAAAAGTGCTCTGGAAAGTCCTGGAATTTGTTATTTTAAAATAAAATTCCTAAGAGAGTCTAAGAGAGAACGTTTTTATTGATTTGGAAGTGAGTTCTTAACTTCTTACCATATCAGATATTCCACAAGTCGTTTCTTTGTTTATTAACCTGTTTCTAATTATCATTATAGGAAATTCGTAGTGTGAAACAGAAATTTTTTTTTCTCTCTGATTATCTTTAAAATTGACTAACCTGAAGTTACGAATTCTGCTGATAATTTCCCTAGAGAGTTTTTAAAACTAATTAACTTTGAATTGGCAACCCTAGGAGTCTAGGAAATTAGACATAAGCTAACACTCTTCAAATAGTTACATCTCTAGTGCGTGTAATTGAGATCTCTGTGGGTCAAATTACACTGGAACTTTTAGAGTCTTTTCTAACTGCATCGTACGTATCCGAAGTTGCGCCGCAAGGGCGTGGTCTTATTTGGATTCATAGGGTATAGAAGTGATCCTATGTTCCAAAGAGATAGTGCTTATTGTATGTTTTTGGACGTAGGACATTGAGTACTTTTATTTCCTTCAAGCAACTTAGCATGAATAAATATCTTTTAGTTTCTGCGTATCTTCCTCTAGGAATTGAGCAATGATTATCTGATGAAGTCCTTTTCTTTTAACAATCACCCTAATATTTCCTCTCAGTGAACGTAACACCCTTCTTTATACAGTTTAAAGGACACCCACTTGGTTAGATACGTCGTGTTATGTATCTTTATTCTGAAAGGAGAGGTTTTCACGTGAATACAGTATTCCTGAGTTGAATCATGGAGATTTGGAAGGTAATTAAAGAAACGAGAGAAAAAGATCAATGTTAGAAAATATTTGCCAGTATAGTCAGTTTTATAGGAGAGGAATATTCAAATGAGCCTCAAGAGGAAAATTATGGATACAGTTATCTTGCCATCACCAACTTAATGTGCGGAGAGATCGTCACTTCAAAAACATCAAGCAAGGAAATTAGCTACGGAGACAAGTATTTTGAAAATCAGTCGAAAAGGCAAGATGAAAAATGAAGTGATCTGAGAGAAAACAAAAGTCAAAGGCGTATTTCAGACAGCAAGAGACATGAAAAGGAAGTGGGCATGTCATGTAGCTAGAACGCACAACATTTGATGGGCCAAGATATCTACAAAATGGACCCCACCAGAGGACCGAAGGAAAGAAGGAAGACCTAAGAACGGATAGAGAGATGGAATGAAGCACAAACTTGCACCAACTGGATGCAGAATGCACAGAACACAATTGAGTGGAGGAAATTGTAGAGGTCATCTCCCAGCAGTGGCATGAATGGCTTATGATGATGATGAGGAGGAGCAGAAGGAGGAGGAGGAGGAGGATGAGGAGGAGCAGCAGCAGCAGCAGCAGCAGCAGCAGGAGGAGGAGAATGAGGATGTGGATGAACGATGATGATGATAATGATAATGATGGTTATGGCGATGGTGAAAAAAATGACGATGATGATGATTATGATGATGATGATGCTGATGATGGTGATGGTGCTGGTGAAAAAAATGACGATGACTATAATAATGATGATGATGTTTTGTTCTTTCTCCAGTAATGTTCTTAATTTTCATGAAATCATCTCTTCCAAGTCAGCGATCGTATGTTTAAGATAGCGTAGTACACATGTTTTTGTTTTTTACGACGCAGTAATTATTATATTTGTTTACACTCTTTACAGTAGTGGTAATATTTTCATTCAGGTGTCTAATGGCAGGGCTTCTTTTTCCGTACTTTATAGTCCGAAGCAGCAGTTGAAAATGGCGTCGTACTGTGTCAATATATTTGGAGAAATGCTACTCAATAAAGCATTAGACGATTTCCCGGTCAGTATTGCCTTACTAGTATTAAAGATTCAGCTTGGTGAAAATTTCACCGTTTTGTTAAGAATGTAACACATCCGAAATCAACGGGCATCAATTTGTACCTCTTAGCGTCAAGGTGACGGGATTTTACGCTCAGCAGAATAAGGTATACTAGACAGACACGAGCTCAAGGTATCAAAACGATTTATGTTTGGTACAGCTTGAATATACTACCCTTTAACTTGTTTGTGTCGAAACGTGGCTGTTGATTATTCATAGTAAACGCATGTTTAATTTCTGCACTTTCACGCCTGCAAGAGTTAGTCATCTCCTTCTGAAATAATCCTTTTGCTGTAGTATTTGAATCATTAAGTCAACATTTGATCTCTGCATCTACTGATGTAAAGTACGGGAAAACACTCATAGGATTTTGGTTTAAATGTATGGGTTTATAACTTTATTATTTTCGAATTTCGGATGAAAGTTTTGACGTCTTACGGCGGATATGAATGTACAGTGCTAATATTATTGTATTAGTACGCTCAAGTTATGTGATAAATAGGAGTGGTTCCCTTAGTCGAAAATGGTGGAATCGTTAGTTAGTATCACAAATTCAACAGAGTACTAAAGCGATGGCGTCACAAAATACTTTTTTGGAGCAATCCAAATTGTAACTGCATCACAGTGTTAACCCTGTCACCAAATGCCCGTATATAAAATACTGCGTTCTAATCGCATATCAACTGCGAGAAACGGCCAATTGAATTTGCAAGAGTCCGTAAGAAAACACTGTTAATTTGGTTCAGTTCATAAAATCATGAACTGAGTTCATTTAACAAGGCTTTTATAGACATGATTTAAACTTTGAACGCGCGTATCTTGACGATTGTTCAAGATATCGTTCTCAAATTTGGACAAGTTATCTGTATCAACACGAAGAGTGCAACCAGTGCAAAATATTGTCAAATTTCTGATAATCGTTAAAATGTGACGTCACGCTTTAGTACTCTAAAGACTTTTGCATTGGTAAAAACTTTAGTCTTGTGATGAAGAGGAAACTCCAGATAAATAGAATTTTAAAGTATTTTCACTAAACATCTAAATACTCAATTGCCTTTCAAACTCGGCAATAACTGTAGCATCTTGAAACTGCTATAACAACTTTAACATGCTTCCTGTAATCTCTATTCACGAGCTCTCTATTATGTTCAGAGCTTCTCAGTGTTTGATGAATCCAGGATAATATAATGTTTTCTATTTGCCTGGCGCCAAGTAGGCTAGTGTGCTTATTCACGTAATCTGATGGCCTTAATATGCACTAAGTGTTGCCATTGTTGATGCGGAAGGCTGTGGATAGTTTTATGGTTTTTAATCAAATAACGGATAAACTTTCCATCTTCTACTTTTAAATCTTCTTTGTCCATTGATGGTTTCCACTTTGCTTATCTGACCCAGAAGTCTCATGTAAAGATCTGTAAGTAACTTGAAACCACTGAGAATGGGATAAAAGCTGTTTTATTGTGATGTACAGGAACATTAATTTTTATAGGGGGTTGTGATGCAAACCCGTGTACGGTGAGAAGAAACTGAATAATGAACTGAAAATGAAGAGAAAACCTCACAACTGAGGACAAACCGCCTGACTTGCCTTACCTTAGAGCCTATATTTATTAAACTTTAGTCACAAGAGGCAACTTTTATTCGCCGCTGCTGCATTAGCTGTAAGTAATAGCCGTCTGGAGGGCAAATATGATCCCTGAAAGCCTCCACTACGAAGTACAACTGGCGGCTAAAAATACATAAAGCTACTAATGCTGAACAAATTTAACTTCGATAGCGGGTAACAAGTAACTTCATAATCATCGCACCTAGTCGGTTCTTACTAGTACGCCCTCTGTCGCTTCGTGTGACCAAACGGTCGTGCAGTGACCATCTGAGCCAACTTTTCATAGTGGTATCGAGAGTAAATCATTAGATTTTGGACATTCAGGGAGAGTATTGTTTGTGGGTTATGGACATTGAAAACTAGATAAAGAGAAAAGCGAAAAAGCACAGTTTTTAAATTGTAGCTAAATTTTATTGAAGTTAAAGGCGAGACGTTTATGTAGCCAGTTTTTTCCTTTGCAGCCTGTTCTCTAAACAAAGATATAGATACTCCCATTTCTCGCCTTCTGACTATCCACTAAATTGTGTCCAACAGTTCTAAACTTTTAGCATATGGTAATCGGATCAATCAATTCAAATTTTTACCCTTACACTTGGCTTGTTCGTTATTTGTACAAGAGACATTAACAACTAACTAGACCACTACATAGGTGAGAAATCTTGTTGTTGCTGCTAGTATCGGCAGGCAAAGTCGACTTTTGTTACTACCCGAGTAGCTAAAACTGCAGCGTTGCCAGATTGATTATTCCTCTCGTCGCCCAAATCCTACAAGAAGTTATCAATACGTCGCCAAAAATTTATTTACTAAGTGATAACACCTTTATAAAATAATAGCGTGTAAATATAAATGCTCTCTACGAATATAGCCCATTTCTTGAGCTTTGTGGCAAAAGTAGTTCCCTCTCTCGCAATTCATCAATAGTATACTTTTGGTTGCCAGTTCGCGTTCAAAGTTGCTTAATCCGGCAACACTAACTACAAGTTAGAGCCATAACTACACGCATTACGTATGATTTGTTTGAAATCGCCCAGTTGGCGTTATGTCGCCTAATCCTGCAGTGCTGAGCGATCGTCATGTGGCGACTACTTGCAGCTTTAAGTGGCAGCAATATACGCATGACGGCGGCTTCACAAACACTACTAAAGAGCTGACATGTAGTACAGCATGTCCCCATTCTTTTTCGTGAACATGTTCCTACCCATTATGTCCCCAATATGTTCTATCAAGATTTCTTTGCCCATCCCTAATAAACCCAACCTCTCTTTTTCACTGCTTCAAGCGTATGATTTCTCTTTCTTCGTTACAGCTTGACCCAGGGAAACCGTTACCAAGTCCGAAGGCTCTGAAAAGAAAAATACTCATAAAGAACAAAAAGAGGGCTGCTAAAGGTAATAAGATACTTTTTGAAAATATACAAGGCCGCAGATTAGAACAAGTTCTGCGAGAACACCCATATATGATAGAAGATGACAATGGGTGGAGTGGTATAGTTAGTGATTGTAGACCTGCGATAGGAAGTGATAAACCGGATAGGTCAGTCCCGAGCTGTTTTTACACATCATCCGTATGATTCCGAATCCTCTCTCTTTAGACCATTATTGCCACAGGTTCGAAATCGCGCATAGAATGTCTAACGGGCTCTTTGTTAGCCATTTCGGCCTGTCTGACCCACGAAGTGGCTGAGTGACCTACCATTCAACGTCTGTGTAAAGTCGCCTTCGAATTGCAAATCGGATATTTGATCCGTGATTTTTCTAACAGAGAGGGGCTCTCTTGCACGAATAACTTTATAACGAATAACGAATAACGGGATGCATCGCTTCTCAACGGCATGACAGTGCACTGTAAAATTGTTGTCAAGGAGGAAAAGATCGTCAAAAATTAGAAACAGTTTTTCCTCGTCGTATATACTATCAACGGATACAACTGTTGAAAGAACCCTCACTCAACATATAAAAGTCATTTGCTTAAACCAGGGGAGGTCTCCATTGATGTAAGCGAGATTTTGTTTTTTGGCATTTTGGAAGTAACAATGAACTGAAGTTTTAAGTTTCTCAAGGGAACATTTCAATCTAGAAAATGTGGTAACTGCGACCACTTTGTTTATTAGGTCATGTTTTACTCTCATTATCGGAGCGTTACCTCGTTTGCGGATGCCAAGATGGGCATATCTACACTAACTGGATGGGCATATTTACACTAACTGGATGGTCTATCGAGCTCTTTCGGTGAGAGTGGTCATTCCTATAGTGGGTGGTACCACCCTTTTGCAGGCGCTTGAGACATTAAATGGAGCCATCGTAAAAAAAGGGCGATTGGAATTCGGTTGCAAATGAGATACAAATTTCTGCTTTCGTATCTTAATTTTATTTGTGAATGTTCATTGCATTGGGAAATTTATACCAAGACCCATGGCGTCACTCTTTGCAGGTCTATGCTCATTAACATTGATATTATGATAATGTTCCATATATTCCACCGTGTACTTGGTAAAGTTTCTCTATTTACACCTAATGATGTACTGTAAAAGCTGCTAGGCCCTACAGCTACAATCGTGGACTTTAATTTATGTAAACAGAGGCCCAACCCTGTTAAGCCCAACCGCCGAATTTGAAAACAGCACTGGTTTTTCTGTTTATTTAGGGTAGTTTCAATGTCGGGCCCACTGCTCATCAGGGGTCTTTGATGGAGAGATTGCCAACTATTCGCCACATCAACACTACTGAGTGCAATTTTTATTGAGGTGTAAAGAAAGCGTTTCCGCTCATATGCTTTAAAGATTTCCAGAGACAATGAAGATATGTCACCACTGAGATCCCGGAGATGACAGTGGTTTACTAAACTCCACGTACGTTTCTGACTGATGCTGACTGATGCTGACTGTTTGCATGGGTTTGCATAGGTTTGCATAGGTTACAGATTTATATCCAGAAAGTTTAGCAAACGAGGCGAAGGAGGTGAAGGCACCAAAGTAAAAAATCTAAAAGGGGCATTCGGTCCGCTTCTAGAAATATCTGAAAAATATATTCTCAGATTCTCTTGCTCTGTTCCAATACAAGACTTTCTTCCCTCTCCAAAAAATAAAGCAAAATTTTCTTTGCCTTCTCCTTCTTGTCTTAAAAATCTATCTCTATCATTTGTGAATAAAAAATAAAATGTAACATATGCGTGTTGCATAATTGTGGAGAAGGTGCTTTGCAGCTCCCAAATGCTTGGAACTTGGAAGGTATATAATAACAGTTACATCTGACTCAACGTTACGTTTTAATAACAATGTTGGGGAAAAGAATGTTTACTTGAGTAAAATTTTGATATTAAAATTGAGGTTTGCTTGTTTTAGTATCTCCCAAGGTGCCACCATGGTTAGCAGCGTAAGGGAAAATTTGTGTTCCTGGTTTTTTGGTTGCTGGCAAAAAGTACCCGTCTACCCTCTTATGTCGATCTCCTGGTAGTTGTATTCATTTAGTAATTTCAAGAAGGTTTGACCGTTTTCCGATGATTATGATAAAGAACTTGACTTTCAAACCTCACCTTGCAATTGAGTTTTGACTACCATGAAAAAGTAGATACGTAGTTCTTAGAAAAGTCATGAACGACCCAAGGGATATGCTGAATCACATTTTCGGTAGGGTAGCTAAACCACCTATCCTTGACGACCGTTTTAATATTTTCTGATTGCTATAAAAATTTGAGGCTGGCATCCCAAGGCTTCGTTTAGAATAGATAGCTAAATATCACCGAACTTATATAAAGGGGGGATAGATAAGACAGATAATTTATTTTGAAGACCTATCTGCATGAATTTTGTTACTAAGAAACGTGAACTGTTTAAGGCTGTGCTCTCGTGTCCTTTACAAGAAAATTTCCACTCAAGACACGCTTATTCCAGCCACCCCATATAGTTATTTTTGAAACTTTTTCATCCACACCATTTATTTTGGACCCTTTTTGTCTCTTCCGGAACATAAAATCATGAAGAAATAAAAAACGTCTCTTTAATTACAGACTTTGAAGACTTCTTTTATATTACTTAGATGCGGTTTTGTACCTTTTACCTATTTTTGATTCGTTTATACACGAGCCCTTGAAACAAAAGCCCTTAGAAACACTACTGTTACATGGAGTTCCACATACTTTATAACAATTTCGAGATAAATTTTTCCACACAACTCGTTTATTTGTTTCAATCAGAATGTCCACCCACCCCGTTTATTCTATCCACCCCGTTTAGTTATTTTGAGCAGAAATTTCCACCCACCCTGTTTATTCCAGCCACCCCGTTTATTCCGGACACGAGGTTACTCAACAGGGAAGCAAGAAAAGAGTTCCCGAGAGTAGCAGTGCAGGGAATGAAACTCACAATGTAAGTGGAAGCCCTGCATCTAGGAAGCTAAACAGCGAATGGGGAAAGCTTAATTGGAGGACGAATATACGATGTACAGACCTAAAATGGTGGTAAACATAAAAGAGCTCAGAGCTGCTTTACCCATGGAAATACGTAAAGAAAATGGTCAGACACGGCTTTTCCGACAATTGATGTGAAGGAGTAGTTTCAAGGGGTTTAGAAAGGTCAGGCCCAATCAGATTGGAGCGAGTTAATGTTTTATTCCTCCCAGAAGATCAGAATATTCATATGTGTGGAAAGAGCACCTAAATACATGTAGCGACTATACTCCATACATGGTCGAATTAGTAATTTATTAAGGTATAAACTACTCTCCTTGGAGAGGTATTTCTGCATCCTATAGAGAGACTTTCAAGGAAGCTGGCTTGGCTACAGCTTCCATATAGGATTTCAAAAGAAGATATTAAGAGAATCAAAGCCCAAGGAGGGAAACACCAAGGCTCTCAGCAAGTTGGATGTTATTCATTGTGACTGATCAAAGAATGGGTCTTTTGTGACGGTTCATAGGAAGAGGTTAAGTTGTCTGCTCGTTAAAAGTATCTAGCCGTACCAGTCTCAACACAACCACAGTGTGAAGAGCATCCTCAAGAAGATTCGCTACTCTTTACTTTCTGTGATAAATATAGTTTGTACATTAACAAGAATAAATAAATGTTCAAATAATTGTTAGGGTAGGTTACCTCCTTCTGGAAGAATCCGATCTGGTAGATCATTCGTAAGTAGTAGGTATAAAGTCGGGCTTAAGACAGAATCCTGGGGAACACCAGCATTGATGGAGGAAATACTTGGGGAGACGGCCATCCAGTGCAATCTTGATACCACAACTACATAGACAAAATGGTGGATTTTCCCTGAAAAACACGTCCCTTGAGCTTTACAAGAAGAACAAAATGCCAAACTTTATCAAAAGTCAAGAACAGTTAAGTCTTGAAGAATGTGATTTTTCCCTCACCTTACAGACCTGTAAATGATCCAGTAAACTCCCAATATTTGATATATTGCATAATAACTACCTTTTTTGCGCGAGGTCACTATAGTGCGGTACCTTCCACGTCACAAGATTAGAATCGGAGTTATTCTTGGTCTCTATATTTATCATATATTATTAGTTAATTTTCATATATAAGAGTAAGCCCCCTTTGAATTAAAATCACTCACTCTGTCCTGACTTAACAAACAAGTTTTAATTGAGAGTTTAGTTTACACTAGCTCCTTTACTTGGGTAATAGAGCCTGTTTACTATCGTGCTACATATGTCTTTGAGGAATTTGTTCCAACTAAAGCGGACGAGAAGGACGCATTGTGTTTTGTCGTCCACTTTAGTCTGCAACTCTCATAATTCCAGAAGAGCTTGCTAATGACCTTGTTATTAAAGCCTTCACATTTTAAAATAATTTAAGTAATTCGCGGCGACGCTGATATATTTTGCCGCTATGTTTAATATAAAACGTTAAATTAATTTCTTCTTAGACCATTTTGAATGATGGCTAGCACTGGGGTTACACTTCAAATGATACCGCCACATTTGACCTTATGTTCCTATCCAACTCCAAACATTCAAACTTTGTCAATATTATCACTTATAAGATAGGCAACACACTACAAGCACAGTACAAGAAACTTTAGGCACCGACTCCTCAACTGATAGTAAATTCGTCTCTAATGAGTAAGCAATTTTTCTGAAGATGCAGTAGGGTATATTTTGACGAAACTTATGAATCTGATATAGGTCTCTTTCTTTAAGTCTATCCATTTTTTTCTTAGGTAGATTTGGCTTAACTTTCCCATGAAATTCTAGTAATTCTTTATTCAGTAAATAGAGTGTAGGATTCTTAAGAACATGAAAATAGGTTTGTATGCTTAATGAGCCACATGAAATCGGGTATAAGATGGAACGAAATCTTTGACCGATGCAAACAGTCAGCGAAGTGGAAGTGGCGGTCCTGGTGCTAATGGCAAGGCAAGAAGGGCAGAAGAAGATCTTATTAGCCAACGGCTTTCGTGCAGTAGGCGGTTCTGAATGCAAACACAGCATCATTTCTAGCACAAAGAAATAGATCCTACCCACGGCGTCGTCGGTAAACAGGACTTCTCGCTAAGGGAGGGTGTCCTTGGGCGAGGCCGTATTGGCATCATGAGTGCAGCCACGCACGCAGGTATTTATAGATTAGTATGTATATTAAATGTAGAAGTGCAGTACGTGCTACCGCGTTCGGAGCAACCGGTGCGCCGCAACCAATGGCAGTGGCGACAGATGAGCATATTTTGTGTATTGTTACCCCATCAAGGGCAACAGACGATCATAGCTATCGTCAAGATGTCAGCGTACAGGACGCAAAAAGGTACATTTTGCACTTGGAATGTTCAAGCACATAGAAAGTTCACACAACAAATTACACTGATTTCTCGGTATGCCCTGAATGCTACTACTATAATTTTTGAATTGGAATATTGTCATACGTGCGTTCAGAAAGGTACGAGAAATGCAATGGAGAGAAATCATGCGATCTACACGAGTGGTAGAGAAGGGAGAACTGTAGTCGTAGATTGTGCGGTTTTGAAGGAGCTATCCATGCATGCGACCATGTACTATGTAACAAAGCTGGAAGATTATGTATTATAGGAACAAAGGTAAGTCAAGCTCTTGACTATTTTACAAGCCATGATCTACCAGTTTCCAGATGTATTCTCCTTCTGATACGTATGAATAAAGAGATAGGAGTGTCAAGATAAGCTCGACACACCTCGTGGTGAGTACAAGAAAGAAGCGCTTTAACTTTTTTTGACCAACGGCTTGCTGCTTATGATTTAGACCTTTGTTGAACTCAAGAAAGTTCTGCAAAATGCAGCCAAACAAGTGTTTGCCAGGACGAAAAAAACTTTTTATGACTGGTTTGATGATCAAGACGTAGAAATTTAAAGTTTAGCAGGAGACACGAATATAGCTAATAATGCTTTGAGGAAGCGAATCAGAGCATTAAAGAATAACTATTTCTAGAAAAATGCCAAAGACGATGAAAACATTTCTCAAGAAATAGCCACAGAGAAGTTTACATCACATTATACGCTGCATATGCAGCTAAAAGTCGAAGCTTCTACACAGTGAAATCTAAAACTGGAGATCTCTTAACTTAATACAACACTATCAAAGACAGAAGGCTTGAAAATTTCCAAAATCTGTTAAATCCACCACCTAAAATAGACATGGCAACTGCTGATGATATAAAATAGCTTCCTGCCATGTGATACACACTTGTGTTGGAGTAATGTGGGGCAAGATGAGACACTTCTTCGTCATTTTGTTGTTAAAATACTGTAGTTTTACTCATAACAAACGCGCCGTCTTGTAGAACACTCTGTAATGTTTAGTAATACGTAAATAAAAATGATGCAACTTTAACGGTTATTATTTTATAATCAAATATTTACATCTTTCCAGCCTGTCTGATCTTGCTGCACACTGTGGGGTAAGATGAGACGCATATTTCCACATCAGAATTTTTCAACAGCTCTTCATTTCCTACACTACTGAACACTTTCTCAGCTATAAAACACATGAGAGATGTTTGAGTTACGTTCCTATCGGGAATTCAACAAAAATGTCCCGTCTGAAATTTTTCGCTTGGAAATCTGAGGTTGGCTCGTTGCTTAAATTCTCATGATATCTCTTCCTCGTGTTTGCTTATGAAGTGTTGTTTATAAAAAAGCGTGTATGTATCTTGGCAGCTATGTTTTGAGTGACTTCTCCGTAAAAGATGATCTTGCCTCAAGTGCTCAAGCAGCTTCATGTGCTTGCAGTCATTTACGACAAAAAGGCCTTCGGCTCCTATGACTTTGCAGTTGTTATAAATATAAGTGTATACAATCATTGCCTGGTCCCATTGTTAACTTACGGTTGTGAACTATTTGTGAATTTATGCCAACACCAGATCAGACAGTTCTGTACCATACGCCAACGTCATCTACAGCTTATTCTAAATATCAATGGAATTAATTTGTAAGCAACAAGAAAGTGCTGCAGCGAATCATCAACAACAAGATGAAATTGGCCATATACTGACTGCCTCCGCTGATTGATGGATTACATTGAGATATAATTCTGTAGTTCGCGGCGTGTCCAGAATCTTACATCAGAAGAGAGCATAATACTGCCATTCAAAACGATTGTGCATCTATCTGATCTATCTATCTGATCCTCTCTATTACTGTTGGAATCCAGAAATTTATAAGAATCTCCTGTCCTTTTGATAACCTAGGACATCAATCATCATCATCATCTGACTATGTTTTTGTGGGGCAAATTACTGAATTACCCGCCACGGGATGAGAAGCGTATTTTAGTAGTCAATCTGTTTGAAGAAGCATCATAAATGATGATATGCAGTGAATAGAAAAAACTTGCCATTTCTTGATCAACGTGGTACTATTTTAGACCAGATAATATTTTTGACAGTTAAATTAAAATCCTAAATTATAGAATAGGTAGTTGATGGAAACATTTTCCCTTACATCTTGGCGCACTGATAAAAAATAAGCAACATTAAGTCTTGGTGCGTATACAAATTTTCTGGCTCATTACAGTCATAGAGCAAGCTTTAATCTGTTATTTATAACTGCAGTGACATAGATAAGAGTGTTCAAGACAAGGATTTTTAGGGTTTGTTTCCGAAGGGGGACTTAGTCTAAATTTGCCCCCCCCCAAATCGTTACCTTTTTATCCTACAGACCTCTTAACACAACAGGTCTTCTTGTCCAACAGGCCTTTTTGGCTGCCAAGCTGACACTTGATAAGGGGGAAACAAACGCCTAGCCTCCTAGCACAAAAATTTTTTTGTGAGTGCGAGTAGAAAGACTCGTTAGGTTAGGGGTTAGAAAGGTTACAGATTTATCGATACGATCAATATATTAACGTTTTGGAAAATATTTAAGTGGTCTTATTAATACAATATGTATAGACCTTCTTGCTAGTTACAGTAATGGAAAACGTGCTCCTTATTCCATGTGAAATATTTGCATTAAAATCAAACCTTGCATAGCTACAAAGAAGGGGTATAGTATTGGGTGTGACATTGCTGCTCATAAAACTACCCCCCCCCCTCTTAACGCATTAGGACGGCACCCCCTAGTTATGAGTTACCAGGGTTATTTCTTATTCCTTGAAATACGGAAAATGCACTTCAGTTGCCCAAAATTGTCTCCTCGAGTTTCTTTTAACGTATTTGTAAAATCTAAAGAATTTATAGTTAGATCCAAGACTTGCAAGTGACCCAATGAATCCTCCTCCATAACTGCAAGTTGATAGGTTTACTGGTCTTAAATATCTAGTGATGGATGATCGAGTTTACACGGTTACTGTTTCATTGGGCTGTTGTTTTGGTTTGTTTGCCTTCGTGACCCAAGGATTGTAATCAGTTGGTATTACAACTTATGGAAAGATTGGATAAAAGGTTGATGAGAACGCAAAGGAGATGTTTACGAACAATCGAGAGGAAGGAACTTGTCCGTGCATTCTCGTCCAAGAAGACAACTTGCACAGCAAAAACCCACAGATCAGCTGTATTTTCCCGCCTTAATTCTACCACCATTTGCAGCCAATCATTACAGTCAATGAACACCGGAAACCGAAACGCGCATGTTTACAAGACAGTTATCACAGGCCAAGAGAAAACTACATGATCGTGATCCTTAGGAGTTAGTGCAGAAGAAACAACAACGTTCATTGAGGGTATCATGGTTAAAATAGATTAAGCAGATAGATTTACATCGATGTTGCACGAATCATAGAGCTACGGAGACAAAACACTATGAGCACAAGTTTTATTTTACGTACAAGGAGTACTTCAGTCTGAGCCGTTTTATGAGAGTGAAGTTGTTTTGGAGTAACTCACCGGAAGAGGACTTAACATTCGATTCACCAGAAACAAGCATTTGGAATCGACCTTACAAACTTCGATATCTTGGCTGACGTTGGATGTTGAAGATTATACGCTAAAGGAGTGACGTGAAAGCGTAAGAAAGAGAGCATGCTGATTTTCCTGGCGCTTGTGGCGGCGGTTGTCAGCCAAGATGTACCGACTTCAAACGAGGTAGGTCACTAACAGGCATGATAGTCTCTTCTGTGGATCACGTCTTCTCATGATTTGACGTTTGATCCAAATTTTGCCCTGTATTGGCATACTGTAAACATTTAAAAGCACATCACAGTAAACACGAAGTTAAATTGTGATATATTTCGAGTATTAGGTATTTTGGGCCTGTATTAAAATTTATATATTGGCAAAACAGACTCAATTCAACTTCACGTTTTAAATGACTTCTTACTATCTCGCATGTTTTCGAGTGTTAGAGGGAGAATTTTGTACCGCTTTTGTTCTATTGATGGAGCGCTATTTTGAAAGGTTAAATTTTATTCCGTATGTATTCTCGCTTTAATATCCCATTTCCTGTTGTTTTCCCTGAGGGTTAGAGATTTCAATAGTTTATACAGCGAAAGGTCAACCACGTTGAAGGTCGTTGTCATTTGTAAGTTTACCCACAGCCTGGGGAGCTGATGGTTACCACAGGGAAAGTGCTTAAAACAATACTAAATCATTTGGAATTAACCTTTGCTTCCTGAATAAGTCCTGATGAGGCGGGGTTTTTTGTTCGGAAGCAAGGAAGGCAAACAAACAAAATTCAGCGCTTCCTACAGTTAGTAAATTCCCTGTAGAATTTGTTGTTTTGGACACCCCCTGGGAACAATTACTGCTGGGAAGCCGCTGAAATGGAGCTAATGGAAATAAACCCGTAGAGCTATCTAGTTCAGAGTTCAAGTACATTTAGAGACCTTGAGAAAAGCTTTTCTGCATTTGAATCCAGTGGAATGATTTTCATGTTGGTGAAAAATGATTTGCAACAACAGTCATAGAACGTCTTCTGATTTTAGCGTACCTAGAGTGGGGGACAGGTGTCAGTAATTATCAACGAGATAATTACCTTCCAATCACTATCAAGCAAACCACTGTTAGGCGTTACCTTTCCCTGGTACCAACTATAGGGTTTCTAGGAATAGCTAAACTTGTCAATTGAGCTTGCAACACGAAACATTATATCGGTCCATATGTTACGGAGAAAAAAAAGAAACCTAATTGTTCATGTCCAAACTTTCAAAGTATTCTAGGTAAATACAAAGTCTATTTTCCATTCGCGTCGTGGCCACTGAAATAAACGCCTTCGTATCAATTGACGGCTAACATGTCCGAAAAGGCGGGACCATACTTACCCTTTGAAGTACACTTTTGTGAGATAATATCTTCAATTGTAGAGGACTTGCCTCCAAAAATATCTTCAACGGGGCCAAGGTTAGCCCCTAATATTAAAGGCATAAACTCAACACAGTTAAGGTCTCTCATGTAACTAAGCTTTTAACAATTACCAGGTAGGCGGTAAGTAGTACTAACTAGGTAATTGCCCTCATAAGTTGGGCCTAATGTAAATAGAATTCATTTTGCGTCACTAGTAGTATATTCGGGTTGTCGACAACTATGTCGGTATATTAAAGTAATACGGGATCAAAGGCGTCATCAAAGGCACCATGGTTCAGCGGATAGATCACTTGTCTTGTGTCGGAGAGGGTAAGTGTTCCACCCTAAGAAGTATAATTGGTAACATCAGGAAATGCATCTGATCTTAAAGTACTCCGTGCCCTCGTAGAAAGAACTATATATGTATTTGAACACCTCCCAAACCCTTGTCTAAGTAGAATGTACATCTGAAAACTGCATGATTGTCATCATCATCATCATCATCATCATCATCATCATCATCATCATCATCATCATCATCATCATCATCATCATCATCATCATATTTGACGGGGAAAGCCTGATACTGTAAGATACGATGGTATAAGATTAGAAATATTACAAAATAAGACCAGATATGCTAAGATACATAGGGTAACATAAGAGAAGATAAGGTTGGATCAGGAGTAGATAGATCAAGGTAGGGTTAAGCCATAAGAATAAAGATATGCTTGATGGGATCACGGGTTGTGGGTCCGCAGATAATGCTCAGCGTACCATGATTAACCAGGCTGCCAACCAAACAAAAACAACTTTTGACGTCAAATAGCGCGCCGACAAGTTTTTGATACTTGAATCTCACGATCTAAAATGCCCGAACATGTGCTTGTTGTTCTGCTTGTGATTGATGAAAAGTATGATTGGACAAAAGGAAGCCCTAATGCACAGTCCATGGGTAGGAATTTGTAAAATCTGGAATATGCTGACCGGATGTACAAGATATGTACAAAACACAGCGATAGATGTGCTCGTAAGACAACAGAACATCTCAGTAAAATAACTGTGAACATTCGTCATTCAGCTGCGAGATCGGACCTTACACAGTCGGAGATTTTCTTGATGCTCCTTTCGCATAACGAATACCTTACGTCGAATTCAAGGTGTGAAATATATGTAACAGGCAGAGGAAGCTTCGATGAAAAATCTCTGCCGCGGGACAGCGTTGCGTATTGGGTGAGTTTCGAACTGTGGTAGCGACCAAAAAGTTCTTGTTGGCGACTTGCGAAAACGCCAAAACACTTTTGTAATATACGCACAGATAAAAGTACGACGACAAAATACGTAAGATTTGTAATTCCACTCCTATGGCATAATGAGACCTTGAATAGTGGATATATTTGCATTCTTATGGGCCTGTCGCCGTCAAAAGAGATATTTAGGAAAAGGGAATGAGGTCCTGCATATAGTTTAGTGTTCCAGCTGTTGTTTAGGTCCTATTTTGCCATAGGGGTGGAATTGCAAATTTTACGTATTTTGTGGTAATCCTCTGTTATATTTGAACCCTGTTGAGGTGGTTTTACCAGTATTCCCTCCTACTCTACAATTTCACTTGTAGTAGCCGAATAGAAGCAACTCCCGAATCTAACCTATGATTACATTTCAGGACAATGGTAACTGATACTTGAAGTCGTTAAGGGCGTTGTGATGTTTAGTAAGACCCTGATTTTCATATAATCCCTGTGTCGTTTGATGTCAGCAAGAGGTTCATATTGAATGTGTAGTGGAGAATTCCACAAACCATTTATGCATCTGATAGCCCTTGTCCTCCACATCTTCTAACGCAGTATTTCATAAACGTCCCCCCCCTATGATTCTACGCTTTCCATGATATTATTTCCTTGGTAGTGCAGAATTTAAATACTGCATTAACAAGTGGACGCGTAGTAAGTCACAAGTTTAAAAGGGAAGTTTTCATTCTGCACTCTTAAGAGTTTTACGCCTTGATTACAGCGCAACGTGAGTTCAATACTTAAATGTTCTTACAGAGGTAATATAAGTTTTTAAAATACCTATCCGTACAGGTCTCGTAGTTACTATACAGGTTAAAGATAACATTTGAAAGTGAAAAATCAAGTAAAACAACTACACAGTGTCACAACGCTGTTGTATGCATACCTAAAATATAGAAACAAAACTAGGAAATATATCATAATAGCCTCGTTTGAAAACAAAATGCTTCTTTCTGCGTTAATTAGGGTTACGAATTCTGATATTACTGTCTGAAGATACCTAAGATGCTATAGTGACTTAGCTTTAAAGATGACCCTAAACTTTTCAAGATATAAACTACTTTCAAGTCGTTGACTAGTGTCATTTCAGTAACAAGACATCACATTTCGTTCCATGTTACGGAATTTGCAACGTCTTGTGAAAAAGAGGCTGCGCTTTCTTTTCTCATCTTAGAAAAAAACCTTAAACAGACTTGCTGTAGCTGTTGACCTTAGCTTTGCACTATCAAATTCATAATCATAGATTAAAGGCAACGTAAGTTGACCCACTGCGTTAAAAGCGTTTTCAGGCAGAATGATTTTCGCAGTAGTATTGCTTTTACATCCCAGAGCCTCAGTCGTAGCATCTCTGAGGGGAGAAATTCCCAAATCATCGAAAGAAATCACAATTTTGATGGTGGATGTCGCATTTCCTAGCCGATCACTTAAAGAACTTACTAAATGTTTTTAAAATATTGAATAGACAACGTTGATGCATATTGTGCCCTCGATGCGTACCACGAAGTGACCTTGAGAAGCGACCAATTGTTCAGTTGGAACGCTTTGTTTTATTTGCTAAGCTGTTTTCGGTGTATCAGAAACTCTCTCCTTTTTCATCTAATTGCTTTAAAATCGCCATTATAACCTCTTTTTCTATTGCAGGACTCTTCAACATTGACCCATTCGGGAACCCAAAAGGAAGGTAAGTAAGCTCGTGGTTTCAATTAAGGATGGCTGCTATGCAACAAGTATGTGCAGATCAACACCTAATGTGCAGAAGTGGCGGAAGAAAACTTATCTGGTAGCAGTAGGGCTGTAATGAATGTCACCCATTTTCTAACGAAACAATAACGTTCTCTTGTGCATTGAGGCAGTTGTTTCCCACCTCTTTATAGCCCTTGTCTCCTTCCAGGCTTTCGCGCCGAGGGAACCCTCTTCAAACCCTGTTATTGAGATCCTTATATTCAAGACCATTTACTACCAAAATTACTTTAAATTGTAAAGAATATTCTGCAAAATTAATTTCAAAAATTCTTTGGGAACATATAAAATGCTATGTTCAGCAGCGGATTCAAAGCAGCAGTTAAAATAACAATAGACTTTTATAAACATAAGGTATAATGTGATAGCTTAGCTTGATGCTTCTCTGTCAAACGTTATACCTTAGGTTCTATGTTGGTCATTTAAAATTTGAGATTACGTTGGTCGTATCCAAACGGTTCAATGCAATGATAGCCTTAATCACACCCTTAAGGTGGATATGCGTCGTTCTCCCAGCATCATTTTGTTGCTCGCTTTAGCAGGGGAGCAAGTATCAGGTCAGTAAGCTAGACCAGACTGTCTCCAGAAGTTTTCTTGGTGCAGATAGGGATCGACAGTCTCCAGGAGCGGGACTACAGTATGTCTGAAGTAACTGAAAGCGGCCCAGACACTTTTCGTTGATGGGGATCCTGCTTTCAGTGTGCATTAGAGCAGTATTTTGCAACGTTGGCGATATCGCCACTTGGGTTTTAAAAGGGAACAATGTTTTGGTGAGTGACAGCAGTATTTTATTGTATGTTTCTATTGAATGTGAAGGTGTGTCCAGTGGAGTGGGTGCAAATGGAGCAATGTGATCACGAAGGGGGTGCTAAACATAAGAGAAATATTACAATATAGGATATTTGTAGTCTACATTGTTCTCTTCAAGGAGCTCCCTCACCTGCATAGTGCATTGACCCGAAGTAGTGGTGGCCCCCTTCCCCACTTGTTAAAGATATTACAGCGCCCTAAGGATTTACGATTCCTTAACTCGCCCTAGGTTTTAAAACCCCCTTTCGTGGGCGGGGCTACCGCCTTTGTTGAGAACGAGATGATCGGATAATCTCTTTCCTACCTAAATTATTAAAGAATGTCTACGTTAAGGTCTTCATTATCACAGATCCGTAAATCTAGGAGCAGGTATCGGTACTGCTTCTTGATACACGCCGATTATTGACATCTAAATGTGAGACTTTTCAGTGACTTTCGGTGGTTGGCAATTTGCAGTAACGGAGAATATATATCATAGTATTTAAAGATGTATTTAACTTATTTTTGGACTCTGATGATGTTTTTGTTTGTTAGAAGTTGATGTTACGGGAGGACCCATCGCCATGGATATAGGAAACAGAATTACTTGAACAGATTACCTGTGACCAAGCACAGTGCGTCATCATCATCATCATCATCATCATCATCATCATCATCATCATCATCATCATCATCATCATCATCATCATCATCAGTATAGAACCTATACCTCTCAGAACTTGCAAAGATGGCATCGTTTTAACATTTTTAATTTGTTTAAAAAGGAAGGTGCGGTTCGGAAATTTTGCTTTCACATTTTAAAATTTTGGACACTTATTGTAAAACGAAATAAACCCAGCACACTTTGTAGATGCTCTTATTTTACAACTTACAGTTTTAGTTTGCAAAAACGACTAAAGACGATTTTGACCACATGTTACTTGGACTTTCATATGTAAATTACATACTTAGAGTGCAGGTGAAAAGAAGAGGGGTAAAGGAATTGGGTGGAGCAAAATCATACCCTGCGTCGCTTTTGAAAGATAAAATCCACAGTAATTTTAGAGGACATTCTATATAAGAGCGATAAGAAAACTGCAACAGTAACTTTCTTCACAGACATCAAAACGTTTGGATGTTGTATAGGATGAAGAGAAAATTCTTGAAAAGACTCTACCACACTGATAATTCATTTCTGAGTTGTCTTAAGAAAAGGCTCAATAACAAGGACGCAAGCGACACCTTCTCTTTCTATCGCATTATTAAGAGACGCGTAAGTTATAAATTTGTCTTTCAATAACACAAGAGGCAGAAGATGTGTCACTCATTTGTCTTCCACGAAGTGCTGTGGTCTTCTTGTTTCTTACAACTTTGATGTGTTAATGTTATTCATTATAAATCAACAAGATATACCCTTCAAATTGTTTCATTTTTTCTTAAGGATTACATTTGAAACATAAGTCATATCTTTTTTGTCATCTTCTGTAGTGAAGCCTCATACAAAACGAACGTGCATGGACTTACGCCCTGTAGCAAAAAGTAGATACGTTAGAATCCGTTTTACACGCTTTAACATTTGCTTTATGCTCAACAATGCGTCGAAAAGAATATAAATATCTTCCTTTTTTATCAACACTATCTATTATTCTTAACATAAAGTATATTTTCACCAAACTGTCATGTAACACTTTCATATATTCTGATTAATTTCAAAGCCGCTATTTTTTAAACTAAGGCATTATTTGGTAGAATTTTTAAGCATAATCTCCTTAAAACAGGACAAGCAAACATAGCTTCCCGAAGGTCTGAAAAGACCTTGCAAAAGTCGTGGAAAGCAAAACACGACGTTTCATTAGTATTAAGGTAAAAATTAGCAAGAGCTATTTAAGGTCTTTAAGCTGATAAAGCATTCAAACCATACAAATACACAGATTTAAGTACTACACATAATCTCATGCAAGCTCTGGATGAAATGAGAGATAAGATAAAAATACAAATGACTAAAATTTTACATCTTCGTGAGTTGGATGAAAGATAGACGCAAAAGAAGAAATCTTTTTATGAAAACAAGCTACGCATTTCAGTTACTACTAAAGTTATCCTAGACGGCGTAAAAGCCATAGAGCAAAAACTTGACTCCTACAAAATATTAATCTCCTTAGTTTTGATTTTTCAGGAAATGACACTGGAATTCTTTGATTTGGTATCAGTAATGGAATTCTATTAAGACGTAGGGGTTGGGATAAAAGAATTCAACTGGGGATGGTTTACACCAGATTGGCAGAAACGTCGCTTTATGAGACAATGTCGTCATTAAACACAAAATCCCGTTAAGAATTTGATTTTCACTTCATAGTTTGAATAAAACGTTTTAATGGACGACTTACGAAAGTAAGGGTATTGATTTTTTAAAAAGGG
>JAAAKM020006971.1:106657547-106674338 GCA_010016025.2 Alatinidae sp. Z8VKAUB7J3 | reverse complement strand
ATTCCTATTTACAATGTTAGTCTCAACTGTACGTGGTATGGAATGGGTGTAGTATCTGTTTTCATCGATGACAGATTCTTTCAATGATCCGTGAGAGGCAACCCTGCTAGACGGTTGAGCCCTTATCGTGGCTTGCTTCTCTGCCGGGCACCAGCTGCCCTTCTTTTATTAGTTGGCCTGTTTGGTGATTTTACTCTTTATTTAGGGTAGGTTTGAAATCGGGCCATCAGGGATCTTTGATTTAGAGATTGTTTAGGTATAAATAGTCTGAAATGAAGTTTAGTATAGATTTGCTTTCACAGTGCTTTGCCACAGAAAGTCTCAACTGTACGTAGTATGAAGTACCAGCATGTCACTTTTCAAGTATTAATTACTTGTTTTGCATATGCTTTAAAAAACCAGCTGACATTGTAAATTATATTCTTCAAGGTAGAGAGGAGTGGGAATTTGTATCGGCGTTGCTATAATCGTATCAATTGTAACAATCGTACGATGATCATTTTTGTATAAAATGTACTGTATTATGTGGATAACATTTGGTGTACTATAAATAGAAAAGGCTGTTGTTTTTTTAAAGCTTTTGTCCTCCTGAAAAGTACCCACAAGATAAGTTTGATTAACCATCAAGGTGTGTCAGTGAAAAGTGTATTCAACTTTTTCTCTAAGTCTGAAAGTTACTTTTTGAAAGCCTTTCTGACGGTCTTAGACTAATTCAAGACCTATTCTGTACCTACTTCCAATAATGAATTCAAGATTTCGTTTTTGTTTAGTTGTAAAAGAAGAATATGACAAGAATTCAGTCATGCTACAATACAACAATGCTAAGGACATGTGGACACATTTTACTGGCACTGGACTGCAAGGTCAGGGCCTTCCAGGACCATCGCCGGTGAGGCACGTTTCTTTATCTTTATATTAGCACTGAATATCATTTTCATGCCATATATTATCTTTGAATGAATTGGGTTTAGTAAGAATCCACAAGCAAGTAGTGAATACAGCCCAGCAACTATCTTGTCTCCCCCTACTTACGTACTACAGAAGCATTAAGATGGAGATATCTTACTACGTCTTGAGTTTCAATGAAGTAGTTTCAAAGAAGTTTCAAACTTACTTCTTTGTATGCCGAGTTCCTACCTTTCATCAGCTTTGTAAATGCAGCTCTCCGTTCTCTTTCTCTTCGTAACATGACGAAGGAAAACCACATTGGGTAACCATAGAAACAAAATAAAGTATTCTGAAAACAGAATGGTTTTTCTTTGTTGTTTTGCCAAGAGTATGCAGTGAAAGTGCTGCATTAAGAAAGCACTCCCTACAAAATTAAGATAGTATCATCGAGACGAGAGGATTTGAAATGTTAGTTTTTGAAAAGAACACTAGAGAAATAGAAAAGCATGTCACCACCGGAGATCGAACCCACCTAAGCATGGGTCACGGGTTCCATCCCCGGTGGTGACATGCTTTTCTATTTCTCTAGTGTTCTTTTCAAAAACTAACAATTGAAATCCTCTCTTCTCGATGATGCTTTCTAACTTTAATGGGCTTTGGATTGATGACGGGACGGAGGGCAGCTTGTCCTTAGTCAAGTTACATGACGCAGAAAGGCTGGTCTGCAATTACGTTGAGCTGGACGTCGATGTCCACGGGTGCATGACTGGGAGCTAATGTGGTGACTAGAGAAATAGAAGTATGTTAACATCGGAGGTCACCTAGATTAGTTGGTAGAGCGCACGCCGCGAAAGCGTGGGTCACGATCCCCGGTGTTGACATATTTTCTATTTCTCTAGTGATCTTTTCAAAACTAAGATATGAAATCAAACGTAGGAAATTCTTTGAGACGAAGTGAATTGCTTCCAACCTGGACGATACTTGATAACGCTTGACTAAATGAAGTTAGCAGCCTTTAATGGACTTATTCATGAACTATCTACATGAATGTAATTATTATTCTGCAGTGTAATTATTGAAGATCTTTTTATCGACACATAGAAAGGACGCACTTGGAATGGCGCTGTGGCCACTACCAGAACTATATTACCAGGACAACAGACCGTGAGTTCTCTCTTGATATTGTTGAAATTCTATTTCTAGTCTTCAATGCTTATTAGAGGCGAGATGTACATAAAAGAGACCTTTGTTTATCTTCATCAACAAGTAAACAGTGGGTTGCCAACGTAGTATGGGAAGGGGACTAAGGCAGAGCTACACGGACAGCAAAGAAATATAAACTGATGCGAAAACCAAATCTGAACATTGTCTGTGAGTCATTTGAACAGGATAAAATTAGACTGATGTTACTTTTTATGTGTCTCAGATCGCGATGGTAAAGTTTTCGACGCTGTTTTGATCGACAGTATTTAGAAACTAAACAAAGATGAACTTTCGTTCGACGTTTGGGTCCATTCTAGGACGATTATGATAAATATTCCAGGTTGAGGTGCTCTTGGAAGTAACAATCAATCCCAGTTTACATTCATCTTGTAAGCATAAAGCCATTGACATGTTTCAAAGCCAGTCTTGTGTAGAAATCGATCGTGTATGATGGCAGTGATCTAAGCAAAGAATTCCTACAACCTTAGATTATCAGCCAAATCCACACCTATTTTCATTCTTGTATCCGACTTTTTGCCTCCTTAAAGCCTTTTCTAGCTCTTTTAGTAGTGTGTAATAGGATAGCGGAAAACTAAAGGAATTATCCTGGACGTCTGATTTTTCACTAATTTTGGAGAGAGCCCTAGGTGTAAAGGGTGCGAAAACTACTTAAATATACATCAAAGTAGCGCATTGCAACTGTTGTGATGTTGTTGTTGATGATAATGCCCTCTGCATAATCAGCTCTTCCTTGTTTAATTACTTTATCACCTTGAGGAACATTTGATCTCTCTACATGCATATAGGTAATTGTTAGGTATTTTTGGCAGTGTATTGTATCATATAGTGCGCATGTACTGCCGTTTTATACTCTTCCTCCCGTTCCTCCCTTCTTGTACTCTCCGTTGTTATTTCCTTTTTTCTTCTCCGTTTTTGTATTTATCGAGCGCTTTCCCTGAACTTTACAGGTGTTTACTTATATGTTGGCGTGGTACTTCCCCAACAGGTAAGTTGTCTACATTCAAGACAAAGCAACTCTTACGTTTGTAGTGTCGAGTAAGAATAAAGCAAGGGTTTCTTGGTAACAGAAAGACAACTTGCAGGTGAACACAATGTTTAATTTAAGGCAGCTATATTTACTGAGTCCTTTTATGGAAGTAATAAGTAACTTGCAGTGACTGGCTGGACCTTATTATCAACTAGGTAGTTACCGTTAAGTTCGCAGGCCGTGACTCAACTGTTTTGTTTTTAGAATCGGGAGGTCTGGGACCGAGAAACCATCCCTCATATAATCTTTGTACTTTTTTAATACTCGTTAGTGTGTTTACATTCAAGAATTGTCTTCTGTTATGTTAGAGAAGTAAATCGTTATCACTGCGTGTACTCTACCCAACAGTTACTACCTGGACAATTGCAATAAAAAGCAGTTCATATTTGAAGGCAATGCTTTAATTAAATATTTAATCGTTTCGTACACCCAGAATGCGATACTCAACACTTTCAAAATTGTTACCATATGGCTGGTACTTACAGGAGTGGTATCTGTCTCCAATATTAACTTGAGTTGCTCATGGATTCTTTCCGTTTTGTTCAGTCCAGTATCAATCCACACTGGATATCTGTACCAGTACGACATTAATAGGTTTTAAAGCGACTTAAAGGAGGAAAACACTGGGGGTCTAATGCCTGGGATCGATGAGATTTGACAGAGTGTTATCGTGAGGCTGTTGATCCCTACCGAAACTTACTACAAGAAACAGGAATTGCACAAGTCTTTTCGAAGCTACTGAGATCTGGCGAAGCGTGAAATGTATTAAGATCTCAAAGTATCCATTTATTCGTATAAATAGATTGTTACTTGCCTGCGCTAGCCTCTGCGTGAGCGTTTTTAAAACATGCTGTATTCACGTTAGTGAACATT
Organism: Alatinidae sp. Z8VKAUB7J3; assembly: GCA_010016025.2. NCBI lineage: Eukaryota > Metazoa > Cnidaria > Cubozoa > Carybdeida > Alatinidae > Alatinidae sp. Z8VKAUB7J3. The sequence goes on along the minus strand of JAAAKM020006971.1, from coordinate 106,670,326 downwards.
AACGCGAACTTTCTCCGGGAAACTTTTCTCTGAAAAACGACGACTGTTTTCTGTGAATGTTTGTTGAGTTTTATACATTTTCTCCAAGTTTTTGTGGAATCAATCGATATTTAGTACCTCCTCATGGAAGAGGAACATCAAGACAAAGGTACCAAATTTATGAAAATCGCACAAACTACGGAGTCTTCACACTACCCCTAATCGATCCTAAATGATTTTAACCAATGAAAGTCATCATTATCTTTTGTAATATCTCCATTTTGTTCAATTGTCATTGCTTTCTCTAGTCACTCTCTAATTTGTTTTGCTTGGAAACTGCATAGCCATTTTAATTTGTTTGCTGTTTATTAGTATCCTTCCAGTCAGAACTAACTAACTATGCTATTGTCTACCTATACAGTTATGTACGGTAGAAGGTGGATAAACTGATCAATGATCGTTCAGGGTTTTTCTTAATTGTATTCTAGTCACAAGAACCTGAGAACTTACGCTAGAAAGATTTGTTTTCGATCGTAGAAACTTGCGGGCTTCCTGATAAATATTGCGGTTTCCTTTTAAACATGTGAAATTGTTCAAGTTGCCTTATCTGGTTTATTAGGAATTAGTTTGTTATGTGAATGTCAGGTTGTTTGTATTGTGAGGGCTGAACTATATTTTCTGAAAAATCTTTATCCAAACATTTAAAGTGTGTACCTCTTTTGACTGTTCTCGGTTCATTTAACAAAAGGGCTTGGGTTTTTTTCTCCATTGCATAAAAATTGGCATACTGCCAACACGTATTAAATTGATTATCTAATAAAATAATTGGGAAGAAATCTTTCATCTGCCAGTCCACTATATTGATTATTGTCAATTTCAAACTCATACTTAAAATCCTTGTGTTCCGGTATTCTGGTATTGCCGCAGGATAGATTCACATTTGACTCGAAAATTTCAACCATCAATATTCCACACTAGTACAGGCATGTTTTGTGTATCAATCGAGAATATTTTCATCAATGTTTCAGTAAGAATTTGACCTTGCACAGTACAAAGTACGCTAAAGTGAACGATTCTACACAATCAATTGGGAGTGTAATTATGACTGGTGATCCAATGTTGATCAGTGTGATAGGATTTATCCAGTTGACCTAAGTTATGCTTTGAGAAGGGAAAACAGAAGAGGTGAGATTGATTAGCGTCTCAGAGCTATACTATCAAGATACTAAAGTAACTTAAAGTACACAACATTTATATAACCGATGTTTTATTGGCCCGTGTCGTAAGTATAAGGTAACGGTTTGTATTTGTTTCATCCGCTTAGCCGTTGCTTCGGATTATACAAGGAGTAACGGACAAGAAAATTGCTGTTTACCCAAATAGTGGAGAAATTTGGGGAGGTGATAGGTAAGTGCTTGGATAATTAATCAGTATGTTTACTCTAGTCAATTGTATTAGAAGTTTACTTTTTAGAAGTGAGCCAGTACAAATAAGAGGCACGTAATCTTGCAAAAGGCTTTTATACTGATAAGGCATTTTTGGTTGTAAGTGTGACGTTTACTGTTTTGTCGAAGATTAGGAAGCCCTTGCAGCTTTAGTTTAAAAAATTTTTAAGAAGACGATCAGGAATTAAAGGGATTGAAATACAAAATGGTAGTGATAGAATGCGAAAATATTATGCCCCAGGTACTTCAAAAGATCATTTGCCATATCAAGCAATATCTATAACTACAGTTCTAAGTTGCGTGGCTAATGACCCCCTAAAAACGCCTTTTAATGTGCAATGCAAGGAAAAGAGCTACTTAAACCAACTACTGGACTTAACTTCTTCTTACCAAACCACTGCCCTAGCTGCGCTGTGTTTAAGTTCTTTTGGTTGATTGGATAACACTTATCGGCTTTAAACTTTTACACCAATTCGTCTAAGCACAGCATGGTAAGGTGTGCCTTGAGGCTTCCAATTCTAATATTTCAATCTCTTCCACTTTCTTCTTTTAGTCATTCTCTTTTGAAGATAAAGCATTCACAAAATTTCGTTTCCAGAACTACTGTAGTAAGGTCCTCTCCTGACAATACAGTGTTAGTTTCCATATTATTTTGAAAGTAGTACTAGAGCGGTAAACCGTACGAGTTTCATCCAGGACCACTGTAAGGCTTACCCATCAAAAATTCGAAATTCTATCGTTCAACTGTCGAAACTAATTTGATGGCAGCAGATGGAACTGTGGCGTTGTTTTGATGGAAGCAGTCTTTTTTTGGACTTCTGCTGGACTTTTTATATTTCCTTACTGTAGCTATGTACTTTCGTCTTCTGTTCCGTGTCGTACGCTGGGTTTTTTGAAAGGAGAGAGTATGTCAGCTCTTGAAGGCCCCTTTTCAACTCCCACTTCTCCCTTTGCATCTGATTTAATAGGCATTTGTTTGTATTTACTCGTTCGTGCAGTACGGTTAGACCAGTGGCTCCCAACCTTTTTGTGTCCCGCGTCACTGAAACAATTTTATTATGTGCTCGCACCCCTTACGTTTAAAGTCAAATGTCACATACACGTTGGAAATTCTTCAATGATCATCCATGTATTAAATTTTCTTTAAAGTAGTAGAACTAGTTAATTGTTCATAAGACAATCTGGATTTACTTAAAAGTTTCTTGAAACCAGGCAATTTGTTGTTCATAGCGATATGCAGCATGTCTGCCTGTGCAGCTAAGTGATTTGGAGATTTTGTCTTGAAGGGCAAAAGAGCACTAAATCCAGACACGAATAGGCATCTCGCACCCCTTGAAATGTTTTCTGGCACCCCTAGTTGCTAAAACGTGGGTTATACGAACAAGGGCTGTTTACAATTGCAGTAAGTTGGTCACAATTGTAAATGTACTTTTGATTTTCAAGGTGTCTAAGCGGAGCCATTGAACCATGCCCCTACTCCTCACCAGATCAACAGATCTATACTAATTGTGTTGACAGATTTTATATTCATAAAAAATAGAATCATAATTTGCGACATCTTTTTGTATAGCGGAAAACATTAAAACATTTAGCGATCAAACAGAGTTAGTACAGAGCAAATTATTTGGGGAAAGGTGATAACTTATGTCTTTTAGGAAGTAGCTATGCTCCACAGCCAGACATTGTGCCATAGCTTCCCTAAAATTACTTTTGTTTCAGCTGGCAAGCTTCTGCGGTGAAAGTTGAACCATTATCCTGGTATGTCCCGACTTGGATGGACCTCGGGGCGAATTGGATAGGTAGGACTTTGTTATTTTGAATAGCAGGAATTGTTTGTTACGTAGCGAACTGCAATGAACGCCGGAGTTGGTGCGTGTCTACTCACTTTGTCAAACTCCTAGATTTTAGCTATTTTAACAGACATTTTTATCAAAAGAAAGTCTTACTTCGAAGGAAACAGTCAGTGGAATTGTCGTGGTGGTCACATAAGCTCAATCAGGCTCACAGCCATATGACTGCCGTATCTTTCGGCTTTGTTTAATTAAGATAATAACTGAGGATAATCTGTACTTTTGCTGACAGAACGCGATCCCATTTTGTTAAAGGGCGTTGGAAACGGGGGGAGGAACTTTAAGCATCGTAATGAAAGCCCCGTATGCCCAGGGCACATCCGTGCTCTCTTAGACGTAGAACAAACCTGATTAACATTTGACGACCCGTTAACGATCGTTTAATTATCGTTTGTCAAAAACTGGAGACTGTGCTTCGAACTAAGCGACGGAAAGTTTAGCCACAATCCTTTTGATTGGTCACGTTGCCAATCCGGTAATTATTAGGGCAATTCAAGGTACGGGAACTGTTGAAGAAAAGATTCAGTGCTTTCGAAGAGTAGTTAGATTCTTTCTACAGATATCGTAGACAGTGCCAGATTATGGCAAGGTGGGCCCCTGTGCCATAATGTGATTTGGGGGCCATTAGTGTCATTTATTATTATGCACTTGCAAGTTATCTGCCATAAAGTTAAGTTGGAAGGAAAAATATCGAGGACCACATATGATCGCTTTGCACTCTCAACTATGGTAAACTGCCATTTATTTTTTGTTGCCACATGATTTTTATTCGAACTGAGTGCTCTTATTAAAGGAACACTACGTGACAGCAGGACCTAACCTGGCTACTGTTGCGTGTTTGTATGAGGATGATTGTGTGCAATTGTACCGGCTTTGCCAAGAAAAGCAGGCTTTTAAATATGATAAATCCTCTCAAGTGACTTTTAAATGCAGCACACTTCCTAAATATTGACAACTATGCACTAGCAATCCTTATAATCAGTTATGAAGTTTTTGGTAAGACGATGCGTTATTGCAACAGGAAAGCAGAATCTAACATTGGCCATAGAACGCCTCGTATCGACATAAAATGCTCAGAAATGGAATAGTAACAGGATCCGGCAAAATGGCATTTCTAATGCGTCTACGTAGTAGACGGTGTAGGTGATCAGACATGTATTTGTGGTTCAATATCACTGAAACTGATTGTTTTGACAATTTGTGAGTTGAAGGCTTTTTAATGGCTTTTTTGCTTCTTTTCCAACGATTAGAATCGCAATATGAAGGCGTCCCAACAATAATTCTTCAGCTCCGCTTTTTTGTAAACATTGTCCTATTTTAGGTGGATGCTGTCGCACTACACCAGCGGACATTAGCGCAATAAAAGAAGCTATGTCGATCAAGAGGACTGAATCGAAAACGTAGTGCATGTTATAGCATACGCGTAATTCGGGTTACAGTCTGAGTGAATCAATATGCATTTATTTATGCTGAAATTGTAACTTTAATGTATGGATCGTAAGTTGTAGCTGGGATTCTAAGAATCTGACTTGTTGATAATAAATTACTGTATATGAAAGATCTCGATCAATAGCTATATATTTGAAGAGTTTCTTGGATACTGGAAGGACTATACACTCTTTGTGTATTTTGTTCTTACTAACATTATGCCATACTCTATGCTCGCTGTGACTTCCCGTTTCACTTTACAACACGGGTTTTTTATTATCAGCAACTCAACGGCTTGGGCTTCACGATGAAATTTCGGTCGACGAGTCAATCACTTGCTTCGCAACCTCACACTTCAACATTGTGTTGGTCCATTCAGACCACAAAATATCAAGTACTCCACTGCATGTTAAGTTGTTTCTTTAGTATATATAAATACTGGTAATTAATTTCCCGAAAATATATAATGCCAAACTAGAGACCTAAGGAAAGGCAACAAGGACAACAGTGTCAGTATCATTTTAAGTGTTTGTTACAAATATTCTATTACCGTGCCAACGATTGAACTTCACTAGTCTCGTTTCAATTATGAGATCAAATGTTCAAGCTGCGTCAGATGGTGTGCTTCTTCTTTGACGTCCAGGGCACTGTTTCTGACATTCTCAAGTTGGTCTCGCTCGCATTTTGTTGAGTTTTGGCATAAGACCTGGTTGAGCAAGTACAGTAATGCGTTTAATCACTGTTGCTTAGACACTAAATCGGCTGTTACCGTGGCAATGAATCGTGTGGGCAAGTTGTTAACAGCGAATACCAGCAGCGTCGCTTGCAGAGTGTCTTTTTAGCGCAAGCCGAGCCCAAAAAATCTATAAAGGGCAGAAGCAGTGAGTGTTCCCTCTCCTTTCCCGCTCTCTCAGGCCAAATAAATCCAAATTTCCACAGTGAGTAATATTCCAATGGATATAAATGAAGTAACAAGACCTGTTACAATGAGTGTGATCTGTAACCTGTTAACGTCGAAGCAACTCATTACAGAATCAAATAAAACCGAACCAACTTCGAGAGTGAACTAGTCGAAATGATACGCAAATTAAGTGTGACAGCATGGACCGGCGGTTCCCAAATGGGAGAGAAAACAGACATCAAGAAGGCGATGGTAATAAAAAGGCTTAAAAAGGGGATGGGTTTGTTTATTCGTCCGTTGGCCAGATTTCATAGATATGAGACTTAAACGACACTTTAACACTGACCAAAAACAAAAGCGATTCGATTTATACCATCGAGTAAATAAATCATATTTAGAACAGAGTGCCATTTTTGAATACTAGTTGAAACCCTACGCATATATAAAAACTGTCTCAAACTATCCAATTGCATTTGTACTTACTTGGAGACTGCAATTACTAGGTGCTTACATTGTATCCTTATTAGTAGTCGTTTTTATGCCGAAAACAGTTGTATTTAAGGGTTTTGATCCTAATGGTATATTGCAAGACGCCCTCGTTCAGATAAACGGGTACTCCGGATCGATAGGCAGGAAAAGCGGATAATTTTCCTTACTTATTTCTTAATTTAAAAAAATGAACATCATGGTAGTTTACTATTGTATTTAAGGAAAGTCGATATTGTTACGTATGTTATGCAGCCCCTTTCGGGCATGATGCTGATTTCCCCTCCCCGAAATGTTATGTATCTCTGCTGAGTGGACTACAACTGTTCTTTATATGTCATGGATCAGCAATGAGCGGAAGACAGCTCTCCTCTAGAAAGTATGCATCTCAACTGATTGGAAGACTGTTCTTAATCTCAACTTTGTTTTTTATAACCGCAAACTAACCCTAACAATCCGTCACAATCACAATTAACACTCCTGAACTATTACATAAATCCACCATCACCTCCTCAAAAACCCAAGAGTCCGTACACGAACAGCAACTAACCGTTAACCCTCATGCCAACATACATCCTCTACGAAAAATATCCAAATAAAGCTTTTCCTGTGTAACCGTAGGCCCCGGTGTTTGTGATCAACCAGCGAACCGCGGAATCTCCGCTTGTTATCAGGGAGACTGGTATAAAGCACCGGAAGACAATTCTTCTCTAGATACAGTCGAACCTGTCTATAGCGGACACCTGTTGTTCCTGGGAAAAGTGTCCGCTATTACTAGGTGTCCACTATATAGAGGTTAATTTTTTAAAGGCAAATGTTCACGCGGTTCCGAGAAAATATGTCCGCTATAACAAGTGTCCGCTATAAAACTATTCGCTTTACAGAGGTCTTTCAATGAGAGTTTGACCATGGTTCGGCCCGTTCCTAGAAAATGTGTCCGCTATTACCAGGTGTCCACTATAGACAGCTTCGACTGTATTATGAATCTTCATTGGGAATTATCCATACAATGTCTGCATAGACAGGGTTTGACATGCTTAGGAACAATAACCAATGAAATTAGCAACAAAATATGACACAATCATGTAATGTACAATTGTGTTTGTTGGATAATTAAGTCTATAATGATAGAATAAACAATCGAAAACAAACAACAAGTTTTGATCGGAACACCAAAAATAGCAAACAATATGAGAAAATTGCTGTGTCATTTCGGAGTTACGATTATGAATATCTAGGAAAGAGGTAGACGTGAGGATAAAAGGAACTATGAATCGCGCCAAACCTGCAGTCTGTTCAAATCCAACAGTAAAGAGACCCAAGAGATTTGTTTATACCTTGGCAACTAGATACTTATTGTTAAAAACTAACAGCCTTAGTAATATATTGTTAGGAACAAAGGAATGCCTTGATGAGTCAGAAGAATACAAGTTGAGGGCTAATGATCGAAAGTACAAAAAGTTTAAATACTTTTGTAAGTCAAATTGCTCATTACAATAAGAATATTTCCAAAACATTGTAAAACATAGATCAAAACACATAGGATTGTTCAGTTGATGAAGCTATTTATAAGGAAAACTCTCAGCTTCAATTAAGAATCTTAAGATAAGGCGTACACTTGGTAACTAGTTGTTTGCGCTTCATAACACTATAAAAGATTTTAAGAATTTATTTTTGACTGTGCTTAAGAATAACAATGTTGCTACGATCGCAGAGAGTTCTTTGAGCCTTTATCCTTAATTATGGCCTATTAAAACGTGCTATTCAGTCCATTAAAAACCTGGACGTGTATTCATTATTCCCAATCACGTGACTTGAGACACAAACAATACAGTTATCCGCCATGTTGGAGTACAACCTACTCACAGTTATGGCAGCCTCGCAAACACAACATCTGTATTGCTTCTGTAGCAACAGAAATTGAACTACGCACAAGTGCTATTTTTGATGATAGCAGATTAGGTCATCTATCAAACTCGGCCAAACTCATTCTGTGTTGTAACACAAACAACTTATGTAATCAAATTTCCCATAGTGGCTCAAATACTAAATCAGATCCCAACAGATTAGGAGACCTTCCCTTCAGCCGCCTTTCCAGACACGGTCAAGTTTAGGCAAACACAGCAGCCATATGAGTAAGTTTTGAAATCATGACAGCTTGTTATCTTACTTCCTCGCGTATATCAAGTGAAGAACCTATAAAAAGCCTCCGAATGTGTGGTAAACCTCTGTTATACCTGTTATGAACGTCAGCTTGTGTCGATAACTAAGAATAAAATGCCAAGGTTGTAGGCTAAACACTGACACGAAACTTTCAGATCCCCACTGGCACGCACAATAGACCTTGTAACTGTACGATCGTTATGCCTGTGTGTTTCCTCAGTCAATCTGTTTCAATCCGTGCACTCAAAGACAGTCCTTGAAATAGAGGCAAGCCCAAACTTTGAGACCAATGCTCCAATAAACTGAAAATGTTGCTCAACGCGTTCGAATATAAAACTCGCGTGAAATAAACGAGAATAGACCTCCGCGAATTCACTTCCAACAGCCATTGATACAAAGCACGTGGTCTATGGGGACAACAGCGACAATCTCGAGTATTAACCGAAGAACTCAATACGTTCCAGCGAGATGACTGTCTCCCCATGGGAATTATGATAAAATATTTGAAGGGCGTGCTTTCTTGTTTTGGCAAGACCTCGCATTGTTTTTCAGCATTGTTAGGCACGACTGAAAACAGGTTGCATATAGTGGGGCACGACCAAATTAATAGGTTGCATATAGTGGGGCACGACCAAATACAGGGAGCCGTTGCGCTTTGTTCGCCAAGATGAGCTCAAATCCCATCCATGAAAACTTGTACTCTAGAAAACATGTAAACGAGGCCAAGAAAGAGACGAATTGTTTTCGCGGCTGGAAAAATAGATTTAAGTTGTTTGAAAAAGGAAAGGACAAGGGAATTCACACAAGAAAAAACTCATCTTTGCAGTTTCTAGGTCGTGCTGGGCACGACAAGCACGCCTTTTAGCTACGTCACTGGTGATAGTGTATTGTTGAAGGGTTGTCAAGTCAACCAGATTTGGTTTATTACGTGCGAATCAAATACTGTTTCTGAGAAAGTGAATGCCGCTCATAGTAAGAACGCTTTGGAACTTTGGCATCAACGCCTTGGTCACGTTAATATTGCAAGACTTAAGTCAACTGTGAACCAAAACAATGTTGATGGTATTGATAGCTTGTCAGGTGAGATGTCATTTTGTGATGCCTGTGTACTTGACAAACAGACACGTAAACCTTTCAAAAGTTCAGCTGAGATTAAGTGTGTTTTGCAACTTGTCCATAGTGACGTTTGCGGACCAATCTCTGTGGATTCATATGGGGGTGCGAAGTATTTTTTAACATTTACTGATGATTATAGTCGATACTGTCATGTTTACATGTTGAAGCGCAAGTCGGAAGTGTTTCAGGAATTTAAGGAATACGAAGCTGAAGTTACGAATTACACCGGGAAAAGAATTAGATCCCTTTGAACTGATAATGGGGGAGAGTATACGTCAGCAGAGTTTGAATCGTATTTGAAACGAAAAGGGATTAGACATGAAGCTAATACACCCTTTACTCCCCAACAAAATGGCGTTTCTGAAAGGCTTAATCGAACTCTTCAGGAAATGGCATTAAGCCAGCTACAGCATGCAGGATTTCCAAGGGCATTTTGGGCAGAATCTGTATCTACTGCATGCTATGTTCGAAATCGTTTACCAGTATCTTCTCTGGGGGTGTCACCCTTTGAAAGGTGGCATGGAAGAAAGCCCACGGTTAAACATTTAAGAGTATTTGGCTGTGTTGCATTTGCATTGAAACACGAATTGTATCGCAATAAAATGGAAGCCAAATCAGACAAAATGCACTTTGTTGGGTACCAGCATGGTACCAAAGGTTATCGTCTGTATGACGAGAAGAGGAAACGTATTTTTATTAGACATGACGTTGTTTTCAAAGAGTCAGACTTTGGAAGTAATCAAATTGCCGCTAGTCCGTCCGATATAGAGCTATCAAATGAAATGGAAACTGGGAGTGAGGTTCAACCCGCTATAACCCAATCAGATTGCTCAGGGGACACACCTGAAATTTTGAATGAGAAGGAGAGTACTACCACACGATCAGAGAACCGAAACGCTTAGGAGATTGGGTAAATGAGAAGGAATTAGAATTTCTTGATGTGCCAGTCGATTCTAATACAGTGCAACATTGTTTGTTCATTCATGGTGTTTGTGAACCACAAACTATGGACGAAGCTTTACAAACACCAGAAGCTTCTAACTTGAGCAAAGCTGTGGGATGCCGCTGGGTTTTTAAAGTGAAAACCAATCGTGATGGCACTATTGAAAGATTTAAGGTACGCCTGGTTGCGAATGGCTATGCTCAGAAGCCAGGAATTGATTTTAATGAGACCTTTGCCCCTGTAGTTCGTCTCAACACCTTACGATCATTATTAGCATATGCAGTTCAAAACAAATCAAATTTTTTGATACATCAAATGGATGTTACGACTGCTTTTTTGAATGGATCTCTTGATGAGGAAGTATTCATGGAACAACCTCCTGGATAAGCTGAACCAGGAAAAGAAAACCTCGTTTGTCGCCTTCACAGATCATTGTATGGACTTAAACAGTCACCTTGCTGTTGGAACATCAAATTTTGTGAACTTATGCAAAAATTAGGATTTAAAAAACTTAAGTCAGATTGTTGTGTGTTTAAGAAAAACAACCCTTTAATATTTGTTAGTCTTTATGTCGATGATCTTTTTGTGATTGCCGAAACTGCTAAGATTATGGCAGATATTATGTCAATGTTAATGGAGCATTTTGTCATGAAGGACAAGGGGGCACTTCATTACATTTTAGGGATTGGATGTATAAAAACTGAGTCACTTGTTGTTAGCTGCTTATATTACAAAGCTTACTGATAAGTATGGTCTGGCAGACACCAATCCTGTATCTGCACCATCAGACCCAAATGTTATACTTACAAAGGATGATGGAATTTCTAAGCCAGCTGACCAATCAATGTTTCAGTCTTTAATAGAAAGTCTTCTCTATGCTGCTTTGGGAACAAGACCTGACATTCAGTTTGCTGTATCGAATGTAGCTAAGTATAGTGCTGCTCCAACACAAGCACACTGGACTGCTGCGAAAAGAATTTTGCGTTATTCAAAAGGAACCAAAGACTTAGTACTATGGTTTAGTCAATCAGAGGATCATGTTACAGGTTTTTCTGATGCTGATTACGCACGTGATATTGATGACTGTCATTCTGTTTCTGGTTATGCTTTTATGTTAGCAAATGGAGTTATTAGTTGGTATAGTGGTACACTTCCACTACCCAAGCAGAGTATATCTCTCTAAGTCATGCCACAAAGGAAGCAATTTTCTTACGCCAACTATTTTCTGAATTTTACGATAATGATTATGGTGCAATATGTATTAACGAGGATAATTAAGCTGCTCTTGCTATTGCAAAAAATCCTGTTTTTCACTCGAAAGTCAAACATATCAATGTTACTTATCACTTTACTCTTGAAGCAATTTCAGATGGAATTATACAAGTTCAGTATTATAATACTAAGGGCATGGTTACAAACATTTTTACCAAACCATTGTCAGTCAAACGATTTAATAATTTGCGAACGAAGTTAGGACTGAGTTACATCAAAGTCTAGGGGGATAATTTGTTAAAGATCTTTGAGTAACCCCCGTCTCGGACTTGCATGAACTGTTCAGGGGGTATCTGTAGTTTGCACTGTCTTACTGTTAGTTATCTTGTTGAGTTACAAGAAGGCCATGTTGTATTATCGATCTTAACTTGTCGTATTTTATCTCCGCTTCTAAGATGCCAACCTACGGCCAGTTCCAGCACGCCGCCCATGTCTTTTGGTTTGACCTACTTAACATCCTAAAATTCTTTTTTTTTCGCCCCAAATCTTTATTGTTCTTAACACCAAAATAAGTAGACCAATTGACAGATAGAATTTATATTCTAGTTAAAATAAATGGCGGTTGCTGCTCTCTTGACTCAACATAATATGATCCACTGGGCAAAAATGGTTAGCCATATAATGTACAGTGCACTCACCTATTAATAGATACTTTTACTCAAAAAGGTCATACGCTACTTTCCGCAGCTGGATAGAGGAGAAAATTGAAGTTTGTCCCTAACGTTGCAAAATCGCTTGTATGGTAGAAAAAACACACACTGAACTGTACTGGGGGAAGAGTTATTTTCCGCTTTTTAAATTGTGCTTTGCACGCACTTTCTTTGCAGTACAGTGCATCAATAAAACAAAAGGATCTAGAAAGAAGAGGTTACCTGACGACTTTGCAAGAGGAATATATCTGAGAAAGTTCTCGATAGCATTGTTGTGTATTGTTACTTTGCTAATTGACGCAAATTGTCTACTCCAACAAGGAGCGCTGACGTAGAATCGAACGTTCCATTAGTTCGGATATCCTTTGAACTCATTTATGTAAAGATAAGTGCCCAGCACAAGGCGCGTAGGTAAAACATTATGTTATCATGTTATTATGTCAATTCTCAAATTGTAAAACTATATTGCAGTAATTGAAAATAGAGTAGTCCCTGCAGCAATCTCAATGACGATCTCCCCCCCCCCCCCCCCCCCCCCCCCCCCAC